>JAVJIF010006398.1:0-161722 GCA_038442645.1 Agave tequilana | reverse complement strand
TCAACGGTCGATTTTTTTTACCGTTGGCTGGTCGACCGGCCGGTCGACTGGAAGGGCATTCTGGCCCTTTTCAGCTGCCAACGGGCAGATTTTAAAATAGGTTATAAATACCCTATTTGAGTTGGTTTTTTAACAAGATTTTGAAGAGCAAAATTTCTCCCATTTATAAGTGTTTTAATACAAGTTTTCAAAAGAGTTTTTAGTGCCAAAAGATCTATCTTCATTTGTTTTAAAGAGTTGGAAAAATCAAAAAAAAAGAGAAGTCTTTGGGATTTATTTTTGTTCTTCATTTCAATCATATCCTAAAAGTTTTCCCAAGTATTTTCTTTGTGATTTTGATTTCCAAACTCTTTATTTCTCACACTGGAGCTTATCTACTATCCTATCAATTAGGATCTTTTATTTTGTGGGAAAAGAAATTGGTTTGTGGTCTTTGTGATCACCAAGTTGCAAACCTTCCATCTTTGTGATATCCCTCTAGTGAGAGGTGATTGAGTTGTTATCCCTCAAGTGTGAGGTGATAGTGGAAGTGGTATTTGGCTCCCTCTAGTGAGAGGTGACGATTGTGTTGGAATCCCTCAAGTGTGAGTGATTGTTGTTTGTGTGGCTTTGTGCCTATCCCTCTAAGTGCAGAGGCAATTTGTTTGTGCCTTACCTCTAAGTGTAGAGGTTGTATTGGTTGAGAGAGGAGTTGTGTACTCTCGGTTGTATTTACTCGAAATCCTCAGTGGAGGTTACCTGTGTGGGATGTCCTGTGTGGACGAGTTAGTGAAAATCCTTCTGTGTGAAGGCGGGGACGTAGAGCTGTGTGCTCGAACCTCGAAATATATCTTGGTGTTTGCGTTTGATCCTCTTTCTCTTACTCTCTCTCTCTCTCTCTTTTACATTTGTGCATTAATTCATATTGTCATATCATATACATGCTTGGTTTGTTTGTGTGCCTCACTTGTATTTAACTAAGAGAGCTTCATATAGCACCTCAACTCTTATTCAGAGGAATCAAAAGGAGCTAGTCCAGAGCCCTTCACTGGGAATTCAGCTACACTCTTTGGTTACACTAAGTGTGTTGCAATTAAGTTTTAATTTTCGCATTATTGTTCATAGATTAGCCGTACACCTATTCACCCCCCTCTAGGTGTACTTTCAATTGGTATCAGAGCCTAGGCTCCTAATATTAGGTTTAACCACCTAGGAGTGTGATCTTGGTTGCTAATCTATCATTTGTATTTGCGCACATATTGTTTTCTCTCATGGACTTCATGACCCCACCTATGTTTGATACTTCCAACATTGTTGTTTGGAAGGATGTCCATGTACCTAAAAACCCTAGGCTTGCATGTTTTCTTTACCGCTACCAAGAAATCCTATCTTGATAATAGCAAGCATATAGAGGCCAATGTACAAGCCCTTGAGGCACTTAGAAGAACGTTTAATAAAGAATATCTTTCTATAGTTTCTAACTGTGATTCCGCCTTTGCAGTGTGGAACACGTTGACCTCCTCTGAGCTTCAAACGCCAACATTGTGGAGGATGAATCTAGTGGAGAATCTGAGCAACATTGCTACATGGTCCAAGGGAATGACTCCCTTGAGGTAAACTCAGAAAATCTATTATGATGATGATGATGCTAGTTCTTCTAGTAATGATTATATTGATGCCAATGCTTTGAATGAAGAACTTTCAATTGTTTGTGAAAAGTTGCTTGAAAAATATAATCTTTTGAAAAAGAAGAGTTTTGGATTTAACAAAGAAATAAGGATTTGTGTTCAAAACTAGATTTGATTTTGCAAGAGAAAGTGGAGATTTCTAATGAAAGGGATTCATTGAAATCCAAACTTGACCTTGCTCTAAAAGAAATGAAATTTTGAAAAATAAAAATGATTGTGAAAATATTTTGAAGAAAAATGAGTCTTTAACTTCAAAACTTGATTTTGTCGTAAAAGAAAATGAATCTTTAAAAAATAAGATTTTTTCTATTTCAAAGGATTTGGATTTGGTTTCTAAGAAAAATATTTCTTTGAAAAATGATTTAGATTCTCATGTTTGCCATGCTAGTGTAGCTTCATCATCTAGCTCACCTATTGCATGCACCTTTTCTTCCATGATTGAAAATGATATTTGTATGCATAAGAAGAGTGTTGATTATTTGGGCTCTACTTTGAGCCAATGTGTTTTGAACCATACACGTTTGGAATCTATGTTTCAAAAGAAACAATTTCATCTATGCATGCACACAAACCACGACATACACATGCTCCTCACGCTCACACCCATAACACGTTGTATGCTAATGTGTACACTTTTACACATTATGGACGTAAGGGCCACCTTGCTAAATTTTGTTTTGATAAGATACATGATGTAAATTTAGCAAATAATTTGTTTGGGTTAGGAAAGGAGCTAACCCCCATGGACCCACAAGAGGTGGGTACCAAAGACCACTCCTATTTTATTTGATGTAGGTGTGGCTCTCACATAACGTGAGAGTGATGGTGCATTGAGGTGGATGCGTTCCGAGCTTAAAGAGGACTATTTGGATGCATCACTTTCAAGGGGAGTTTGGTGGGAGGACCACCTTGGTTTGGAGACATAGAGATGTACTCTCATGATTTTTGGTATCGATCTCTAACTCCCATTATTTTACACATACTTTTTATATTGTTGATTTTTAGCATGTCATGTTTTAATGCTTATTATGTCATATGCCATGTTTATTAGTCTTATGACATACATGATTAGTTCTAGAGACACCTATGTTTAATATGGACTTATACCTTTGTGTTCTCACATTTATTTTAACTATTGTGTATATCATAGATCTAATGCATGTGCATTTACATAATGATCATATGAGTTTTGTTTTGATTTCTAAGCTTCATGTTTTATTATATGTTTAGATGTTAGTTTCATTAAAACTTGGATATATACTTGTACAACTAGTGAGCCACAAATAGATTATTATATATGTTTGTACTTGAATGCTCATTTGTACCTATTAGATGTACTAGTATAGTCTAGTTTTGACGATTCACATTTTGACTTGTATTCTATAGTTTTGACATGTTTTAATGTTTATGTTTAAACTTCATGTATATGTCTATTTTGTCTAAACTATTAGTTATACGTATACATCCTTGAGCCACTTGCCGTCATGCATATACTTTTGTGGATCATTCATGTTTGGATATGTATGTTTACTCTAATTTGCACAAGATATACATATACCTTGAAGGATTTCTAGTTTTGATGATTTTCATGTTTTAAGAAATTTCATATTGAGCTTGATTGCCTATTTTCATGATGATATGTTTCACATAACTCTTATACACTCACTTTACTTAAGTTTTTCTCATGATTTTGTTTTCATGAGTATGATATGTGCCTTACAGTTTTTGAGTGTTTGATGATTGTATGACTTACATGTTTTTCATGAAATATATTTTTGTTTTATTTCTTACTTGAAGGATTTCGTACTAGTTTACAATTTTATCTTATAACTAGTTCGTATTCTTCATTTGGTAGAGTTTTCAAATGTGTTATATTATTTTCAAACTTATTTTTTGAAACCCCTACCCTTCCAAGGGCGGCTGGTTGAGCGACCATGCCTTATATGTTCATTATTGAAAATCTATTTAAAACATGTGCATGAAATAGGTGGTAGGAAGTATGAGTTATATATTTGATCTTATTTTGTTTTCAATTGATATCATTGTATCTTTTCAATTGGTATCACTATTAACATTCTTTTTGTATACTCATATATGTTTTTATATATGTATGCTTACACTTCAAATAGTATCAATTTCGATTGGTATTTAATTTTTCCATACATATATATATATATATATATTTTATTTGTGCTTACTATATCTCTATATTCTTTGAGCACAAATTTTGGTTATGTTAAGCTTGATTTCTTAAATACTATTATATTTCAATTTTTCAATTGGTATATCTTATACAAGCTTATGCATCATTTTTTTGGTGGATTTTTCATAAAGGGGGAAAAATTCATATTTCACCTTTCAATTGGTTTTGTTTACCTTTGGTATTTTACTCCCACACTTTATGTTGACAAATGATTAAAAAATGATATTGATTTTTTTTGGTATCATACGCTCCTAATGAAAATTATCTTCAATTGGTATATGTTTCATTAATTTCAATTAGTATATATTTCATTTTTAATATTGGTATCAAACACATTAAAGTGATATTATTCTCTATTTGGTATCTCTATTGTAAAATGAGTTTAGTGTTTAACCAAAAAGATTGGTTTATGTTTTTCAAATTGGTATCAAAAGTGTAAATATTTTCAATTGGTACTAATTTTTATAATTGGTATCAAGATTACCTATATGTTTACATCTTTCAATTGATATCAAAATTTTTTTGGTTGATTTCTTCAAAATGTTTTATTTACTTTCAATTGGTATAATATATGCATGTTTATTTAAATTTATATTAAAAATATTTGTTTTATGTACTTTCAATTGGTATGTTTTATTTATTTTCAATTAGTATCATGATGCACTAAATTGATATATTTTTTTTCAATTGGTATCATATGTTTTGATTTGATTTCACCCCTGTTGATTTTTTGTTTCGGACAAAAGGGGGAGACATTGTTTTGTTGTTTACTTTAACCCCTTTGTTGATGATTGACAAAAGAGGGAGAAGTATTTGAGTATATATGCATGTTTATTTATAAGTTTATATCAAAGTTTGTTTCATATGGTATCAAGAGAGTTTGTTTTATGTTTTGATATTTTGTTGATATTGGTATCAAGAGCATGGATATTAGTATCAAGAACATATTTTGTTGTTTTTTTGTTGGTATCAAGAACTTTTATTAAAATTTTTATTGTTGGTATCAAGAGCTTTTATTATTATCTTTTAATTGGTATCAAGAGCTTTTATTGCTTTTATTGATAAGCTTTCAATTGAAATTTTTATTGGTATCAAGAGCAATTATTTAAAGAACATGTTTATTTTAGGTTTATATTTTCAATTGATATTTAAGAACATGTCTATTTTAAAAAGGAAAAAGTAATTTATTTTAAAAATTTGGTATCAAGAGCATGTTTCTTTCATTGTTTTGTGCATGTTTTTGCATATTCATGTTTAACATTCATTGCATATCTTATTATTTACTGCTATGCATGAGTTAAGGGGGAGCTTCTTTGAAGCTTAACTTTAATCCATGCATATATAACTCCATGAGTTTTGTCATCATCAAAAAGGGAAGATTGTTGGCCCAGAGGCCTTCCACTCTAGTTTTGATGATGATTAACTCAAGTAGTTATAGTTTAATAATAATCTTATGATATTTAGTTTCAGATATTTAACCAAGATATTAGTAGGTGATTAGCTTCAACCAGGTATTTTGGAGCTTTCACATGGTGATTCAAGAGCTCGAGCATCAAGTTCTTATCTAGCACTCAGTTGTCAAGCTCGTTGGATCGCGTTTGGATCGAGTCAACTTGGAGACGGCGTTCTATAATAAGGCTTTCGGTTTGTTTAGTTAAGATTTAGTTTAGATCCATTGTAAAGATTAGATAGTGTGATATGCTCAAGTTCACAACACACACTTATTTTAAGTTTCATGTTTATTGGTTTTGGTTTTCGGTTTAACCGATCTTGGTTTTCATGAAAAGATAGAATCGAAACAAATTACATGGTTTAATGTATATTAGATTTGATCTATATACATATATGCTTCATCTATTTAGAAAAACTTATTTTGATAAGTCTACTTCATGAGTTTTGAGTTTTGTATTTAGACAAAACTTATTTTTGAATTTAATGTCAAAAACATAGATATAATACCTTTCATGTATATTGGATTCTATCCATATATTATATGCTTCAAAGTTGTTTAAATATCATGTTTTTGTATTTACATGTGTTTTGAAAAAATCGGATTTCCATTTCAAAAATCTAAGTTTTGGAAAATACAGAATTTGGTTTAAGGCAAATTTTCTAAGTACACAAAATGGTTCAAAATGTTTGTAACATGATTTGATTTTTACTCAAATATGTTTGTATTTCAAAGATATAACATGACTAATTTTTGTGGAATTTATGTGATTTTATGGGATTTATTTGAAGTTAAAATATTGAGTTTTTAAATCCTGAAAATGTCCCTGCCAGGCTCTGGCGGTCGACCGGGACGGCCGACTGGACCAGTATCGTCGACCGATGTGCACAAGATGTGTACAAAGGCCAAATGATTTGGCCGGTTGACCGAGCGATCGACCGACTGAAGTCAGCCCACTCTCGGTGCGGCCGTCGACCGGGCAGTCGACCGTTTCACTTTGGCCCGGTCGACCGGCGGTCGACCGGCCAGAGAGCAATTTCTCTCTGGATCTGGCACGGTCGACCGGTCAGTCGACCGGAGGGCTCAACGGTCGATTTTTTGACCGTTGGCCGGTCGACCGGCCGGTCGACCGGAAGGGCATTCTGACCCTTTTCAGCTGCCAACGGGCAGATTTTCAAATGGGTTATAAATACCCCATTTGAGTTGGTTTTTTAACAAGATTTTGAAGAGCAAAATTTCTCCCAATTACAAGTGTTTTAATACAAGTTTTCAAAAGAGTTTTTAGTGCCAAAAGATCTATCTTCATTTGTTTTAAAGAGTTGGAAAAATCAAAGAAAAAGAGAAGTCTTTGGGATTTATTTTTCTTCTTCATTTCAATCATATCCTAGATGTTTTTTCAAGTATTTTCTTTGTGATTTTGATTTCCAAACTCTTTATTTCTCACACTTGAGCTTATCTACTATCCTATCTATTAGGATCTTTGTTTTATGGGAAAAGAAATTGGTTTGTGGTCTTTGTGATCACCAAGTTGTAAACCTTCCATCTTTGTGATATCCCTCTAGTGAGAGGTGATTTAGTTGTTATCCCTCAAGTGTGAGGTGATAGTGGAAGTGGTATTTGGCTCCCTCTAGTGAGAGGTGGCGATTGTGTTGGAATCCTCAAGTGTGAGGTGATTGTTGTTTTGTGTAGCTTTGTGCCTATCCCTCAAGTGTAGAGGCGATTTGTTTGTGCCTTACCTCTAAGTGTAGAGGCTGTATTGGTTGAGAGAGAAGTTGTGTACTCCTGGTTTTATTTGCCCCAAATTCTCAGTAGAGGTTTCCTGTGTAGGAAGTCCTGTGTGGATGAGTTAGTGGAAATTCTTTTGTGTGAAGGCGGGGACATAGAGCTGTGTACTCAAACCTCGAAACATATCTTGGTGTTTGCGTTTGATCCGCTTTCTCTTACTCTCTCTCTCTCTCTTACATTTGTGCATTAATTCATATTGTCATATCATATACATGCTTGATTTGTTTGTGTGCCTCACTTGTGTTTAACCAAGAGGGCTTCATATAGCACCTCAACTCTTATTCAGAGGAATCAAAAGGAGCTAGTCCAGAGCTCTTCACCGGGAATTCGGCTACACTCTTTGGTTACACTAAGTGTGTTGCAATTAAGTTTTAATTTTCGTATTATTGTTCATAGATTAGCCGTACACCTATTCACCCCCCCTTTAGGTATACTTTCACTTTGCTCTCTGGATCTGGCCTCGGTCGACCGGGTGGTCGACCGACAGGTCAATAGCAGGGCGTGGTCAACTGGACGGACGGTCCCGCAGGCCCCAACGTTCAAAAATATGACCGTTAGCTGGTCGACCGACAGGTCATCTGACTTGCAGTTTGGCCCCAAGGGCTAGTTTTTTGAAGTATATATAAGGGGCCTATTTTAGGCTGTTTTATATAAGATTTTAAGAGAGTTTTAAAGCTAGTATTTCTTACCTCTCTTAGAATTTTTCTCCACTTGTTTTAGGGCTAATATTTTCATATCAAAAGGAGAGTTTTCAAGAGTGATTTTCAAAAGAGATTTCTTGAGTTTTCCACCACAATTCTATCTTGTTTTTCTCATACAAACTTGAGCTTTCTATTGCTATATCAATCCTCTAGGAATCTTTGTTGTGAGAGTGTTTTTGGGTGATCAAAGTATAGAGATCATCAAGTGTTCATCTTTGTATTTGAGAAGGCGAACTTGCGAGTTCGTATTGCGATGAGTTCTTGTAGGAGTTTGGTGTAGAGGTGCAGCCTCGGTAAGCTAGTGTGCTTGTGTGTGTTGTTCTTGCGGGAATAAGAGAGGGACTAGTAAGTTAAAGAGTTTGTAGGTGTTGCGGCACCGAGTGATCTTGCGAGATCGATTCTAGTAGAAATCCTTCATAGTGTTGAAGGCGGGGACGTAGAGCAAGGGTGCTCGGACCTCGAAATAATTCTCCCGTGTTTGCTATTGCTCTTTCTCTCTCAGTTGTGTTTATATCTTGCATGCTTATATTATTTATCTCTTTATATGCTTGATATACTTATGCTCAATTGATATATGCTTTGGATTGTTTGCTCACACTTGTATTCAACCAAGAGAGTCATAGTGACACCTTAACTCTTAATCTAGAGGAATCTTATAGAGATAGTCCAAAGCGCTTCTCTAGAAATTCGGCTACACTCTTGTGTTATACCTTGTGTGTTAGCTTAATAGTTTTAGTTTGCATAAATAGTTTTTAATTCTATATAATCATCATTTGATTAGTTTTTACACCTATTCACCCCCCTCTAGGTGTATTTTCAATTGGTATCAGAGCTTGGTGCTCTTGATTTGGGTCTAAACCTAGGTTAAAGATCCTCATTTTAGCTAATCACTGTTTTTGAACACACACTCATGGATTTCATGACACCTCCTATGTTTGACATTCTTAACATCAAACTTAGAAAGTTAAGATGTTCATATACCTAAAGCCCTAGGGATTCATGTTTATCTTGCCACTATCAAAGATTCATATTATTTAAATGGCAAACATCTATAGGCTAATGCTAAAGCCATTCATGCATTAAAGAGTACCCTAAATGATGATTATTTATGTAGGGTTTCTAACTTAGATTCAATTTTTGTATCATGGAACACACTTGTATCTCTTGGTGAACAAAAGCAATATTACATGGGGAGTGACTCGGATGATGGAAGTGATGCTTCCAACATATGCTACATGGTCCAAGGGGATGATCCCCTTGAGGTAAATTTCAAATCTGATCCTGATGAGAATGTTGACATGTCATATGATGAGCTTGCTTTATTTTGTCAACAAATTCTTAAAAGTATGAATTGTTAAAAATGAAAAAACAAAAATTTTAAAAATAAAATGATTTGGTTTCAAAAGAGAAGGATTCATTTAATAATAAATTTGAAAGTGTTTCAAAAGAAAATGAATTTTTAAAAAAGGAGAATATTTCCTTGTCTTCAAAATTAAATGACATTTGCGAAGAAAATAATTTTTTGAAAAATAAAATTATTTTGGTGGAAAAAGAAAAAGAAATTATTTTGGAAGAAAATAACTCTTTGAAAAGAAAATTTGTTTCAAAAGAAAAAGAAAACATTTCTAAAATGAAAAAGATAGTTGATTCTCATTCTTGCCATGCTAATAATGTTCCATCCTCTTTTGATAAAAATGAGATTCATGTTTTGAAAAAGCGAATTGATTGTTTAAGCTCAAATTTGAGTGATTGTGCATTTAACCATAATAGATTGGAATCCATGTTTCGCAAGAAACAAATTCCACATGTTCATACACATCCTATACGACATACATATACACTCCATGCTCACTCTCACACCACTTATATACATGCTAGAGTGTATAAATGTACATATTGTGGCCGCAAAGGCCATCTTGTAAGATTTTACTTTGATAGATTAAATTCTATAAATTTTACAAATAATAACGTTTGGGTTCCTTATAATACTAACCCTCGTGGACCCAAAAAGAAATGGGTACCAAAATCCTCACCTCTTGTGTTTGATGTAGGTGTGGGCTCTCACATGACGTGAGAGAAATGGTGCCTTGGTGGTGGATGTGTTTGAGCTTGATGGACACTACAATTGATGCATCACTATCAAGGATGTTTGGTGGGAGGACCACCATGGTTTAGAGACCGAGAGATTGGTTCATTGATTTTGGTAACTATATCTAACTCTAAATTTTATTTACATACTTTCATATAAATATTTTTAGCATGTTTTAGTTTCAATGCTCATTATGTTAAATGATCATGTTTTATACTTCTTATGGTGATTACTTATTTAGATGTAGTTTTCGTTAAAACTTGTGTTTATACTTGTACAAGTAGTGAGCTACATTTGATATTATATGTTTTTTTGTCATTGCTCATTTGTACTCATTACATGTACATGTATAACCCAATTTTGATGATTCTTTCATTTATACTTGTTTTTCCTATTTTTGTACATGTCTTACTTTATGTATATGTTATTTTTGTCTAAAACTAATAAATATACATGTATGCCCTTGAATCACTTGCCTTCACACAAATTCTATTATGGACTCATTTTGTTTGGGATATGTATGTATATTTTTAGTTTTGATAGAACATACATATACCTTGAAGTTTATTTAATTTTAATGAAAAATAAAATTTTGTGATTTTTATGTGTTTTGATGCTTTGAACCTTATTGTCTATTTTTATGAATATTCTATTAACATGATTCTTGTGCACTTACATTTCTTTTGTTTACTCATGACTTTGTTTTCATGAGCATTGATGAGCTTTATAGATTTTGAGTATCAACACTTGTGTATTTAGCATACTCCATGGGATATATGATTTGTTTTCATGTTTGAAGGATTTTTAACTAGTTTTTCAAATATTATTTAAACTAATTATTTATTCTTCACTTGGTAGTGTTTTCAATGTATAACTATTTTCAAATCTTATTTTTGAAAACTTCTACCCTTTAAGGTGGATGGTTGGGCGACCATATCTTGTATACCCTTATTGAGTATCTTTCAAACTTGTGCATGAATAGGGTGGTAGGTACGAGTTATACACATGATTTTCATGAAATTTTATTTTTGTATACTTATATTTGGTTCTTGTATATATATGCTTCAAATTTAAATTAGTATCAGTTTCAATTGGTATTTTCAATTTCATACATACATATATATGATTTGATTGTGCTTGTTTTACAATATCTTTACATTCTTAAAGTACAAATTATGTTTATGGTAAGCTTGATTTTATTCTAAATGTTAATTGGTATATTTACAAGCTTATACATTAATTTCAATTGGTATTTATTTGGTATCAAAATGTACTTCATGTTTCATGATTGTTAAAATGAAAGAACAATCAAAGAGTTAAGAAATTACCGTGTAGCATGTGGCTAACGGGTCGTGTCCACGAGGAGGAATGCGATGAAAGCTTTTCGGTGATTCGTTGAATAACAAAGAATTGTGTTCGTTTTTTTTACGGAAAAGAGAATGGAAAGAAGGAGATGATTAAAAGAGAAATTGCAACGTTAGAGAAGACTATGGAGAAGGTGATTTGAAAAGCTCGAAAATTGTTTTGTTGATTATAATAAGGAAGAAAATCTGGGCTCACTATCTCACTCCTCAATCGTTCATTCTTCTATTGAAATCCTAAATGCCTCAACTGGATCATAGGCAAAACTTAAGATTGACTTTAGAAAGTTTGAAGTAAAGCACATAAGATGAATGGAAGGTTCACTCTTTTCTTTAAGAAATCGTTTTGAATCGGATGTTAAATCATTAAGCGCGAAGTATGAAATAAAAACAGTTCAATAAACGTTCTTAAAAGAATACGAGTTTAAAATCCAAACCCATCCTCATGTGCCTTCAAGAACACTTTCAAGAAGAAAGGCTTTAAGTAAGGCATGCTAATGATTCATTGGGTCTTTTTCATTAAAATCAGAGGAGAAGAAGAATTGAAGAGAGGTATAATAGTGAGCCCAGAAAACCGATCTAGCTACTCATGGAAAACAAAGAAGAAAGCAAGTAAATAATGCATGACATACCGCAATAAGAGTCGAAGAAAATGCTGCTCGATTCTTGTATTGCTGTCACTTCAATCTTCAAGTACAAGCACTCAATTCCTCTCTCTCACAAGTATTTGTACTGGACTACAAATTGAAAAATAAAAATATAACTTTTGGGCTAGCTAACAAAGAGCCTAAATCCTTAGAAAATAAACAAAAATTCTAATTTTAGTCTTTTCTCCTTTTTCCTCTGTTGAAACTGGTATTTATAGGGAAAAATCAGAGGGGGGATCCCGGGAAGATTGGGTGAGCAAACGCTCCCCCAACAGAAGTAACAAGGCCGCGGAAACGCGGCTTGGGTCGCGTTTTCGCGGCCCTGGTGTGGCCAGATGGCCACACCCAGTTGGCTGGCTCTCCTTGTTTAGTGAATCTCCTATATCTTCTTCTAGTTTTCTTGTTTCTGCTTCAAAAGTTGACGAAACAGCCTTTGATTGTTTGGCTCAACCGCTTGATTCAGGGAGGATTCTTCTCAACCAGTTTTCAATCTCTCTGATATACCAAGATTTTGCCCTGATTCCTTGATTTCGAATTTATTCTGAATTAAATCAGAATTTGGTGGGCTTTTGGGCTTGTTTCTCTTTTCTTTCCTTTAGCAATTGGGCCTACATTTAACAAAGAAAAAGAAGACTTATTAATAGGATTTATTAGCTAAAAAGTATGGTAAGGTGACAATGTATATGCAATATATGTGACTAATCACACCCCAACACTTATCTTTTGCTCGCCCTCGAGCAAAACATCAGACTAATTCTAATCAATTATTAGACCACTTTCGCAGGTCACTCGATTGTACTGAGCATGTACAACAAGCCGTTAAACCTCTAGGTTACCCCTAGAGGACGAGTTTTGTCTCGTGAGGTTTTTCAGTGGATTGCACCCACAAAATCCATAAAGAAAGAGAAAAGGTTAGTATTTTTGAAAAGCATTTTTAAAGGAGAAAATATTTGAAGTATATTTGTAAGGCTTTAAGTAATATATAAGTTATAGGAATATCAAATTTTTTATTCCGAAACTCAGTCTTTATTCAAAAAATGTCATCAATTGAAGTAAGGAGTCAAATTGTACTTCTCATCTAGTCTATTAATTTACCCTGAGTCGTATGCACCATCGTGACTGTGAAGTTGACTAAGGGTTCTTTAACATTAACTCCTATGCCTTATTTATATTTATTTTTAGTGGTATTTATTCTTCAATTCCATTAGGCTTTCTAATCTGCCCATGTAACGAGCCTTCAGTCGGTGACACCCAAGCCGGACAGTTTTAGGGCACCAGGTGAGAAAACACCCCTAAGAACTTAAACACTCGAGTAGATAAGGCCACGAAACTAAGTTTTTATTTATAAGATGTACCCCTTTTAGGCGTGAATACTTATGCTTCATGAGGCATAAATACCCAGCTTAATCAGAGGATTTATATATATACATTTTTTTTTCAAACTTATCTAATTATCTTTTGCATAAATACCAAGGTTTCTTAGGCCAAAGCACCTAGCTAATCAATAACTAGATTTGTTTATATATATATATATATATATATATGTATTTTTTTATAATATTTTTTTATAAGGTATAAGAGTCTCTGTTTTTAAACTCTAAGTGTGTAAGTGCATTTAGTGTGCATATTTCATCAAGGTAAATATCAAGACTAAATTACTTTCACAAATTTCTTCCTAACCCTAAAAATCAAACAAGTTATCTTATTTTGACCAAGTGTAAGAAATCCTAATTATGATTTTCCTATTCCTTAAAGTTGACTTAATTTCTTATAAAAAATATATCAAAATATTGTTCTAACCTTTCAAAAAGTTTTTTTATTATATATATATATATTTCTCTGTTTTTTTTATATTAGTCATGTTAGAACCCTCCCCACACTTATCTCATGCATTGTCCCCAATGTATACAAGAAATGTATCGATGCATGAAATAAAATAGAAAAGAGGAAAGTTAATGATACACTGGGTCTAAAAGACCCATAGCTGTTTCATTTACCGGCACCGATTCCAAGAAAGGTTTAAGGCGTTGACCATTTACCTTAAAGTCATTTCCATTCTTGGGGTCACTGATCTCAACTGTACCGTGTGGAAACACGGTTTTTACAACGAATGGCCCAGTCCATCTGGATTTCAATTTTTCTGAAAAAGATGAAGCCTATAATTATAGAGTAAGACTTTTTATCCAGGGACAAAGGTTTTTCTTATGATGCGTTTATCATGGAAAATCTTGACTCTATCTTTAGTGATCTTAGCATTTTCATAGGCCTCATTTCTCAATTCCTCTAATTCGAAAATTTGCAATTTCTGAAGGTCACCAGTCTTAGTCAAGTCGAAATTCAACTGCTTGATTGCCCATAAGGCTCAGTGCTCTAACTCAACGGGCAAGTGACAAGGTTTGCCATAGACTAACCTATAAGGAGACATTCCTAGAATCGTCTTGAAAGCGGTCCTGTAGGCCCATAGGTCATCTACAAGTTTGATGGACCAATCTTTCCGGTTTTGGTTCACAGTTTTCTCTAAGATAAGCTTAACTTGTCTATTGGAAACCTCAACTTGCCCACTGGTTTGAGAATGATAAGGTGTGGACAACTTGTGAGTTATGGCATACTTTCGCATAAGAGCTTCAAAAGATCTATTGCAAAAGTGAGTGCCATTATCACTGATGATAGCATGAGGGGTTCCGAAGCGTGAAAAAATGTTCTCTTTCAAAAACTTTGTGACAACTTTGTTATCATTAGTTTTACAAGGAATGGCTTCTACCCACTTGGACACATAATCCATAGCAACCAATATATATTGGTTTCCAAATGAATTAGGAAATGGACCCATAAAGTCGATGCCCCAAACATCAAAGAGTTCTATTTCTAGGATTAGGTTGAGGGGCATCATATTTCGTTTTGAGATCCTTCCTACCATTTGGCATCTAGGGCACGTCTTGCAAAATTCATAAGCATCCTTGAACAAAGTGGGCCAATAAAACTCGCTTTGTAGCACTTTTTCAGCAGTCTTGCGGGGACCAAAGTGTCCACCGCATGCAAGTTCGTGACAAAAAGATAGAACACTTTTAACCTCCTCATCGGCAATGCATCTCCTAATAATTTGGTCAGAACAGTACTTGAAAAGATACGGTTCCTCCCAAAAGAAATACCGGACTTGGGATAAGAACCAGTATATATCATTTTTGGACCAATGAGACGGAGTTTGGTTTGTGACTAAGTAATTCACTATATCAGCAAACTAAGGTTCCCTAGAGATAGCTAAGAGATTTTCATCAGGAAAATCCTTATTTATGGGTAATTCGTTACATGGAGAATTAGGGATCCGTAAGAGATGGTCAGCAACGACATTTTCTACGCCTTTGTTTTATCTTGAATCTCAAGATCGAATTCTTGAAGGAGGATCCAACGAATGAGTCGGGCCTTGGCATCCTTCCTCATCATGAGGTACCTAAGCGCGAATGATCGGTGAAAATGGTGGTTTTGGACCCTAGTAGGCAGGGACGAAATTTTTCTAAGGCAAATACTACTGCCAAGAATTCCTTCTCAGTCGTAGTGTAGTTCAATTGAGCATCGTTGAGAGTCCTATTAGAGTAGTAAATTACATACTGCTTGTTATCAGTGCGTTGTCCTAGGACAGCGCCTATGGTAAAATCGAAAGCATCGCACATGATTTCGAACAGCTTAGACCAATCCGGCGAAGATATGATTGGTGCAGAAATAAGCTCTTTCTTAAGCTTCTCCCAAGAATTTATGCATTCAGCATCGAAAGTGAAGGACACGTTCTTAGCTAGCAGATTAGTCAAGGGCCTAGCAATTTTGCTAAAATTCTTGATAAATCTTCGATAGAAACTAGCGTGTCCTAAGAAGGATCTAATGTCCTTAACGCATTCGGGCATGGGAAGCTTAGCAATAACCTCAATTTTAGCTCTGTCCACCTCAATTCCTTTCTTGGAGATTTCATGACCCAAGACAATTTCATGTTTTACCATGAAGTGGCATTTCTCCCAATTCAATGTCAAATTTTTCTCAGCACAACGTTGAAGGACAAGTTTTAAATGGTGGAGACATTGAGTGAATGAATCTCCATAGATTGTGAAATCATCCATAAAAATCTCTAAGAATCGTTCTACCATATCAGAGAAAAGACTCAACATGCAGCATTGAAACGTTGCTGGGGCATTGCATAAGCCAAAAGGCATTCGATGATAAGCAAATGTCCCAAATGGACATGTGAACGTAGTCTTTTCTTGATCCTCAGGAGCAATAGGGATCTGGTTATACCTCGAGTAACCGTCTAAGAAACAGTAATACTTGTGACTCGCCAAACGTTCAAGTATTTGACAATGAAGGAAAGTGGAAAATGGTCCTTACGAGTTGCAGTATTAAGCTTCCCGTAGTCAATGCAAACTCGGATCTTCGTGGGAAGTCGAGTTTGGACCAACTCTTTGTTCTCGTTTTCCACTACGGTGAAACCGGATTTCTTTGGAACCGCGTGGACATGACTGACCCATTGGCTATCAGAAATGGGATAAATTATTCCATTGTCTAAGAGTTTTATAATTTCAGCATGAACAGTCTCTTGCATTATAGGGTTTAACCTACGCTGCGGGTCTCTTTTAGGGGTGGCATTTTCATTGAGATGAATGCGATGTTGAACAATGGTTGGACTTAATCCCTTGATATCAGTCATAGTCCACCCAATGGCTTCCCTATGTTTTCTTAGAATTGCTTTAAGATCTTCTTCCTCCCCGTCATTTAAATGGGAGGCAATGATGACAGGAAAGGTCTCTTGTTCACCTAGATAGACGTACTTGAGATGCGCAGGTAAGGCTTTCAATTCTAAGGAAAAAGAAGGCCGGTTGGAAGGACTAGTCAAATTTGTTGGCTCCATTATTGGTGAAATAGGGTTCGAGGCCCAATTCACTTCAGAATCTATAACCTGATCAAGATTAAAGTCGTCAGACTCTAACCCGAAGTCACACTCAGTTTCTAGTTCCAATTCTTCCCTATGTTCACTTATTAAGTTCTCAATTAGGTTGACTTCAAATGTTTGGTCCTCAAGATCGCGGGGTTGTTTTCCTAAATTGAAGACATTGACTTCTTTAATCATGTCCCCAAAGGTTAACCTGATGGACCCATTCCTACAATTGATGATGGCATTGGCAGTAGTAAGGAATGGTCGCCCTAGGATAACAGGAGTTTGAGCCCTATGATTGGAGTTGGACACAGGTTGTGTCTCTAGAACTATGAAATCGATAGGGTAAATAAACTCCCCTACCCGGGTCAGGACATCATTAATCTCCCCTTTTGAAACTTTTACTGAACGATCAGCTAGTTGGATGGTGACTCGAGTTGGACTAAGATCGCCCAACCCGAGTTGTTGATAAACTGAGAATGGAAGCAAGTTCATACTTGCCCCCAAGTCAAGAAGTGCACGACTAATCTCGGCTTGTCCTATTGTGCAGGCAATGATGGGACTACCTGGATCCTTGTACTTGACAGGGATCGGACCCGATAGTAGCTCACTAAAGTTAGTGGCTAGGAAGACCTTTTTTGGTACATTAGTCTTTCTCTTCTTGGTGCATATGTCCTTAAGAAACTTAGCATAGAAAGGGACTTGTTAGATGACATCAAGAAGTGGCACATTTATCTTCACTTGATTAAATATTTCAATTATCTTATCCATATGTGGATTTTGCTTGTTGCTTTTCAGTCTATTAGGGAATGGTACTATAGGCTGGTGCACCTGACTGGTTGACTTATCTTTTTTAGATTTGTCAGAATTGGAAGGATTTGGTTAGATGAGGTGGACGCTTGATTGTGGTTGTGCTGAATGGGATTGGTTGGCGTTGACACTTGATTATCAACTGACCTCAATGTATGAACAATATTACGTTAATTTAATAAATGATCCTCAGCCAAATGAGCTTGTTGAGAATTCTTCGGATTGATTATTGGCTGACTAGGCAGGGTACCCTTCTGTCTCTCATTCTGTTGAGTGGTTAGTTGACTTATTTGTACCTCTAACCTCTGTATAGTTTGCATGAGAGAATCTTGGTTTTTCATATATCTTTCCATGTTTCTTTCAAAGTCAGTCATTCTCCTTTCTAGTTGAGGATTCTGGAAGGAGGATTATGGAGCTTGGTTGGAAAAGTTCTGTTGATAGTTTAGAAAGTCAGGTGGATGGTTGGGAAAATTATTATGGAAATTGGAGAAGTTGGGTTGATGATTGGAAGAATTATTACCATGATAGAAGTGGCTTGCATGATTTGATCGTGAATGGTCAGTGTTGTTTTGGCTCCATGAGAAATTAGGGTTATTTCTCTAACCAGAATTGTAAGTTGGTGCGTAAGGATTGTTGTTCGGCCTTGAAAAGGCCGCATTCATTGGTTCATGGTATTGTTGCTGAGCCTGAAACACAGGGCACTCCTCGAACACATGATTCATGGCTTGACAGTAAGTGCAGCCCAGAGTTGGAAATTAGTTTGGGCTGACTTGATTGACTGGACTTGGTTCCTTCGTTTCTAGAGCTTCCAGTCTTCTAGCTAGGTTAGCTAACTTAGCCTCATTGGCGATGGATGATTCGATAGAATGGAGACCTCCTTTTGAAGAGATGGAGTTAGGATTCCTAGAGGTCTCACTAGCAGATTCCCATTGGATGGTCTTTTCAGCTAGATACAAATCCCATCCTTCATTTTCATTCTTCTGCAAGAATCCCCCTGGCACATACTTTCTAAGAGGGTTTTGGTAGAATAGTCTAAACCGTTATAAAGAATTTGGCATTGTCGCCATTTCTCTATTCCATGATGTGGACATTGGACAAGGAGGTCTTTAAAGCGTTCAAAGTACCTCCAGAACGGTTCACTCGGTTCTTAATGATTGTCTTCCTAATGAGGGCGATCTTATGAATTGAATAGAATTTCTTCAAGAAGACCTTGATGAAACCATCCCAAGATGTGATAGAACCGGCCGCTAAGCTGTAAAGCCACTTCTTTGCTAGGTCCTTAAGTGCGAAAGGGACAAATCTCAACATAATAGCATCATCTACAAGGTGTGGGATTTTCATCATTAGACATACTTCCTCAAATTCTCTTATGAAGAAGTAAGCATCTTCGGACTCTAAGCCATGAAACTTGGGGAGTGTGTTGATGAATTGAGGCTTGAGCTCAAAATTGTATTCACCAACCGATGGAAGAGAATGCAAGATGGAAGTGAGGTTCTAATAGGGTAGAACCTATCCCGCAATGATGTTGATTGAGCCATTACTTGATCTGGTCTTGGTTCAAACTTGGGTGGTGATGTGTTTCTAGTCAACCTAGATGAATTAGGGTCTCTCGACCACACTTGCATACACAAACACAATCACAATCACAAACAAGTTTACCAACAGTCAATAAGAGTAATCAACTAAGCCTAGTCTAAGGTAACCTCGGCCTAGACAACTCCTAACTGGTTGATTGTCCACAGGACGTATAATGTAGACTTTGACCACAAGCTAATCAGCCAGGTCAGGGCAAGATTGGTGGGAGGTTATCCGTCAAAAACATTCCTTAATTAAGTAACCACCAATCTTCGGGCTTTCGGCCCTCAATCCCCTTCCTAGACACTGATTTGGCAGGAGTCAATTTCAACACTTTCCTCCTTAGGATAATCTCCTAGTGAGTTCGAGATGTCCCTAAAGCCAACGTCTATCAGATTTTACTTAGGCTTAGGTTGTGCGTGCTTGGAGATGGTTTGTGGGCTAAGGAAGGGTAATGACTTTCCCACCTTATCTTGAATTGGGTTTTACCCTTAGAGTTAATTTTGCAAAGTGTGCAAGATATAGTAAATTAGCATTCAAAAGCAAATATCACTCAAGAATGTTTCCTAATCTATATGCTATGCATACGTACCTTGTCTCCAGCTCTCTTCAACAGTAATTGTAAAGTAAACGTAATTAGGCAAATGCCTAGAATGCAAGTCTAAACGTTTTTTAAGCAATTAAAAATCACTCAAATTACTGTTGGATTAAAACAGGGATGGTGGATAGCAGATATAGTAAGAATATAACATGCAAAAACTTAATTTTTTTGCGAGCAATATGTCCTGCAAAAAAGAGTTTTAGTAGTCCAATGGAATTTTTAATTTTTTGCAACGCAATTTCTTGAAATTATGTTTCCTACTTTCCAGAGTAGGGGCACCGAATTTGCAAGTCTTCTCTTGCAAAGCTTGAATGCTAGATCTGAATCTTCAAGTCCCTGAAACAACACACAAAACTTGTTAAAAAACAAATACATCGTTCCCTCCCCAGCAACGGCGCCAAAAATTTGATTGCTAAAATGAAAGAACAATCAAAGAGTTAAGAAATTACCGTGTAGCTTGTGGCTAACGGGTCATGTTCACGAGGAGGAATGCGATGAAAGCTTTTTGGTGATTCGTTGAATGACAAAGAATTGTGTTCATTTTTTTTTATGAAAAAGAGAATGGAAAGAAGGAGATGATTAAAAGTGAAATTGCAACTTTAGAGAAGGCTTTGGAGAAGGTGATTTGAAAAGCTCGAAAATTGTTTTGTTGATTATAATAAGGAAGAAAATCTGGGCTCACTATCTCACTACTCAATCATTCATTCTTCTATTGAAATCCTAAATGCCTCAACTAGATCATAGGCAAAACTTAAGATTGACTTTAGAAAGTTTGAAGTAAAGCACATAAGATGAATGGAAGAGTTCACTCTTTTCTTTAAGAAATCGTTTTGAATCGGATGTTAAATCATCAAGCACGAAGAAGCAAGTATGAAATAAAAATAGTTCAAGAAACGTTCTTAAAAGAAATACGAGTTTAAAAATCCAAACACATCCTCATGTGCCTTCAAGAACACTTTCAAGAAGAAAGGCTTTAAGTAAGGCATGCTAATGATTCATTGGGTCTTTTTTATTAAAATCAGAGGAGAAGAAGAATTGAAGAGAGGTACAATAGTGAGCCCAGAAAACCGATCTAGCTACTCATGAAAAACAAAGAAGAAAGTAAGTAAATAATGCATGACATACCACAATAAGAGTGGAAAAAAATGTTGCTCGATTCTTGTATTGCTGTCACTTCAATCTTCAAGTACAAGCACTCAATTCCTCTCTCTCACAAGTATTTGTACTGGACTACAAATTGAAAAATAAAAATACAACTTTTGAGCTAGCTAACAAAGAGCCTAAATCTTTAGAAAATAAATAAAAATTCTAATCCTAGTCTTCGCTTCTTTTTCCTCTGTTGAAACTGGTATTTATAGGGAAAAACCAGAGGGGGGATCCCGGGAAGATTGGGGGAGCAAACGCTCCCCCAACAGAAGTAACAAGGCCGCGAAAACGCGGCTTGGGCCGCGTTTTTGCGGCCCTGGTGTGGCCATATGGCCACACCCAGTTGGCTGGCTCTCTTCGTTTGGTGAATCTCCTATATCTTCTTCTGGTTTTCTTGTTTCTGCTCCAAAAGTTGACCAAACAGCCTTTGAGATTGTTTGGCTCAACCGCTTGATTCAGGGAGGATTCTTCTCAACCGGTTTTCAACCTCTCTGATACTAAGATTTTGCCCTGATTCCTTGATTTCGAATTTATTCTGAATTAAATCAGAATTTGGTGGGCTTTTGGGCTTGTTTCTCTTTTCTTTCCTTTAGCAATTGGGCCTACATTTAACAAAGAAAAAGAAGATTTATTAATAGGATTTATTAGCTAAAAAGTATGGTAAGGTGACAATGTATATGCAATATATGTGACTAATCATTTCACTTTCAATTGGTATCAAAATCTACTATTGGTATCTTACATTTTTTTTAACAAATGGTACCAATTTTTGTTTTGTCAATTACAATTTGATTTCATAGGTATCATAATTTATTTTGTTAACTTCAAAAATTTCAAAACTGTGTTTTAAAAAGTGGTTTCAAAATTTATTGATATGTTTTTCTTATACGTAAGGGGAGTTTAACATCTCCTCTATATATAGATTCATGTTGAAGTGTGTTACACATATAGTAGAGCTTGACCTCTCTTCTTTATGTGGTACACGTGTGTAGGGGGAGCTTAACATCTCCGTTTATACGTTGTATATTATGCTTTATGTGGGTTAGGATCTAGTCATCCCTTCTTCATGTAATGCATGTATGCAGGCGGAGCTAATTTATCGTCTCTCCTCTTCATGAATGTATATCGCATATACACCTTTATTGTTTGATTGTCCTCACCCCTGACAAAAAGGGGGAGAAGAATTTAGTGAGTTTATATATGTATGCTTAATATTTGGTATTTATGCATATATATTTTATTTAGTTTATGCACTTTATTGAATATCTTTACTGTCTATTGCTATGCATGAGTTAAGGGGGAGTTTTTATGAAGCTTTTCTTTAATCCATACATATATAACTCCATGAGTTTTATCATCATCAAAAAGGGGAGATTGTTGGCCCAAAGGCCCATCACTCTAATTCTGATGATGATTAACTCATGCCGTTATAGTACTAATGATCTTATGTTTATATAATTTTAAATATTTGATCAAGATCTTAGTTGGCATTTAGCTTCAACAAAAGATTCGAAATTAAGTTTTGAAGTTAGCACGTGTTGATTCAAGGGCTCGCGCATCAAGATCGCATCAAGTACTCAAGAGGAGTCTAGCTCATGGATAAAGGTTTGGACCAAGTCAAGATGGAAAAGAAGATTTTCAAGTGAAGATTTTCGTGAAGACTTGAGTCATGTTTGTAAATATTAAGATTTATTTTTTAGATAAAATGTAAAGGATAGATTAGTTGTGAATTGATCAAGCTCATACGTGCACACACACACACAAACGTTATATGTGTTTTTATAAAATAGTTTTAGTTTTAGAAAATACAATTTTGGTTTTGAGCTTCAAAGTATATATCGTTGTGTTTCATGATTAGATTTCATCAAACAAGTTTATATGGTTTATATGTGTTTTGAATTTCATCCATACATATTATTGGTTCTAATATTTAGAAAAACTTATTTAGTGATTCTATATCATATGTTTGAGTTTTGTATTTATCAAAACTTATTTTAGAGCTTATTGTAAAAAACATAGATATTTCATCTTATATCGGTATTGGATCATATCCATACATATTAAGCTTCAAAAGGGTTTAAAATATCTTATTTTTGTATTTAAAGAAGTTTTGAAAAAATCATTTTTCAAATTAAAGATTGATTTTGAAAAATACGGATTTTTGTTTAAGGCAAAATTTTTATATCACAAAAATGGCTCAAAAAGTTTGTAATATGTGTTGATTGTTGATTAGGCATATTTGTACTTTAAAGTATTTCAACGAACTTATTTTTGTAGATTTTTAGAGATTTTTTATGGGATTTTATAAGAGTATATAAAACCAAGTTTTAATCCCCAAAATTTGCTGACCTGGCCTCATGTCGGTCGACAGGGCGGTCGACCGATGTGCACAAAAGTGTGCACAGCTTTTGGCTTGAGGGCCAGTTGACCGGCGGTCGACCAATTCAGAGAGTTAACTCTCTGGATCTGGCCCCAATCGACCGGGCGGTTGACTGGCCAGAAAGCTTTGCTTTCTAGATCTGGCCTCGGTTGATCGGGCTGTCTTCTGACAGGTCAATAGCAGGGCGCGGTCGACCGAGCGGTCCACCGGCAGGCCCTAATGGTCAAAAATATGACCGTTGGCCGGTTGACCGACAGGTCATTTTGACCTGCAATTTGGCCCAAAGGGCTAGTTTTTTAAAGTATATATAAGGGGGCTATTTTAGGCTGTTTTAGATAAGATTTTAAGAGAGTTTTAAAGCTAGTTTTTCTTTCCTCTCTTAGAGTTTTTTCTCCACTTTCTTTAGGGTTAATATTTCCATATCAAAAGGAGAGTTTCAAGAGTGATTTTCAAAAGAGATTTCTTGAGTTTTTCACCACAACTTTATCATGTTTTTCTCACACAAACTTGAGCTTTCTATTGTTATCTCAATCCTCTAGGAATGTTTGTTGTGAGAGTATTTTTAGGTGATCAAAGTGTAGAGATCATCAAGTGTTCATCCTTGTATTTGAGAAGGTGAACTTGCAGGTTCGTGTTGCGATGAGTTCTTGTGGGAGCTCGGTGTAGAGGTGTGATCGACAAAAAACAAGTACAAGAATAAGTGAAAAGAGTGTGGGTCGATGTTACTGCTTTTGTGATTCTTCCGTAGTAGCGAAGTGGCTATACAGGTCGTATCCACAAGGAGGGAGAGCGATGAAAGCTTGATGCGGCTTCTTTGTTCAAGAAAAGAGCACGTTCTTTGTTTCAAAATAAAGAATTGGAAAATGAAAACAAGTTGGTTTCAAAACTGTTTTAAAATGATTTGGTGGTTGTAAAAGTGATTTTTCTAGATGGTAAAAGCGCATGGCTAACTTTCTACTAATTGCTCCCACTAATCCCTAACTTCTTGAAGATGTAGCCTTACGACGGATCATAGGCAAGCATAACCCTTATGCATAGGAACTATTCACGTGAAAATTGAGTGAAAGTTCTTCCTATAACTTAGCTTAACACGGCAAAAACTTGGACATTCCCTTCTCAAGATCCAATAAAAGGCGAGAATAAGGGAAGATACAAGTGCACTAATGGTATCAGCAAAATTAAAAGAAAAATCTCTAACTTACAACAACAAGTAAAGTACACAACTCATAAATCATCAAAAATCATTAAGCAAAAAATATAAGAAAGTAATACTTGTAGGTAAGTTAGAGTTAGAACCCTCGTCTTAAGATGCCATAGCTCTCATTTGCATGAGGCTTAGTTGACACTATTGACTCATTTGGGTTTATCAAGCAAGTTGTTAGAGATTAGTGGGTTAGTAGTTAGTTAGCCATGTTATGGAAGAGTTTGTTAGACATGGTAGTAAAAGAAACAACAAAAGAAAAGGGGTAAAGAGAAAGGGAGTTACACTACAAGAAAGCAAAAGAAAAGAAGTGAAGAGGAAGGAAGTTACACTACAACAAGGAAGTAAAAGTAAATGGCAAAGACAAGTAAATGGAAAGAAGAAAGAGAAGTAGTTACTTATATTAGCTTGTCACCTTTAAATACAACCTTTACACACTCTCTCTCTTTCACTCTAATGGCTAAAACTAAAACTAGAAGAGGAAAGAAACTAAAACAACTACAATCTTAAAAACAAGATTACAACAATGCTCTAACTTTGGATATCTCCCAATTGAAGCCCCTGGGGGGTGTTTATAGGCATTAGGGGAAAGGGTCCAGGGGGACGACCCTGGCCCAAAGCGCAGGCGCGCGCGCACCCATAGGGCCATGCCTGGGCCGCGTTTCCGCGGCTTTGCCAGGGCGGCGCGCACTGGCTTCGGGCAGCGCGTCGCCCAGTCTATCCCCTGTCCACTTGATCTCCTGGGTTCGTGATTTGATGCCCTGGGCTGACAAAATCTCCTCCCTAAAGTCAATGGCTACTTGATAGGCCTTTAATCACCCATTAAATGGTGATTTAGGGTCTTCTTCTTCATTTGCACACCATGGACTTAGGATCAAGCAAGCAAGATTTTATTAGCAGAATTTTATATACAATAAAAATGAGAAGGTGATGAAAATTATGCAAAATTAGAGACTAATCACACCCCCACACTTATCTTTTTGCTCGTCCCGAGCAAAACAAAAATTATTACACCACTTTCGCAGGTGACGTGATTGCACTGAGCATGTGCAATAAGCCTTTAAACCTCTAGGTATCCTCTAGAGGAGAAATGTTATCTCCTGAGGGTTTTCAGCGATTACACTCACAAAATCCAGTAAGTAAAGAAAAGTAGTTAGTTGTTAGCAAAAATTCTGTCATGAAAAAGAACTTTCAATCATATAAGTAAAATGACCGAATGATGTAAGAATTAGGTTTGATCCTCATAAGTCCTCTTATCCTTTAGCCTTCAAAAAAGAAGAAACTATAATTTTTCTTTAAATTTAGAAAGGATCTTGTACTTCTAACTCATTCTGTTATTTTGCTTTAGATAGATATGCATAATGTGTAAGTGTGATGTGCTTGGGATTTTTCAACGCAACTTTGAATATGATTTAATTTTATTAATATATTATTATTCATGGTTTCATTAGGCTTTCTACTTCACTCATGTAATACATACTAAACCGATGACTCCCAAACCAGATGGTCTTAGGGTACCAGGTGAAAAAAACACCCCTCACGTCAAATATGCAGTGGAGTAGGCCACGAAATCAAGATTTATTTATTTGTTATTAAAAAGTTTTTTTTTTGCGTGAGTAATTATGCTTCTTGAGGCACAATTATCCAGCTTTTTTTTTCAGAGTTGTGTCTCTAAATCCCAAGCATGTGTGTGTAGTTTATGCATATTCTACTAAGGCTAAATAAAAGGTATGAGTTATTTTCTTTATCCCTCCTAACTTTTTAGTCAAACCAATCTTTCTTGATTATTTAGGAAAAAATAAAGATTCATTGATAAGGTTCCCTTAATTCTATCAATCTTTTGGTATTTTTATAAAGAGTATAAAAATTCATTTTTCGTTCAATTTTTTTTTTAATAATAAAAAGAAAAAGTGAAAGTGTTAGCACCTACCACCTCCCCACGCCTATCTAATACATTGTCCTCAATGAATTACATGTAAACGCAAATGCAGTAAAGAGGGTGAAGAAAGGATGTTACCGCCCTCGTTGACTCGGGCCGGCCAAGTGCGAATAGGCGAAAGAAATGGCAAAACAAAAAGAAGGGGTAAGCATATAAACAATAAGTGTATTATTATTATTATTATTTTAGTTACAGTGTGGATGGATGTGGTTAGGTGTATGACGGGGCAAAAAGAGTCAGCACATTATCAGCCTGTGATGTAGGCTCAGTGGTAAAAAAGGGATTCAGTCTTTGTCCATTCACTTTGAATTTCGTGTTGGTCTTAGGGTCTACAATAGTCACAGCACCGTGTGGGAAAACGGTGCGCACCATGAACGGTCCAGACCAATGAGTCTCCAGCTTCCCCGTTAAAATATGAAGCCTTGAGTTATACAGCAGAACCTTGTCTCTCAAGACAAAGTTTTTTCGGGTTATGATCTGGTCATGAAAAAGTTTAGTCCTGCTTTTGGTGATCCGAGCATTCTCATAGGCTTCATTCCGTATCTCCTCTAATTTTGAAATCTGCAGTCTCCTTAGCTCACTGGCCTTGGTCAGATCAAAATTGAGTTGCTTAATGGCCCATAAGGCACGGTATTCTAATTCAATTGGCAGATGACAGGTTTTTTTCCAATACGATTCTATACGGAGACATCCCCAGAACTGTCTTAAAAGCAGTGCGGTAAGCCCACAATGCATCATTGAGTTTGACCGACCAATCCTTTCGGTTTTGTCTGACAGTCTTTTTCAGAATGAGCTTGATCTATCGATTGGTGACTTCGACCTGCCCATTTGTCTGGGGATGATACGGAGTAGACAACTTGTGATTAATGGAATATTTTCGCATCAGAGCTTCAAACATTCTGTTGCAGAAATGCGATCCATTATCACTAATTATCGCTCTAGGGGCGTCAAATCGGGAGAAGATGTTCTCTTTGAGAAATTTTACAACCACTTTGTTGTCATTAGTCTTAGTTGGCACAGCTTCTACCCATTTAGAGACATAATCTACAGCAATCAAAATGAACTGGTTGCCGAAGGAATTAGGAAATGGCCCCATGAAGTCGATACCCCAAACATCAAAAATTTCAACTTCAAGGATTGGGTTCAGGGGCATCATGTCTCTTCTAGAAATTTTCCCGATCTTCTGACAATTTACACATTACTTACAAAAATGATATGAGTTTTTGAATAAAGTGGGCCAATAAAACCCACTTTGTAAAACTTTCTCGGTGGTCTTGCGGGGACCGAAGTGTCCTCCGCATGCAAGTTCATGGCAAAAGCTTAGCACACTCCTCTGTTCTTCCTCTGGTATACATCTTCAAATAATCTGGTCAGGACAATACTTAAAAAGATACGGCTCTTCTTAGAAAAAGTACCGTACTTGGGCAAAGAAACGATACTGATCTTGCTTTGTCCAGTCAGTGGGTAATTGTCCAGTGGCCAGGTAATTGACGATGTCCGCATACCAGGGTTCCTTGAAATTGGCTAGGATGTGCTCGTCTGGGAAATCCTCGTTGATCGGAGCTTGTATGAGAGGTGTGTTCGGAATTCGTGATAAATGATCAGGGACCACATTTTCTATACCTCGTTTATCCCGAATTTTCAAGTCAAATTCTTGAAGTAAAAGGATCCACCGAATCAATCGAGCCTTAGCTTCCTTCTTGGTCATGAGGTATTTCAGTGCTGAGTGATCTGTGAAAATCACCGTCTTTGAGCCTAACAAGTATGGCCGGAACTTTTCCAACGCAAAGACAACGGTCAAGAATACCTTCTCGGTTGTTGTGTAATTCTGTTGGGCATCATTCAAGGTCCTACTCGAGTAATAAATCACATGCTGCCTATTATCGATACGCTATCCTAGAACAGCGCCAATAGCAAAATCAGAGGCGTCGCACATGATTTCAAACGGTTGGGCCTAATTAGGAGCAGAAATAATAGGCGTAGAAATAAGTTCTTGCTTAAGCTTCCCCCATGACTTGAAACATTCATCGTTAAAATCAAAGGGCACGTCCTAAGCGAGCAAGTTGGTTAAGGGCTTAGCGATTTTGCTAAAATCCTTAATGAACTGTCGTTAGAACTCAGCATGCCCTAGAAAGGATCTAATATCCTTAATGCTTTTGGGTGGTGGAAGCTTAGCAATCACTTCTACTTTAGCCTTGTCCACTTTAATGCCTCTCCTAGAAATCTGATGGCCTAAGACAATCTCCTGTCTCATCATGAAGTGACATTTCTCCCAGTTTAGAGTTAGGTTCTTCTCCTTGCATCTTTGCAGCACTAAGTCTATGTTATGAAGATACTGATCAAATGAATCTCCGTAGATGGAGAAGTCATCCATGAAATCTCAAGAAAATGTTCCACCATGTCAGAGAACAAACTAAACATGCACCGTTGGAATGTTGTGGGAGCATTGCACAATCCAAAAGGTATGCGCCGATAAGGAAAGATTCCAAACGGGCAGGTGAACGTGATCTTTTCCTGGTCTTCTGCAACAATGGGGATTTGGTTGTATCCCGAGTACCCATCTAGGAAGCAGTAGTACTCATGTCCAGCCAAACGCTCAAGCATTTGGTCGATGAAGGGTAGCGGGAAGTGGTCTTTACGGGTGGCTGCATTCAACTTTCTATTGTCGATACAGACACGAACCTTGGTGGGCAGTCTTGTCTGCACCAACTCTTTTTGCTCATTTTCAACCACCGTAAAGCCAGCTTTCTTTGGGACCGCATGAACAGGGCTAACTCATTGGCTGTCAGAAATGGGATAAATGATCCCATTATCTAATAGCTTCAAAATTTTCGTTTTAACTGCCTCTTGCATGAGTGGGTTAAGCCTGCGTTGTGGGTCCCTCCTGGGGGTTGCTTCATCGACTAAATGGATTCTATGTTGCACTATGGCTGGACTTATTCCTTTGATGTTCTTCATCGTCCATCCAATGGCTTCCAATGTCTTTTCAGAATAGACATTAAGCTGTCCTCTTGTTGCTCAGTCAGGTGGGATGCTATGATGACTAGCAAGGTGTCCTTTCCGCCCAGGTAGGCGTACTTGAGGTGTTCAGGTAAGGCTTTTAGCTCTAGGGAAGGAGTTGCTTCATTGGAGCCAATCTCTGGCCTTTCAATCCTATAATGAGGTATACTTGGGCTTGACGCCCAATCCACTACTGAATCTATGATCTAGTCTAGATTAAAATCCTCAGCCTCCAGATCAAACTCTGCCTCCGTTTCTATCTCCATGCTTTCCTCATGCTCACTGGTCAGGTTTTCAATAGAATTGATCTCAAACGTCTGATCATTGACATCCATAGGTTGTCTTTCAAGATTGAAGACATTGACTTCCTTCGTCATATCTCCAAAGGTCAATCGCATGGACCCATTCCTACAATTGATTATGGCATTCGCTGTAGCAAGGAATGGGCGTCCTAAGATGACTGGAGTTTGAGACCTTAGATTGGACACAGGTTGGGTCTCAAGCATAATGAAGTCAACAGGGTAGATGAAATCCCCGACCCGGATAAGGACGTCTGTGATTTCCTACTTTGTGATCTTCACAGATCGATCAGCTAGCTGAATGGTGACTCGAGTTGGGCTTAGCTCGCCCAACTCAAGTTACTGGTATACTGAGAGAGGTGGCAAGTTGATACTTGCTCCCAGGTCAAGAAGTGCCCTACTAATTTCGGTCTGTCCTATGGTACAGGAGATTGTGGGACATCCGGGATCCTTGTATTTTACCGGAATGAGACCAGACAGAATTTCACTTATATTGGTTGCCAAGAACACTTTCTTGGGCACATTTGTCTTTCTCTTCTTAGTACACATATCCATAAGAAATTTTGCATAAGCTGAGACTTATTGGATAGCGTCAAGAAGAGGCACATTAAATTTGACCTGGTTGAACATCTCTAGCATCTTCTCCATGTGCATATTCTTATTGTTGTTTCTAAGCCTATTGGGAAAGGGTGCTACATGCTTATGAACTTGTTCAGCAACTTTGTCCTATCAGATGTGTGAGGAACAGTTTGGGAGGAACTAGCAGAGTGGAGGTTGGAGTAGGATCGGGATGGACTGGATTTTTCTGTTGGTAGACCTGGTTGTCTACCTTCTTTTCAGATCGAAGTGTGTGAACAATATTATACTGGTTGATTGACGGATCCTGAATTTCATATGCTTAATTGGAGGTTTTTGGGTTAACTAGCAGCTGACTAGGTAAAGTAACCTTTGGTCTTTCACTTAGGGAGCTAGCTAATTGGCTCATCTGCATTTCTAATCTCGATATAACCTGTGAATGGTTGTTCAGTGTTTGTCCCTAGTTTTGCATAAAAGCGGGTTGGGACTTCATAAAAGCTTCCATGCTCTCCTCTAACTTACTGAATTTCTTTTCTATTGTGAACTTTGAAAGGAGGAAGATGGAGCTTGACTGAGGAAATTTGGTGGAGGACTGGGATGGTGAAAGTTGTTGGAGAAATTAGGCCTAGAAGGATTGTTCTGGGCCCAGGAGAAATTTGGGTGATTCCTCCAACCTGGATTGTATGTTTATGAGTAGGGATTGTGAGGCAGCCGTGAGTAAGCCGCGTTCAGGTGTTCTGGTGGCACTTGCTGGGCATGGAAAACTTAGCACTCTTCAAAGACATGGTTTGGTGCCTGGCAGTATGAACAACCCGGATTGTGAATTGGTGGTGGGTTGATTTGGTTGACATTGGCTGGCTCTTTTATCTCTAAAGCCTCTATTCTCCTCATTAGGGTTGCAATCTTAGCCTCGACAGTTATAGATGATTCTAGAGATAGGAGCCCTCCTCTTGAAGCTATAGATTGTGAATTCTTAGGTTTTTCCGAGGTTGGCTCCCATTGCAGGGTTTTCTCAGCTAAATCCTCAAATAAATCCCAACCCTGATTCTCATCCTTCTGCAAGAACCCTTCCTGACACATGGTTTCTAAAAGGGTTTTCGTTTGATAATCTAAACCATCATAGAGAATCTGGCACTGACGCCATTTCTCCACACCATGGTGAGGGCACTGAGTTAGGAGATCTTTGAATCACTCAAAGTATCTCCAAAATGGCTCGCTCGGTTCTTACCTAAACTGCATGATATTCTTTCTAATGTGGGCAGTTTTGTGAATTGTGTAGAATTTCTTCAAGAAGGCCTTGACGAAATCATCCCACGCGTGACAGAATCTACCGCCAAACTGTACAACCATTTCTTCGCTAGGTCCTTTAGGGAAAAGGGAATGAAACGTAACCTAACGGCATTATCTCCTAGCTGGGGTATACGCATCATGAGGCATACTTCTTCAAATTCCCTAACAAAGAAGTATGCGTCCTCTGATTCTAAACCATGAAACTTTGGGAGAGTGTTGATGAATTGAGGCTTTAACTCAAAGTTATTTCCATTTACTTCAGGAAGCTTTATACAAGATGGAAGTGAGGTTCTGATCGGGTAAAATCTATCCTGAAGTGACGCCATCACCGGTTCTGATTGCAAGGATAGAGAAGTGTTTCTGATTAATCTGGAAGATACAGGATCTCTTACCCACTCTTGCAAGCAGCACACCACAAATAACGTAAAAACAACAAACAATCAAAAAAGAATAAAAAACAAACAAAAGAAAGAAAAACAACCACAAAGCCTTAGTCTAAGGTACCTAGACTTAGACGACTCCTAACTGGTCGATTCTCCGGGTAACGTTGTTGCAGGAAATCGACTACAAGCTAATCGGCCAGGAAAGAGCAACGCTCGGGGAAGGTATCCGGGCATGAGCTACGGGCCTAATTACGCCAAATCACAGAGATTTCGAGGCTTTGCCTCTCAATTCACTTTCCTTAGACACCAATTTTGCAGGAGTATAGTTCTTGCAATTTTCAACCTCGGTTAATCTCTTAGTGCGTTTGAGATGTCCGTAGGGCCAACGTCTATTGATTTTTAAGACTTGGGAAAGTGTAAGTGCACTTGGAGATGGTTTTTGGGCTAAGGAAGGGTGATGAAATCCCCACCTTATCTTGTTTATTTGGGTTTTGCCCTTAAAGTCAATTGTGCAAGTGTACAGTTTATTCACAACAAGGTAACACTCAAAGCGATAAATCACTCCAAAATGTTGGTCCTATTCTATATGAATGCACACGTACCTTTTTTCCAGCACTCTTCAACAGAAATTGAAATGAATTGAAATAGACACGTGTCCTAAATGCAAAAGTCTAATCCAAATTTTAATTAAGCAACAAGTGAATTTCTGTTTAGTTTATTACACATGTATGGAACTAAAAAAATTTAGAAAGCAATTTTTAGTGGCTTTTGGCAACCCTGCAAACGAGTTTGTTAGTACTTCAATCGAAAAAACTTGCTTTTACACAAATTTTTTCCGAGGGCAAATGAATCCTCGCGCAACGTCCTTGGCCACTTCTTTCGCTTCCTGTGATCGTGAGCTCCTTGGTACTTCTTCTACACATAAAAACAAAGAACAATCTTTAGTATTGAACAATAAAGCCGTTCCCTCCCTGGCAACAACGCCAAAATTTGATCGGCAAAAAGCAAGTACAAGAATAAGTGAAAAGAGTGTGGGTCGATGTTACTGCTTTTGCGATTCTTTCGTAGTAGCGAAGTGGCTATACGGGTCGTATCCACAATGAGGGAGAGCGATGAAAGCTTGATGCGGCTTCTTTGTTCAAGAAAAGAGCAAGTTCTTTGTTTCAAAATAAAGAATTGAAAAATGAAAACAAGTTGGTTTCAAAAATTATTTTAAAATGATTTGGTGGTTGTAAAAGTGATTTTTCTAGATGGTAAAAGCGAATGGCTAACTTTCTACTGATTGCTCCCACTAATCCCTAACTTCTTAAAGATGTAGCCTCACGACGAATCATAGGCAAGCATAACCCTTATGCATAGGAACTATTCACGTGAAAATTGAGTGAAAGTTCTTCCTATAACTTAGCTTAACACGGCAAAAACTTGGATATCCCTTATCAAGATCCAATAAAAGGTGAGAATAAGGGAAGATACAAATACACTAATGTTATCAGCAAAGTTAAAAGGAAAATCTCTAACTTACAACAATAAGTAAAATACACAACTCATAGATCATCAAAAATCATTAAGCAAGAAATATAAGAAAGTAATACTTGTAGGTAAGTTAGAGTTAGAACGCTCATCTTAAGATGCCATAACTCTCGTTTGCACAAGGCTTACTGACACTATTGACTCATTTGGGTTTATCAAGTAAGTTGTTAAAGATTAGTGGGTTAGTAGTTAGTTAGCCATGCTATGGAAGAGTTAGTTAGACATGGTAGTAAAAGAAACAATAAAAGAAAAGGGGTAAAGAAAAAGGGAGTTACACTACAAGAAAGCAAAAGAAAAGAAGTGAAGAGGAAGGATGTTACAATATAACAAGGAAGTAAAAGTAAATACCAAAGACAAGTAAATGAAAAGAAGAAAGAGAAGTAGTTACTTGTATTAGCTTGTCACCTTCAAATACAACCTTTACACACTCTCTCTTTCACTCTAATAGCTAAAACTAAAACTAGAAGAGAAAAGAAACTAAAACAACCATAATCCTAAAAATAAGATTACAACAATGCTCTAACTTTGGATATCTCCCAACTGAAGCCCCTGGGGGGGATTTATAGGCATCAGGGGAAAGGGGGCCAGGGGGACGACCCCTGGCCCAAAGCGCAGGCGCACTCGCGCCTAGCTTCGGGCGGCGCGTCCAGTCTATCCCCTGTCCACTTGATCTCCTGGATTCGTGATTTGATGCCCTGGGCTGACAAAATCTCCTCTCTAAAGTCAATGGCTACTTGGTAGGCCTTTAATCACCCATTAAATGGCGATTTAGGGTCTTCTTCTTCATTTGCACACCATGGACCTAGGATCAAGCAGGCAAGGTTTTACTAGCAGAATTTTGCATACAATAAATATAAGAATGTGATGAAAATTATGCAAAGTTAGAAACTAATCACACGCTCATACTTATCTTTTTGCTCGTCCCGAGCAAAACAAAAATTATTACACCACTTTCGCAGGTGAAGCGATTGCACTGAGCATGTGCAACAAACCTTTAAACCTCTAGGTTTTCTCTAGAGAAGGAGTATTGTCTCCTGAGGGTTTTCAGCGGATTGCAACCACAAAATCCAGTAAGTAAAGAAAAGTAGTTAGTTGTTAGCAAAAATTCTGTCATGAAAAAGAACTTTCAATCATCTAAGTAAAAATGACCGAATGATGTAAGAATTAGGTTTAACCCTCATAAGTCCACTTATACTTTAGCCTTCATAAAAGAAGAAACTATGATTTTTCTTTAAATTTAGAAAGAATCTTGTACTTCTAACTCATTCTGTTATTTTCTTCCTAACTCTAGAAATCAAACAAATTATCTTATTTTGACAAAGTATAAGAAATCCTAACTATGATTCTCCTATTCCTTAAAATTAACTTAATTTCTTACAAAAATATGTCAAAATATTTCTCTCTTTTCAAAAAGTTCTTTTAAAGAAAGGAAAATGTCAATTTTTTTATTTTAAATTAAAAAAACCTATGTTATGTTAGAACCCTTCCCTACGTCTATCTCATGCATTGTCCTCAATGTATGAATGAATGCCTAAATACATGAAAAAGAAGAATGGAAAGGAAAATATTATCTTAAGGTGGCAGTTTAGGTGGTGGTCGGATTGGGTCAAACGTTGCTACCCGATCAAGATAACGAGTGGTTCATAAAACCAATCTTTATTGACCTCTTTTTTATTTACATATTTACACTCCCCAATACGAATAGGATCATGAAAGATCCTATCATGAACTTATTCCCCTTACGTGACCAGTCTTAAAAAATCATCACAGAGTCATCGTGGTCTATACCTATGTCTAACAAAAGAATGTGACTTGGTGAAATGGTTGACTTGGGCTCAGAAGTGATAGGTTCTGGAATCAATACTAACTCAAGAAAATCAACATTGGGTTCGAGAGTCAGTTTTGATTCAAGAGTTAAGTCCAAATCAAAGAATTGAAAATCACATTATTTTTCCATCAATGGAATGTGCCTATCCAAATTTGGTGATTTAACTTCTAGATCTATAGGTACGGGAATAAATGTTGGCTCGAAAAATTGGTCCAAGTTGGATAAGGATATCGAATTCAATACAGATTCGATGATAGAAACTAAATCATAAAGTTGGGGATCAGGGTCACATTCACATTCAAATTCAATCTCACTGAATGGAAAAATTGCCAATTTGTTCATGATTTGGAATTGATCAAGTTCGAGTTTGTGTGATGAAATTGATTCTTGATTAAAGTCTCCAAGACACTGTGATTCTTCATTCTTATCAATATAGCTAGGGCAATCAGGAATGGTCGAACATGTGTTAGGTAGAGCTTCCTTATTCCTTTGTTTCATTATGTTGAGCAAACGACTCATTTATGCTTCTAGCCTATCGACATATTGGTTAAAAGCATTTTCGGACCGAATCAGGTTTATCATACTCCTATCTGAGTCCATAAGTTCTTCTTTTTGTTGTGAGACTTGGAACATGGAGTAAGGATCTTAGATTTGAGAGTTTTGTGGGAATTGTGAGTCCATCATTTTTAGCTTATGTTCTTGGGACTCAATCATGGCTTCTATACTTTTCATAGCCTCATATTTTTCTTCCATTTGTTGACCATGACTAGAATAATTTTAGGCTGAATGCTGGAATGGTGGTTGACAATATGACTCGGGAGAGTTGTATCTCCATTGACTCTGTGAAGAGTAGTGATGATTATTCCATTCTTGTTCATAATATTGGGACTGGGGCATGTATTGATTCGGATAAGACCAATCTGACACACTTAGTTAGTTAAAGTTATGATATACCGGGTTGGCAATATCCGAAAAAGAGGTCGAGGTGTAATATGGATTACCATTAAAATTGAAAAAATTATTGTTTATAAGCCATATCATACAAGAAATGTCAAAACAAACAAAGAAAAAAAAACAAACAAATAAAAAGAAAAAATTTAGCCTAAGTTAGGGTAAAGCTTAAACCTAGACGACTCCTAACTAGTTAGACTATCCAGGGGGGATATTGCCAAATCTGACCACAAGTTAATCGGCCAAGTAGGGGCAAGATTGGTGGGAGGTATCCATGCTTAAAAGCAACAGGCCTAATTAAGCCAAACCACTAGCCTTTAGGGTTTCGCCCCTCAATCCCCAACTTTTGACACCGATTTAGCAAGAGTCAAATTCTAATCAACTTCCCCCTTAGGTCACTCTCCTCTTGAATCTGAGATATCCCTAGGGCCAACGTCTACTCAGTTTTAATTAGGCTTGGGTTAGTGAGTGAGGATATTGTTTGTTGGTTAAGGGAGAGTAATAACTTCCCCACCTTATCTTGTTTAGAGGATAAGTCCTTAAATCAATTTAGTGCAATGTGTACATGTATATGAAAAGCAACACTTAAGAAATGTAAATAATTCAAAAGTGTTCCTATACTACATACTATGTGTATGTACCTTTGCTCTAACACTCTTCAACAGTAATGTAAAATGTAAACGAAATTAGACAAATGCCTAAATACAAAGTCTAAACTGTTCTAGCATTTAACAAACATCAATTTACTGTTGAGGTTAGAAAGTATGTACAGTGAGTTAAATAAGAAAATAAATAGTTGTAGAAACTTTACTTTGTAATTTAACCAACCTGCAAAAAATAAAGGCTAGTAGTTCACTCAGATTGCCCTGGCACCGGCGCCAAAATTTGATTGAGAAAAAATCTGCACACAAAAAATACGGAATTTCAGAACTTTATAATAGGTAGTGCAAGTACTCAATGCTACCGCTATAGCAAGTGGCTACGCGGGTCGTGATCCACAAGGAGAGACTAGCGATGGAAGCTTTTGAGTAAGTTCTCTTTAGTTCACTTGAAATAGTTAAAGTTTTTCTCTTGTTCTTTAAAAGAAAAAGAAAATATGTTATGTTAATTTGTAAAAAAGTGGTAGATTGAGAAAGTGGAGAAAATAGAAAATAAATTTATACAAAAAAATTAAAAAAGTGAATAAAAGAGTTGGGTGATAGTAGTGATCTAAACTAAGGATTAAAAGAAAGAAAAAGAAAACTAAAGAACTTACCTACCTCTTCTGATTGATGACTTACCTAGAATCCTTGTTAACAGTGTACCTTTGCTTAAAGGTGAGCGAAGCATGACAGATGAGATCTTCTCCACTGCTGATCTATACTACTAAATGAAATTGCAAGCTATATTACCATAGAAATGGTTGTTCATCACCATAGGCCATCAACGACACTTACAAGGGCGAGGCAACTTTGAAACTTTTGGAGTCATTTGGATTTACAAACACAAAAGAGAAAAGTAATAAAAATAAGTGTAAAAAAACTTTGATTAAATTTAATAACAATGAAAGAAGGGAAGAATATTTACACCGGTGTCACTCTCAGTATAAGCATCACTCTTGTTCTCCCATGAAACTGTTCTTCGATCTCAGTTACATAAAAAAATAAAAATTTACACTTAAAATAAAAAGAAAAACCTAACTTAAACCTATACAGAAACCTATTATATTCTCTGCCCGATCGTCCTTTGTACACTAAGAATTTATAAGTATTTATAGCAAATATAGAATGGGGGAAAAAGTCTGAAGATAGGGGGAGCAAACGCTCCCCCTAATCTTACCAAATTGCCGCAAATCCGTGACTTTGGCCGTGGATCCGAAACTCGCGAATCCGCAGCCTGGATGTGGCCAATTCCAGGAAGCATGGCCTCCTGGCATCCGTTTATCTTGGATTATCCCCTTGGATTCTCTATTTGGACTCTGTATTTGACGTTATCCTCGGTTGATCTTTAGCTAATAAAAATGGATTTATCGAAATTTGTATTTTACCGATTCCCATTTGGTGTTATCTTTCTGATTTACTCTAATCTTTATCTAAATATTTGTCCCAATTTTTGATTTGTTCTGGATGTGGTGATATCCTCATAGATTTTTAAATTAACTGAATTGATTCACCAAAATCTGATTTTACCTGACTAGATCAGGGATCATTCTCAGCTAACCAAATAGATCCAGTTAAATCTGATTTTAACGGGTATTTATTTGGTTTAATCTTCTTTTTCTTCATGATTATCTTCTACAAAAAATATATTTAAGACAAAAAAATTAGCAGATTTATTACACGATAAATGTAGGAGTGTAATGAAAAGAATGCAAAACATGTATATGATCATATGCCGTTACCCATGTTACTCCAGACATGTTGGCATAACTTTCTTGACAGAATAGAAGTTCATATGGGAGCTGTCAAAGTCCATATATGAAAGAAGCTTGTTGAGCAAGCCGAGATAGCCGAAAAATCAGCTAAGAAGTTTGAGCTCTCAGCCTCTAAGAATAAATGGGGGGTCAACACCAAAAGGTGGGATGCAGTCCAGCCTTCTCAATCAAAGGGGAAGGAAACCATGACTGTTGAGCTATCAGGGATGGCTCAACCAAAGCAGAAGAATAACACCAGTGAGAATCAGGAATTCAAATTCCCGCCGAAGGTGTACTCCTTCAAAGACGAGTAGGTGGAGGCTATCTTTCATTTGCTACACAAGGATAACAAGCTCAAGTTACCTGAAGCTCTTGTATATAGGCTTCCTACTAACGTAAGCACTGACACGGGAGACACATGACCCGTTCCTTGGAAAAAACAAACTTCCATCGATTTGACTTGGATTCCATCACGTGCCACTGGGCGAGCCACCCTTCCTGAAAGAAAGGCAACTTTGACAATCACCAAACAGCAACATCCTCCACGCCCGCGCTTGGTTCTTATGAACTAGGTGCAGCCTGTCGATTCGGCGATGGAGGCGCATTCTAGTATTAAGAGGTTACCTTCTAATTACTGACTCTTTCATAGGATGGTGCATCACCCTACTAGCAGGTGCTACGTCCTCAAAGATAAGATCCAAGCCTTGATTGATGCTGGAGCTTTGACTCTCAAGTCAGAACTAAAGAAAGTCACCGCCAACATGGTGACTCTAAATTTCGGGATGTTCCCGAAGATGACTGTCCAAGAAGGATTAGTCCCAATCCCAAAAGCGAGATTGGATGTCATCAACCCTATGGTTGAACAGCAGAAACTAAGGGCCTCATACTGGTCACGACAGAATCTGGATAAATCATGTGGGTCCACACAGAATTGTCAATGATGAGCAATGGGAGACCAACAGTCCCAAACTAAAAGGCAAGTCATGCAATGCTATCTCTCTCTCACAGCAGATAACGACTCTATGACTGTAGCCTCTCTTAGTGACTCAGAAGGATAGAAGCTCACCTTAACAATACAACCTTCCACATCACATCAGATGGGTACACATTCTGCTAAATAGTACTTGCGGCAGTATGACCAGACACCTGATGGAGTACTCCAACCAGCGATGTCAGCGCCTGTCCAGGCCCCAGTGCCGAAGGACAAGGAGAAGCAGAAGGAGATTCACTTTGATGAGTCCTTGAAGAAGAATCCTTCTAAAGGACTGAATACTCCCTTCTGCTTTGACATATTGGCGCAATTGGCCAAATCCCAGCTCATATTACTCTGCTCGAGCTACTCCGCCACTTGAAGGAAATAAGAGAGCCACTTAAGGATGCACTTAATGATTTAGAATCATTTCTGACACAAGTACCCATCCCTACAAAAGAAGATGGAGTCTCATGCCCCCGATGTCATCTGGTATAACAGCAAGTGCCATGCATCACCTTCACTCCTGAGGATATGCTCCTTAAAGACAACCGACACGATAGGCCTTTTTCCTGTACAGGGTACATTGGGTCCACACTCATCGAGAGAATACAAGTTGATCCTGGGTCTGCCCTAAGCATTATCCCAAGAGACTGCTGTATTTTCTCAGCATCCTATTAAGCAGGTTGTCAACCACGACTATGACCATATACGACTTCAACGCCAGGAGTAATCATCCTCTGGGCAAGATCCGTCTCCGATGTCAAATCGGAGACTTGAAATCAGAAGTGACATGCTACGTCATCAACGCCGACACTTCCTACAACCTCTAGCTCGGGCGACCTTAGATCCATGCTAATTAGATCATACCTTCTATACTCCATCAATGCTTCATGTATGTGGACGACAAGGCAATGGTTAGGACAGTGTTCGTAAAAATACAGCCGTTCAAAGGGGTAGAGAACTGCTTCACTAATTCTCTACTTTATAAAGAGAACGGTAAAGTAGTAGAAAAATTGTTGCCTGATGACATCAATAGCAGCAACAAAGCAGACTCAGAATCAGAAAAGGATCTAGAGGTTTCTTTTGATGAAGAACCAATTGAAGCATATCTGAATGATCCTGATTGTAATAATTCCACCGACAATGGCGATGAATGGGTCCTTAATGAAAATGTCAATTTTGATTATTACTTGTGTTGTGATGATTAAAATAGTCCTATTGATATGAGTCCTCTTCACATGCCTCTGCCTGTGTTGACGGCATGTATGTATATAGAAGAGAATGATGGGTCTGTATTTATAGTCCCCTCTTCTAAGAAGGACCAGTCGCCTATTATATTTGGCAGAGTCTAACATTGGATTACTACATCCAACAACTTGGATGAAGACTTGGAGCCCCCTACAATTCTTTCACTATACACGATCAGCATACCGTCTGATGAAAGAAATGGGATACGACTTATGTCGTCGTGATGGTCTGAACTTCGGGAAGGGAGGATGCATCCCTTTACAACTTTTTGTACCGAAAGGAAAGCTTGCCAACTACTACGATCAGACTTGCAGGGGGTTGGGGTATATTACTCCATCTGCTCAATCTGATCCAGAATTTGAAAGGCCTCTACTATCACATGCTTCAGATTCATCGAAGTGGAAATCTGATGTAAGCGTGAGGGTTGCCTTCAAGAAACTTTTCGTCAACATGGCCTCGACCAGTCAGGTGGAACGAGAAGAGGACATTGAGCCAATTGACATTGATCCTTGGGCTCAACAACTTGTTCTTCAATAAGAGAAGCATTTTGAGCGGCGCGAACCTCCTACAGAAGATAAAGTGATTCAAATTAATGTTGGTGATCAAGCACGCCCAAGGCTCATCTTTAAAAGTGAAATTTTATCGCCAATAGAGAAGCAAGACCTTATATCCCTGATAAAGAAGTATATAGATGTTTTTGCTTGGAGCTACGAAGACATGCCTGATCTCGACCCTCAGGTGGCCATGCATCGCATCAACATCAAGCCGGATGCTAAGCTAGTCAAACAGCTGTAGCGATGCTTCCGACTGGATATTATGGAGGCAATCGAAACTGAGGTTCAAAACTCATCGAATATGGCTTCATTTGAGAGGAACAACACCCTGACTGGGTTGCTAAAATTGTACCCGTCCTTAAAAAGAACGGAAAGATCCGAGTCTGTATTGACTTTCGTGCTTAACATGGCCTATCCTAAAGACGAATTTCTATTACCTATCACGGATGTCATTATTGACAACACGTGTGGCTTCGAAAGGATGTCATTTATGAATGGCTTTTTAGGGTACAACCAAATCAAGATGTACCCAGATGATGAAAAGCATACATCATTCCGAACACCATTGGGCGTGTTTTGTTATACGGCTATGCCATTTGGCTTAAAGAATGCAGGTGCTACTTACCAGCGTGCAATGAGCACGATCTTCTGTGATCACTTGTGAAAGATAGTGGAGTGTTACGTCAACGATATTGCAATAAAAAGTCGCGACAAGAGGAACCCTCTCCACGATTTGAGAACGATGTTCAATCTCGTACGGGCTTACTAGCTAAAGATGAACCCGATAAAGTCTTTCTTGAAAGTTTCAAGTGGCGAGTTCTTAGGATTCATTGTCACATACAAAAGAATTTATCTTGATCCGGACAAGATCAAAGCCATTCAAAACATGCAGCCTCTAAAAAATCTCAAAGAACTCTGAGGTTTTCAAGGTAGGCTGGCCTACATCTGAAGGTTTATCGTAAACCTATTGGGTCGCTGTCAACCATTCACACAGCTAGTGAAGAAAGGCGTATCTTTTATCTAGGATGATGTTTGTCAAAAAGCTTTTGAGGATATCAAAGCATACCTCACTAAGCCTCCGATCCTGGCATCTCATGTTGCGGGGAAACCATTCTTACCATATGTAAGAGCCATGGACCATTCTTTAGGCACTCTGTTCATACAGAAGAATGATGAAGGTACCAAACAAGCCATCTATTATCTCAACAGAACCTTAATTGACGCAGAAAATCGCTACAACCCAGTCGAAAAGGAATGCCTTGCTCTTGTCTTTGCCATCCAGAAGATGCAACATTACTTGGTCAGACTATTCATGTCATTTCAAGAGTCAATTCTCTTCGGATTCGGATGACAAAGCCGAGTTTCCTGAATTCTATACTGGACAATTGGGCTATACTGCTGTCCCAATATGATATGACCTTCGTATCCTAGAGAGCCATCAAGGGTCAAGCCCTCGCAAACTTCTTAGCAGCTCATCTAATCCTGAGTCTTCAAAGCTACATGAAAATATTCTGGATGAAGTTATTGAAGCCAACATAACTTCAAACGATGGTATGGAAGTTGTTCTTAATGGATCAAGAACCGGGCCAAAAGGCAAGATTGTCGCTGGAGTGGGGGTAGTATTTATCTCACCCGAGAATCACGTCATCCCTCGTGCATTCTCGCTAACAGAACCTTGTTCCAATAACGTAGCCGAGTACAATGCTTTGCTCATTGGCTTCCAGCTCGCTTAACAGATGGGTTTAGAATATCTTGAAGCTTATAGAGATTCCAAGTTGATCAACCAAGTCAAGGGTGAATATGAGGTCTGCCATGAAGACCTCATGCCTTATCATCATGCAGTATTTAGTTGGCTAATACATTTGAAGGTTTCTACAATAGTCATGTATCTCACCTCCAAAATACAAAGGCAGATGCTCTAGCGGCACTAGCAACTATACTGGTTTTACCTGCTGGTACAAGCTACCATCTCACAGTGGCCACCCGTCATCACTTCTATCTGAAGTACGGTTTAGAGGTTAGCAAAATTAATACAACCTCGACAAACTTTAAACCAAGAGACTAGCGACTCCCGATAATTGATTATGCGTTGCACGACATATTACCCGATGACCCCAAGGAAGAAGTGTCTGTTCGATGAAGGTCTACTCGATTTTACTACGATGCAGTGGTAAAAACGCTCTACCGTCGTTCATATAATGGTATACTTCTTTGTTGTTTATCCAATTCAGAGGCACAAGAAGTAATCAAAGGGGCTCGTGATGGCATATGTGGAGCTCATCAATCAGGACCAAAGCTCAAGGATCGATTGCACAGACTTGGCCGACTATGATTGCTAATGTAGTCGAGTACGTAAAAAGGTATAAAGCTTGTCAAATCCATGCGGATTTTATACACCAAACCCTAGAATTACTCCATTATACAGTTACATCATGGCCATTCAAGGCTTAGGGAATTGATATGATAGGGTCAATCAGTCCTTTGTCAGCTAAAGGTCATCACTTCATTCTCGCAATTACCAATTACTTCTCAAAGTGGGCAGAGGTTGTTCCGCTTGTTGAAGTTAAAACCATCAACGTGGTTAACTTCATCAGACATCATGTCATCCACCAATTTGGTGTCCCCAAATGGATCATCCACGATAATGGTCCCCAATTCGCAAGTCAGACGTTCTATTGGTTTTGCGATAAGTATCAGATTCAGAATATGGCGCCAACTGCTTACAACCCTATCGCAATAGGTTAGCATAAGAATTCAATAAGACAATCATCAAGCTCCTTAAAAAGTTCATCTCTACAAGCACACGATATTGGAATGAGAAGCTTAGTGAATGTCTTTGGACCTATCAAACTACGGTCCGAATCCTAACAGGAAATACGCCTTTTTCTCTGGTATACGGATGTGAAGCAGTTATACCTTTGGAGATTCAAATACAGTCACTTCGTGTTGCTTTGGCAACCCAGATGACCGACGAAGATAACCATTAGTTACGTCTCCAAGAGCTTGAAGATCTAGACGAGAAGCGATTACAGGCTCAGTAGCGTATTGAGCTTTATCAGGCTCGAATATCAAAGGCCTTCAACAGAAAGGTCAAAGAGGGAATTTTTCAGAAAAGGGATTTGGTCTTAGCTGTCAGACGACCTATGGTCATGACACATAAGTCTAAAGGTAAATTCTAACCTAAATAGGAAGGGCCATTTGTAGCAGAGACAATCTACTCAAATGGAACATATCGCGTATCCAATCCGAACGGTGACATGCTTATGATGCCAATCAATGACAAATTCCTGAAGAAATATTATCCTTGATCAAGTTAACAACATACCTCTGATCATTGGGGATCCCTTTGGAGTCAGGCTGATCAAACATCAGGAGATGATACACAATGTCAACATTAAAGACACCAGAAAAGATTCCATGAGGGGCGTTAATTGCTAACTGACATCCCCCACAGAATTACATGATCCTAAGCCCTTAATGGCTAAGGATAGAGAAAAGCTAGCTTTTAAGCCCAACGCAAAGTCCTCGACAACTCATCATGTTGAGGGGAATAGCATGGCTAGCCCAACTCAAATGGTAATTGGTAAAGACACAACAAATCCGTTAATAGCTGAGGATTCGCTAAATGTCCTAATAGACTTGATCCCATTTCATTCCTCCAGAATCCCCTACCAATTTCCTTCCATGGAATGGTAGATCCATAAAGCTAAAAGTCTTGTTAAAGTTTTCACCACTGATTTTTCCTTCATTTTAGGAGTACTATTCTTCTATTCCCCAGCAGGATTAATTTGATTCCTCAAACGAATTTTGGGAACACTGTCTCCTACACCCTGGCGGAATTCTCTAGCAATATTCTTGTATTTTGCAAAGAACAACCAATTCCACCAAAATTTCTTGCCAATTCCCCTCCATGAAATGGCAGGATCACATCAAACTGTAATTATTTTCCCAGTAAAATGAACTATAGATGAATCCTTGTCAAGTTAACATCACATCTCTGACAAGTACCTATACAAATCCCTAAGCAGAGAAGCTGTCACGATCACTTCTGACAAAATCTCCTTTTAATTCCCCAACAAGGAATCTGGTTGTTACGTTAATGATTACCTCTGACAATATTTTAGGGAATAACCATTTCCCTATTGAATCTCTAAAGAGTTCTTTTTGTCACGTTAATTATTACCTCTAATATATAATCTCTTACGGGATTCATTTTCTAACTCCCCAACAAGTTTCTAGTAGACTCCCCTCAAAGTCTATTATTTCCCTTTCCAAGTCCCCAATGGACTTTCATGGTTGTCACGTTAATAATATACCTCTGATAATTTCTTCTAAATGATTTCCCAAGGAAATACCAATTTTCCCACGAAATTTATAATCAAATCCTATTTCCCCTAGCGGAATTACTCCTTTTACTGTCACGTCCAGCTTGTCACCTCTGAACATTAGAAATTCTGAGCTTGGTGGTTTCTCAATCGATTATGTCCTGTTACCTCTAAACTGACAGATAGCCAAGTCTCATTTTTCAGTCCAGTAGGGACTACTCCTTTGCCATTATGTCCAGTTTGCTACCTCTGAACGATAGGGCTTTGAGTCTAGTAACTCCCAATCGATTATATCCATATTACCTCTGAACCGACGAATGCCTAGATCTTTCTCCTTTTATGGTGCTCAAACTGTCATGTCTAGTTTAACACCTCTGAACAGGCATGTCCATAACTTTGTTCTCCTTTCCCCGTCAGGGCTAGGAGTTCTTACTGTCATGTTAATATAACTACCTCTGAATAGCAAATTGCGAGTCTGGTGTCTCTTAGTTGGTCATATCTATATTACCTCTAAACCAACGGGTGCCCAGATCTAATTCACCTTTGCAGTCCCTAGTGGGTTTGCTGCTAAGTTAATACGACTGCCTCTGGCAGCAGATTCAGAGTTTAGTGTGTCTTAGTCTATCATATCCAGTTTATCACCTCTGAATAGATAGGTCCCTAAAACCAGGTTCACCTTTATTTTATCATCATGTCCAGTTCGTCACCTCTAAATGACAAAATTTCGAGCTTGGTGGCTTCTCAATCGGTCATGTCCAGTCAATCACCTCTGAACCGACAGATAGCCAAGTCTCACCTTTTTATTTACTGTTATGTCCAGTTCACCACCTCTGAACAATAAACATTTCTTATTTGATAATTTATTGGTTATGTCTAGTTTGTCACCTTTGAACCGATAATTATCCAAAATTTACCCTTCTTTGTCATTATGTCCAGTTCGTCACCTCTGGACGATAAAATTTCATGTCTGACGATCTCTAATCAGTTATATCCAATTTATCACCTCCGAATTGACAGAGCACGAGACTTAATCTTTTTTGGATTTAGTGATTCCAAATTCCTAAATCTATCCTCTTTTAATCCCCAATGAATTCATATATTTGACTGACTTTATTATGTTCTTAACCTCTAAATAATTTCAGTCATATTTATAATTTCTTCAGAAATTTAACTTGGTGAATTTTCACCCTTTTTAGTTCTTTCAAAAGAACTTGCTTACTACATCCTCCTCTGCGGGAGATTTATATTACCTAGTGGTAATTACATGAACAAATATAGAGAAAGATATGGAGAAGAGCAAATGAGTCAAAGGCAAATATTTTATTGATTTAAAAAGAAAGATACATAGAAGATACATTAAACTGGTCTCTCGTATGATAGGAGTTTATTCTCAAAAGAAGACAGTTTTAGTTTCATATACTCTTCTGCCTTCCAAGCCTGCTATCTTAGATCTTCCGGGTCAATGGTTGCTAGCTGGGCCAAGTGAGTCTGCATTTTTGCCATCGTTGCCTTCTTTTCTACCTCCAGCTTGAGAACCTAATCACTTTGGGCACTCAGTTGTTCGAGCCGAGCAGTTTCCTCCGCACGTACCGATCAGCTCTAGATATGAGGAGGTTGGCCCTCTTAATCATTGCTTCTGCCTTTTCAAGCTACTCATTGGCGTCAACAAGAGCATTGTTGGACATCAATCGTGTCAGCAATTTTAATCTTCTCAACCTCTAGGGATTTCAACTCTTGAGACTCTACTTTCAATACTTATTGCACCTCTACATAAGTCTTGTGCATATGGTCGGAGAGACGCTTGACCTCCTCTTCGACAGGTGGGGTTAGATTCAAGCTATTCAGGTGACGCCACTCACCCACATCTTTCTCGAGATCTTCCACTATCAGCTCCAAAGAGGTAGCTTGATCAGTTCTCCCAAAGTCTCTGATGGTCTCGATGTTCTGAGTAAAGATGACCTTCAAAACTCAAAAGGACTGGTCAAACCTTTCAACACCAGAAAGATACATCATTTCAAACTCTTCTGGAAGGTGTCAACCATCTCTGACACAAACTCCTTCTCTACCTTTATCACTCCAGGTGAGCGAGTAATCTTTGCAGAGAAAGTCTCAGTGAGCTTGGTGGTCACAATTGTTGAAGGTGTGGTGGGGTCAGCCGTCAGCTGAGCAGAAGTGATAAGGAGCAATCAGGGAGGGGTCTTTATGGAGATAAGAGTGCTAGCTACCAGAGAAGTGGGATTGGTTATCATTGAATCCGGGTTGGTAACTTGCATTGACGATCTTGAGCTGATAACCAATTCCAAGCCAGAAATAGTGAAGCTGGAGATATGGCAGGAACAGAACCAGCTCGCTTGTAATCTCAAGCTAAAGCTCGGGCTGCTCTACAATTGGTGTATTGGAAGACGCTAATGCGGCCTGGTCAGTCACCATCAAATTGCCAGTGGAAAAGGATCAACGCTGAATAATACTACAATAAAGGATGTCGATCCGCCCACTGTCTAATGTGATGAGAGCAGTTACCTCCCCTTGAAATGGCCCCGCAATAGGAATGATAATTGCTAAGGTTCTTGCAAAAAGGCTTTAGAGTTAAATAAAGAAAATAACAATATATATAAAGTCGATGGCTTAATCATTACTAGAGGTGCAAAGGTGACAGCAGTAGTCACCCCAATGTTGACCGTCACAACAAAAACAGTCTCCATGTGGGAGGTGACCCCAACAACAACAGCATCAGCTAAAGATACGTCAGTGGTAGCGGAATCAACCTTAATACTTGGCATGTCTCCTGATGCAACTTCAGGAGGCGTCATACCCTCAGCAGCAATGGTCTTGGCAAAGCATTACCGGTAGCCGATTCTTCGACAGGTTGCTTAGCAATCAGTTGCCTTTCTTTAGGGGGTTTCAGAATCTCTACATCTTTAGATTCATATCCCTGAATGGCGGCAGCTCCATAAGAAGGCCCCATATCTAGCTCCTAATCCCCAAGGCTTTGGAGACAAAATAAGTCGCTTCATCCCCCTCCTTATAGGTAAAGAGGTCGTCGAGTTTCTCCTCTCTTCCGCCCAGAGTTTCCTTGCATATATCTGAGATTAAGAAGCAAAGTAATTAATCACAGAAGTAAAGAAAAGAGATGAAGGAAAATAACACGAAGAAAATCAAGCTCACTGGAAACCTGAGTAGGCTCCTTTGGAGCCTCCTTCTGACTAGGCAATCTAATGATTAAAGGAGGCGGGACTTCTGCTACTGACTCACTCGCCACAGTAGTAGAAGCTTTTTTAGCATCTCAGCAAGCCTTCTTTACTACTTGTTTCTTATGAGGCTCTTTTCGGGTTGGTTCTTTAGAAGCAGCTTCCTTCAGCTCTGGCTTCTTTCGCTTCCGCTTGAAATGTGTGTCAGGATCTTCTTCCTTTTTCTTTTTCTCAACAGGAGCTTTACCTGCTCCACTAATAGCTTCAGGAGCCGCTCTTCACCACCAACTTTCTCGAATCGAGGACTCTCGACATCTGAAGCTTCATTTCCAGCTTCAGCCAAGAACTCCGGGAGGCCTAGGACCCTAACTCACTTCCACTGATCTTGTTCTACCACTTTCTGCTTCAATCTTTTGAAGATGAGCTTGGACCCAGTTGAATTGATGTTAAATTTTATGGGATTAGAGTTGGAAGTTTGGTACCATTGACAAAACCCCAATGTTGCAAATAAGTTTGGGTTAAGTATGGCATGCAGAACTGAGCCTCGGTGCAACCAACGACAAAGTGCCTCTAGGCTCTGGCTCCGTCTATCAGACTCCCCATGAAGGCCAGGTGAGGGTTAGAATTCCCAACATATAGTTGGTCGTACCCAAACTGGCAAGCAAGGTGGCTGGGGATGTACGACTGCAAGTAACAAATATCGACGCATCGATACACCAGATGAGATGGCCGGATTCTCACCAACCACTTGAATACTCCCTGCCCGAGGGAAGATCTCCCATCACTTACATCGAAAAATTCATCACCGTATCCGGCACTAGGAATGGAAGGAAAGCATCTATAGAGGTTGTACATGTCATGACGACGTACCAGTTTTCGTACTCTAACAATGTAGGTCCGCAGCCACTGTGACCCTTCAAAAGAATGAAGATGCGCGAAGCGTACACCTTATGGCAGCTCTTCTTCAGGTTGGATAATGATAGGACAAAGCAATGTAAATCATGCCATTAAGTAGGTGTAAGGCATCTCCACTCTAGGGTAGGGCCCATCATGAGGTATTTGCCCCTTCCCCCTCCCGGTAGCAGGCGGTCGGCAGAAAGCTTCCGTCAGCGATCATAGACCATGCTGAATGCCATAGACGATGGCAGGAAGCAAGCCAAGAGGTTTTCCATTAACGAGCTGGACTGTAGGGAGAAGCATCCACAATAAGATCCCGTCATGCAGAGGGGATGGAACAATGAATTTCTTCGACCGAACTGACGGGAAGCCGACGAGGAGCGCTCTTCGTGACAAAGGGTGTTTTGCATAATGGTGAAAGCTCTTGAACTTGTCACCCTTTTCGTAAATCCCATCATCATCCTCCAAGAAGACATCTTCATGAGCACTGGATATCATCTTCTAACAAATATTCTCTTTAAAAATCAAGAATTGAACATCCTCTGGGGTACCTTTCAAAATTGGGAACAGATGGTCTGCCCAGACTTTTATCCCGTTTGCATTTCCACAGGCATTGTAGACGTCCATACAGATGTAGAAATGGCACATCAATTCCTGATAGGTTTCGAACATCTCAGGGTCATCCTTTTTCATCTGCTCTAGCTCCATGATGTAAGAAAAATACTCCTCATACAGCATCGAGCCCATTGGGAGGTTGGATATTTCCCACATCTCGTGAAGCGCTAATCCCAATTCACCAACAAGAGTGAAGAAGGTCCCTGTAGCTGGATAGTACAACTCGAAGATAGCAAAGAAGTTGGGTGCACTGATCTCAATTCTATGGCAGGTGGCCCTGACTGCTTCATGGAGTCCAATCTTCATCAGCTCTTCTTTGAATTACTCCAAGACATACAATGCCAAGTCTCTCCACCACGGCTTCTGAGCAGGGTGTACCCAGCTGGGAGCTCTAAATCCCTTACCGGTTAGTTACTTTGGACCTTGATGAATTGATTGAGGAAGGTCTGGGCCATCGCTGGGTTCTCTCCTACGGGAAGATCTTGTCCTGCCCTCCTGGGATGCGTGCCAAGTACGGCCCTTGGAGATCCGCAGAGGTTATAACCACTCAGCGTCAAGACCCCAATAAGGACGGAGTCGTAGATCGAGTCACCACCCATTTTAGCTTCCGTGGCACGGTGACTGATTGGAAGTACGAGAGTGGAAAGTGTCGCCTGCTTAATGGAAGGTAGTGCTTCTCGCCTTCCATGTTGAAAATCCATTGGCCCTTAATTAGTCTCTAATTTTACATAATTTTTGTCACATCTGCATATTATTTGGTATAAAATTCAACTAATAAAGCTTTGCTTGCTTGATCCTAGGTCCATTGTGTGCATATAAAGAAGAAGACCCTAAATCACAATTTAATGGGTGATTAAAGGCCTACCAAATAGCCATTGACCTTAGGGAGGAGATTTTGTCAGTTCAGGTATCAAATCAACAAACCAGAAGATCTAGCTAATAGGGGACAGGTGGGATGGCACCTAGCTGGAAGCCAAGCACGTTCTGCCCTGGCAGGGCCACGAAAACGCGGCCTGGGCTGTGTTTCTGCGGCCGCAAGGGCGCGGCTACGCCCATGCTTTGGTCCAGGGGTTGTCCCCCTGGCCCCCTTTCCCCTGGTGCCTATAAATACCCCTGGGGTTCTTTAGTTGGCGTGATCCAGAGCTTTAGCAAGTAGTTGTTATCTTGTTTTAGGAGTTATAGTTGTTGTTGTTTCCTTCTTCTTCTAGTTTTAGTTTAGCCATTAGTTTGAAAGTGAGAGTGTGTGTAAAAGTTATATTTGAAGGGTGACAAGCTAATACAAGTAATTACTTTTCTTTCTTCTTTTTATATACTTATGTTTTCCATTTGCTTTTACTTTCTTATTTTAGTGTAATTCCTTTTCTCCTTACTTCTTTTCTTTTATTGTTTCTTTTACTACCATGTCTAACTTACTCTTCCATTGCATGGCTAACTAACTACTAACCCACTAATCTCTAACAACTTGATTGATAAACCCAAATGAGTCAATAGTGTCAAGAAAAGCCTTGTACAAACAAGAGCTATGATATCTTAAGACGAGGGTTCTAACTCTAACTTACATACAAGTATTCACTTTCTTATATTTCATGCTTAACGGGTTTTTGATGATCTATGGATTGTATACTTTACTTATTTTTGTAAGTTAGAGATTTTTCTTTTAACTTTACCGATACCATTAGTGCACTTGTGTCCCTTATTCTCGCCTTCTATAGGACCTTAATAAGGGAATGTTCAAGTATTGCCGGGTGAAGCTAAGTTAAAGGAAGGACTTTCATTCAGTCCCAACGTGAATAGTTCCTATGCATAAAGGTTATACTCGCCTATGATCCATCGTGAGGCTACATCTTCAAGAAGTTAGGGATTAGTGGGAGCACTTAGTAGAAATTAGCCATGTATTTTTACCATTAAGAAAATCACTTTTACAAACTACCAAACCATTCTAAATAATTCTTGAAACCAACTTGTTTTCATTTTCCAATTCTTTATTCAAAACAAAGAACTTTCTCTTTTCTTGAACAAAGAAGCCGTATCAAACTTTCATCGCTCTCCCTCCTTGTGGATACGACCCATGTAGCCACTTTGCTACTACGGAAGAATCGTAAAAGCAGTAACATCGACCCATACTCCTTTACTTATATTTGTGCATGCTTTTTGTCGATCAAATTTTGGCGCCGTTACTGGGGAGGGAACGACTTTATTGTTCAATACTAAAGATTTTTCTTTGTTCTTGTGTGCCGGAGAAGTACTAAGGAGCTCACTATCATGGGAAGCGAAAGTTGTGGCCAAAGACGTTGCATGAGGATTCATTTACCCTCAGAAAATTCGTGTAAAAGCGAGTTTCTCCGAGTGAAGTACTAACAAAACTCTTCTGCAGGGTTGCCAAAAGCTGTTCAAATTGCTTTCTCAAATTTTTTTTAGTTTCCTTGAATGCTTCACCTTATACATGTATAATAAACTCAACAGAAATCCACTTGTTGCTTAATTAAAATTTGGACTAGACTCTTACATTTAGGGCACGTGTCTATTTTAATTCATTTCAATTTCTGTTGAAGAGTGCTGGAGAAAAGGTATGTGTGCATTCATATAGAATAGGACCAACATTTTGGAGTGATTTATCGCTTTGAATGTTACCTTGTTGTGAATATCCTGTACACTTACACAATTGACATTAAGGGCTCCCAAATAAACAAGATAAGGTGGGGATTTCATCACCCTTCCTTAGCCCAAAAACTATCTCCAAGTGCACTCACACTATCCCAATCCTTAACTAAAAATTGATAGACATTGGCCTTAGGGACATCTCGGACTCACTAAGAAATTAACCGAGGGTGAAAATTGCAAGAACTATACTCCTACAAAATCGGTGTTTAAGTAAAGTGGATTGAGAGGCAAAGCCTCGAAAGCTCCATGGTTTGGTGTAATTAAGGTCCGTGGCTCACGCCCGGATACCTCCAACCGAGTTTTGCCCTTTCCTAGCCAATTAGCTTGTAGTCGAGTTCCTACAATAACCTCCCCGGACAATCGACCAATTAGGAGTCATTTAGGTACAGGTACCTTAGACTAAGGCTTTGTGGTTGTTTTTCTTTCTTTTATTTGTTTTATTCTTTTCGATTGTTTGTTATCTATACGTTGTTTGTGGTGTGCTGCATGCAAGAGTGGATTAGAGATCCTGTAACTTTCAGATTAACCAGAAATACTTCTCTACCCTTTGCATTCAAAATCGGTGATGGCGTCGCTACAGGATAGGTTACCCGATCAGAACCTCACTTCCATCTTGCATAAAACTGCCTGAAGCTAATGAAAATAACTTTGAATTAAGTCTCAATTCATCAACACTCTTCCAAAATTTCATTGTTTAGAATCGGAGGACGCATACTTCTTTGTTAGGGAATTTGATGAAGTGTGCCTCATGATGTGTATTCCCCAGCTAGGAGATGATGTCGTTAGGTTACGTTTCATCCCCTTTTCCCTAAAGGACCTAGCTAAAAAATGGTTGTACAGTTTGGCAGTAGATTCAATTAAAACGTGGGACGATTTCGTCAAGGCCATCTTAAAGAAATTCTACTCAATTCACAAAACTGCCCTCATCAGAAAGAACATCATGCAGTTTAGGAAAGAACTGAGCGAACCATTTTAGAGATACTTTGAGTGATTCAAAGATCTCCTAGCTTAGTGCCCTCATCACGGTGTGGAGAAATGGCGTCAGTACCAGATCTCTACGATGGTTTAAATTATCAGACGAAAACCCTGTTAGAAATGATTTGTCAGAGAGGGTTCTTGTAAAAGGATGAGAATCAGGATTGGGATTTATTTGAGAATTTAGCTGAGAAAATCCTGCAATGGGAGCCAGCCTCGAAAAACTAAGGAATTCACAATCTATAGCTTCAAGAGGAGGGCTCTTATCTCTAGAATCATTCATAATTGCAGAAGTTAGGATTGCAACCCTAATGAGGAGAATAGAAGCTCTAGAAACAAAATAGCCAGCCAATGTCAACCAAATCAACCCACCACCAATTCACAATCCGGGTTGTTCATACTGTCAGGCACCGAACCATGTCTTCGAAGAGGCCCTATTTTTCATACTCAGTAAGTGCCACCGGAACACCTGAACGCGGCCTACTCACGGCTGTCGCATAATCTTTACTCGTAAACATACAATCCCGGTTAGAGAAATCACCCAAATTTCTCCTGGGCCCAAACAATTCTCCCAGGCCAAACTTTCCAAAGAATTTTTACCATCCTAATCATCCAACAAATTTCCCCAGTCAAGTGTTGACAATCTAAAAAAGATAAGATTCCTGACTGGCCTGAATAATGTCTAACTTATTGACATTAACAAAAGACAAGTGGTAGATAAGCTGACGACCAATTTTTACCCCTCTCCGAGGGACAAATCAGCGACTTGGACTCTACTGATCCAGTGAAGCAGACAGTGAGCCCAGATTGTCTTTGAAGAGATCTAAGCAGGTCTAAGATGCTAGGTTAGCTCAACACTTAACATCACATAAGCTCAAGAGAATAGCCTCACCTGAGAGGCTAAGTTTGTCCAACTTCGCCTTGGAGCTATTCAAAGCTCTATCAGTGAGCTAACTTATAGCTTCGCCTGAAGTTCTCAATGAACTCCGCAGAGAGTTAGCTTTGCTCGAAGCCACACGCAATCACGTAGAAGGATGGTTGGTAGCTTCGCCACAAATGTTTATCCAGCTCCGCTGAAGAGCTTTCTTCTGACTTCGCCAGATGCTCTTTCCAGCTCTGCTGTGAGCTCAATGCGACAGCTCCACTGTGGGTCTTTCATGGTCACCTTTGACCACTTAAATCTCCAGATGAGATCAAATCTATTCAGGATCAAATCTAATCAAGATCAAATCTAAGATCAAATTTAGCAGTTGTTTACCATGATCTCTTGACTCTCCTAAAATAAGTAAGAAGATCAGGGGAGATCTTTCAGTTATTTGGAAAGAATCAAAACAGATCAGGAGATCACACTACCTGCTATTTCTAGCTTCGCAGAAGCTGATTCTAGCCTCGTGGCAAGGCTTCTTTCTAGATTTAAACAGATTGACTCAATTTATTTCTAGATTTTTAAGGGACAATTATACCCCTGCTATCCCTATAAATAGCCCACCAGGGGTACACGGAGACAGACACGCGCACAGGCAGAGTCACACATAGGGAGAGACGGCTAAGGAGAGAGATCTACTCTCTTACTTCCAAGAATTCAGAGAGAATTACTTCTCTAACCAGGGTGCTGATACCCTAAGATCTTCATCCCTCTCAAGGAATCTCCGGAACCAGGCGAGAAGGAATTTCCAAGTGGAGGCAGTTTGAGAAGTAACAAGAGGATTCCACCAACCTTCTGTTCTCCGATTCCCCGAACCAGGCGAGAAGGGAATCCCATTGATCGCATCGTCAAAGGGACAAAGTGGTCGCGCGCTGACCAGATTCCTATCGGCACACTTCTCCAGAATCTCAAAGGAGATCTACTTATAATATTTTTATTGCAAAAGAATTACCTGTAATTTAGCTCCTCGACCCTTTTTGTAAGTTTTCCCCTTTTGTAAAATCAATGGAAGACAAGATGGCGACTCCACTGGGGAATGAATTCTCCACTGTTGAGAATCAAGTTTCCTAATGCGACGAACAGACCTTCGGGTCTACTTCTGAATTCAAGGAAGCCGATGTGGCCAGAGCCCCTCTGGCTAAATCTTCGAAGCAAGTCTCTGCGGAGACAGATGAGGCTCTCTGCGAGCCTACCATGGTCTTTTGGTGCAACAAGGAAGCAGGCCCGCAGTACAAGTGTCAGAATCTTAGCCTGTTACCTTCGAAAACCTAGTCATTCAGTTCGACTAAGGAAAATTCGAAGAGCTCCTCTCTGGGGGTGGTTCAATGCTCCGTGCACGAAAGCACAGAAAGGTCTCAATGGCCAAAGTTTCGGAGCAGAAACCAAAAGCAGAATCCTTCCAACACCTCCCAGCCTCGCGTGTGGCTAGTCAGGTTCCCTACGAACCTAAGTCTCCTTTTTCAAAGCAGATGTGGAGGCCAAAGCAGAAGGCTCTGTATGAAGCCTCAAGTATAGCTACGCCACAAGTTCGTCTCTCTTACAAAGAAAAAGGCAAGATGCATGCCTACTTCATCGAGACTGTCAGCCGCGAAGTTACGACGATGACCATGCCTTCACCTAATTCAGGAGTAGTAACTCCTCGCGCCAGCCTCATTCTTATGAGCGAAGCTACTGATGGTGTGCCAAGCACAGTACCTCAGGGTACGCATGAAGTTCGCAGCCGCGAAGCTGGAACCAAAGCACCATAGTAGGCTTTGTTCCCCGGTTCTTCAAGTACTAAGCTCGCTCTTGCAGCGAAGCTAAGGGATTGCCCCTAAGTGTTGATAGCGGTGCTTATGCAGCTTCAGTGCCTAAGGGTATTTTCAAAGCTTTTAGTCACAAATTTAGAGCCAAAGCACCATCTAGGACTAATCACCTTCGCAGCAATATAGCAGATAAAGCACACAGTGTGCTTCGCTCACTAGTTCATCAAACACTAAGCTCGCCCTTCGCAGCGGAGCTAAGGGATCGTCCCTAAGTGTTGACAGAGGTGCTTATGCAGCTTTATCACTCAAGGACATTCCCAAGATTCTTAGCCGCAAAGTTAGAGCTAAAGCACTATTTAGTGCTAATTATCTCTGCGGTGATGAAAAGAACAGGACATCATCCTATGTACGTCTAACAAAGCCTCTGCGCTGGATCGTCTAGGCCCAATTGGGTCTGACTTGCGGGAATTTTTGACAAGCAAACAGAAGTCGGAATCTTTCCAAACTTCTCCCTCCTATTGTCAACAAGTGGGATGTCAGTTGGTGATAGTCCACTCAGTCCATTGCCGGCTAGGACCAATCCCCGCTATTCCTCTAGACCGACGATCAGTTTTCGATTGACTGTCGGTGTAAGCTCCAGTAAAACATCACAAAAGGAGCATATCACAAGATTTGCCCTCTGTATCCATTAACATGATCGGAAGGGGATGAGAGCTGCGTAGGGACAGACGAGCGTCGCATACCGCTCCCTCCAGTTCTCTAGATCTGGACTATAGTCCGGGTCCTGGCGAAGTCTGGTACATGAAGAAGGTGTCTTCTGAAACACCAGATCTAGGGTCGTAATACCCTACAGTTATAAACAGCCATCTTCTTCAACTGCAGTAACCTCACCAGAACCAATGAAAGATTATTCCAATGGTCTAATGAGGAGGACGAAGATAGTAGATATGCCTCTTCAGCGACAGTCAGCTCGACACGAAATGATAGAGTATCAGCAAATATGGCTGATAACGGTAATGATGACCTTCGTCGACGGTTAGAAGCTCAGGAGCAAACTTTCAAGACCCAGCAAGAAGCTTTGGACAACATTCAACAGATGCTCACTCAACTCCTCAATAACCGGAATAACAATGATACCGAGAGTAACCAAGATGAGGAAGAACATCTTAGCAATGAATAACCAAAGATGGAGAAGTCAAAAGAGAGTTCTTCTTTAGATGCTAAAGTTCTTAAAGGCATCCAAGCTCAGATTGCATCCCTAGCTCAGAGGGATGAGTTAAAGAAAGTAGGGGCAGTCCGTCCTTACCCGCTGGAATGGGATTCAGTACCATACCCACCAAAATTCAAACCACCAACGTTACATAAGTATGATGGCAAGAGCTCGCCAAACCAGCACATCTACTATTTTCGGTCTCAAACTGGTAATGTTATAGACAGTGATGCTATCATGGTCAGACTGTTCATTGGCACCTTAAAAGGGATAGCATTTGACTGGTTCTGAAGTCTCCCTTCGGGCTCTGTCAATTCCTGGATCGGCCTGAAAACTCGATTTCTTTCTCGTTTCTATGAGGACGATACCGAGGTAACCATGAAAAAACTCCTCTCTACCGTACAGAAGAAGGGCAAATCCGTCCGTGACTACATTGAACGGTTTAGAAACTTGTCTTTGATGTGCCCAGCAGGGATGCCATTACCCATGCTCTACAGACGTGCAGGCACAACTTCTTAGACCAAGTAGAAATTCGCATGGGAGCTGTCAAAGCCCATACCTGGAAAGAACTGGTCGAACAAGCTGAGATAGCCGAAAAGTTGGCTAAAAAGTTCGAACCATCCACCCTTAAAGGCAAATGGGGTATGAATAATAAAGGACGTGGCGACATGGCACAGTCTTCTTAAGCCAAGGGAAAAAGACTATGTCCATCGAATTATCAGGGGATGTTCAGTCGAAGGCCAAAAAGAGCGGCTTCAATAATCAGAGTCTAAGTTTCCTCCGAAAACAGTACTCCTTCAAAGACGAAGAGGTGGTCACAATATTCCATTTACTTCACAAAGGGAATAAATTGAAGTTGCGGATGCTCGGCATCCTAATGAAATAGAACGCACGAACGATCCCAAATATTGTCTCTTTAACAAGATGATTCATCATCCTACCGACAAGTGCTTTGTCCTCAAGGACAGAATTCAAGCTTTAGTCGACGCCGGAGTCCTGATTCTGAAGTCAGAGCAAAAGAAAGTCACTGCAAACATGGTGACTCTCGAGTTCGACAAAACCCCAAAAGTCACAGTTCCTGACGGGACTTATCCAATCTCTGCACCACGGCTGGAAGTCAAGCATCCTTCAGCTAAAACTCAAGAAAATAAGGGTCTTGTTCCCTTGACACTGGAGACAGGGGAAATCATGTGGATACGCCCAGACCTTGTCCAAGACGAACAATGGGATTCAAAGCAGTCCAAGTCAAAGGGCAAATCTTGCAATGTCCTCTCCATCTTGCCAGATGATGGCAACCTCACATCAGCTTCTCTCAGCGATTCCGAAGGGGAAAAGCATGCTTGCACGACACAGGCTGATGTATCTCAGCCAACAGGGACTCGATCTGAAAAATCATACTTAAGACAGTATGAGAAAGCTACTAACGAGACACAATAGCAGATGAGGTCAGTACAAATACCAGCACCCACTTTGGTTCCAACCAAGGGAAAGGAGAAGCCAAAGAAAGTCTGGTTCGACCATGTCCTGAAGAAGCCTTCAGGCCCAGGGCCTGACATGCCCTTTCATTTTGACATATTGGCCCAGCTGGCTAATATCCCGGCTCGTATTACCATACACGAGCTCCTTCGTCTCTCAAAAGAGACAAGAGAAGCACTCAGAGATGCACTGGCTAATTCAGAATCATTCCTGACATATATGCCAGAAATCCCTAAAGATGACGCTCATTCTTCTTACACTGAATGCCATCATGTACAATCAAGGTACCTGCTATTACCTTCACAGCGGAAGATATGCTTCTCAAGCATAACAAGCACGACCGATCTTTGTACTACACTGATACATTGGTTCAACATGCATTGAAAGGGTACAGGTTGATCCGGGGTCTGCACTCAGCATCATCCCCAAAAGGCTCCTCTACTCCTCGGTATACAACTATATAGGTTGTCCGCAACCACTACAACAATATACGGTTTTAATGCCGGAAGTAGTCATCCACTTAGGAAAATTTGACTCCGTTGCCGAATCGGGAGCCTGAAGTCAGAAGTGACATGCTATGTCATTGACGCTGACACGTCATACAACTGTTACTAGGTCGACAGTGGATCCACGCCAACTAAATCGTTCCCTCCACTCTGCACCAGTGCTTCAAATATGTTAAAGATGATGCAACAGTACGAACTATCATTAAGAAGCAACCATTTAAAAGGGTGAAAAATTACTTTACTGACGCTCTCCTGTATCAAGAGACCGGTGAAACATCAAAAGAATCATTGCCTGACAATGATGATAGTGGCAATGAGGCGGATTCAGAATCTGAAGCAGACATGCCAGCCATTTTGATTGGTGAACCAATTATAGCATGTCTTAATAATCCCCAATGTAACACTCCTTCTGAAGATGAGGGCGAATGGGTAATTAATGATAATATTTTCTTTGATTATCCTGTGAGTGTTAGGTTGTTTGAATCCATTACGGATAGCTCTCTGCACATGCCTTTACATAAACTAAGTGCATCCGGTACACCCATGGAATCTGTAGAAGGGGCCGTTTTAGTGATCCCTCTATTCAAAAAAGGTCAATTACTAATAATATTCGATAAAGCCCAACCACGAGGGTCTACAGCCGCAGATTCAAGTTCAGACTCAGACACCTCACAATTTTTCCATTATGCGCCACCAGCACACCATATGATGAAGAAAATGGGGTACAACCTGAAGCATGGGAAGGGCTTGAATTTTGGAAAAGGGAAGACGTAGTTTGCTGCGCAACTTTGTGCCAAGAGGGAAACCTGCAAGTTACTATGATAACACACGCAGGGGGTTGGGATACGTTACACTCACACCACCAGCAACGGTTCAATCCAAGGATGACAAACCAATCCCATCACATTCTGTCTCTTCCTCCGAGTGGGACTCAGATGTCAGTGTGGGAATAATGTTCGAGAATCTCACCATTAATATGACTTCAAGCAGTCAATTGAAGCCAACGGAAGCTACTGATGAGGAACCATGGGCTCAGTAATTAGATCTCCAATGGGAAAAGAGATTCGAACAACGTGAACCACCTACTGAAGACAAGGTGATCCAGGTCAACTTGGGTAGTCAAGATCACCCTAAACCCATCTTTATAAGTGAAAGCTTATCACTTATGAAAAAAGAAGAATTAATAATACTCGTAAAGGAGTATATAGACGTCTTTGCATGGAACTACGAAGACATGCCCGGACTTAATCCATAAGTAGCCATGCATCATCTGAATATCAAACCTGACGCCAAGCTAGTCAAGCAGCAACAACGCCGGTTTCGTCCGAACATTATGAAGGCTATTGAAGTCGAAGTTCATAAGCTCAATGCATGCGGCTTCATACGGGAGGAACAACATCCAGATTGGGTTGCTAATATAATTCCCGTCCTCAAGAAGAATGGGAAAATATGGATATGCATCGACTACGTGATCTCAATACAGCTTGTCCTAAAGATGAATTCCCACTGCCCATCACCGATGTCATGATTGACAATACCTGTGGATTCGAAAGAATGTCTTTCATGGATGGCTTTTCAGGGTACAATCAGATTAAGATGTATCCTGAGGATTAGAAGCATACTTCATTCCGAACACCATTGGGGGTGTACTGCTACACTGTGATACCCTTCGGACTAAAGAACGCCAGAGCAACCTATCAGCGGGCAATGAATACAATCTTCCGCGATCATCTCCAAAAAACGGTAGAATGTTATGTCGACGACATTGCTGTCAAAAACTGCAATAAGAATGACCATCTTCGTGACTTGAGAACGATGCTCGACATAATGCGGGCTCATCAACTGAAGATGAATCCAACAAAATCCTTCTTGGGGGTTTCGAGTGGTAAGTTCCTTAGATTTATTGTTACATCAAAAGAAATTCATCTTAACCCAGATAAAGTCAAAGCCATCCAGAGCATGCATCCACCTAAGAATCTCAAAGAGCATCGAGGCTTGCAAGGTAGACTGGCTTATATCAAAAGATTCATCGCAAATCTCTCAGGCCGCTGTCAACTATTCACCCGACTCATGAAAATGGGTGTTTTCTTTGTATGGGATCAAGCTTGTCAGGAAGCTTACGAGGATATCAAGAAATATCTCATAAAACCTCCAGTCTTAGTAGCTCCCACATCAGGGAAACCGTTCCTGCTTTATGTGAAAGTTATGGACCATTCTCTTGGTGCCCTGCTTGCTCAAAAAGATGACAATGGTCACGAACATGCTATTTATTATCTGAGTAGGACTCTGATAGGGGCGGAATCTCGCTATAATCCTATTGAGAAGAAGTGGTTAGCTCTTGTCTTTGCCATTTAGAAGACACGACATTATTTGGTTGGCCAAACCATACATGTCATTTCCAGAGTGAATCCTTTGCGTCTTCTCATGACGAAGCTAGGATCATTGAATTTAATATTAGATAAGTGGGCGCTTCTTTTGTCTCAATATGACATGCTCTTTATCCCTCCAAAGGCGGTTAAAGGCCAGGCCCTTGCAGAGTTCTTGGCTGCTCATCCGATTCCAGAAAACTCAAAACTTTAGGGGATGAAGTTTGGCTGGTATTCTTCGATGGAGCATCACGAATAGGCCCTAAAGGTAGAATCATTGCCATCGTGAGGGTTGTGTTTATCTCTCCACAAAATCATGTCCTTCCTAGAGCATTCTCTCTGACAGAATCATGCTCCAACAATGTGGCGGAATACAATGCTCTACTTATTGGTCTTCAGCTCGCCCATGAAATGGAGGTACGCTACCTTGAAGCTTACAGCGATTCAAAACTGATTATCAATCAAGTTAAAGGCGAATATGAGGTCCGTCACGAGGATTTAATTCCTTATTATCACGCAGTCATCGAAATGGCTAATCTGTTTGATGGCTTGTACATCGGGCACGTATCTCAATCTCAAAATACCAAGGCAGATGCTCTTGTTGTATTAGCAACAACGCTAGCCTTACCAGTTGACACCGAGTATCACCTTACAGTGGCGACTCGACACCTTGTCTGCTCTAAACATATGTTAAGAACCAGAGAGGTCTATAATATCTCGACGGATCTTGAACCAAGAGATTGGCGATTTCCTTTCATCGAATATGCTCTATATGGTTTGCTGCCAGACAATCCTAAAGAAGCGGCATCTATCAGACGAAGGTCTCTCCGTTTTTACTATGATCCAACTCTGAAGACACCTTACCGTCGTTCATACAATGGTATCCTCCTCCGTTGCCTTTCTAATTCAGAGGCACAGGAAGTGCTTAAAGAAGCACATGATGGCATTTGCGGAGCTCATCAGCCAGGTCCAAAACTCAAGGACAGATTGCACAGGCTGGGATATTATTGGCCAACTATGATAGCCGATGCCATCCAATACGCATGAAGGTGTAAAGCATGCCAAATCCATGCAGACTTCATACATCAGCCCTCAGAGTTTCTCCATCCAACTGTTGCTTCATGGCCATTAGAAGCATGGGGAATCAATGTCGTAGGGCCAATCCCTTCTTCGACAAAAGGACATCGGTTTATCCTGGCGATAACCGATTACTTTTCAAAGTGGGAAGAAGCAATACCACTGGTTGAAGTTAAAACTTCTAATGTGGTTAATTTCATCAAACACTATGTCATTCATTGATTTGGTGTCCCTAGGCGGATCATCCATGATAATGGTCCCCAGTTCATAAGCCAGGTATTCTATCGATTCTGTGATAAATACCGAATTCAAAATGTGACTTCAACTGTCTATAATCCTGACGTTAATGGCTTGGCGGAAGCATTCAACAAGACAATCATTAAGTTACTCAAAACTCCTCGAATAAGCGAGATTGGAATGAGAAGCTTGGTGAATGTCTTTAGGCCTATCGAACCACGGTTCGGACCCTGACAGGCAATAAGCCTTTTTCCCTGGTATACGGGTGTGAAGCAGTCATACCGTTAGAAATCTAGATACTGTCATTACGAATCGCTATGATCATTAAGATCACCTCAGAGGACAATGATCGGTTGCGTCTGAAAATCACCTAGAGGGGGGATGAATAGGTGATAATGCTAATCAATGCACAATTTAAAATTTATGATGCAATAATCTCACAAAGCAAGTGAATATAGCAATGAATGTAGAGAGCAAGTAATAAGAGCAATGAAAATAGAGCAAGAAATAAGAGCAAGTAAACCAAACGCAAACACCGAGAATTGTTATCGAGGTTCGAGCACCCAGCTCTACTTCCCCGCCTTCCCCAGAAGGATTCCAACCACTTCCACTATCACAAAGATGTTACAAATTCACCGGAGTACCCAACTCCACAATCTCAAGTACAAGCAATCTCTTAGTAGTCAAAAAACCACAAACTCTCTCTTGCAAAATTCTCTTCCCTTACAAAGGTCCTTAGAGAACAATGAGTAGGAATGAAGCTCTTGTGTGTAAGGAGAAAAGAAAAAGAAATCAGAGAGTTCTTGAAAACACTTCAGAAAATGAGAGAGAATTTCAGCACAAAAACCAAGAAACAAAGCTCTTTTGAATGCCTTAAACTTTTGAAACTTTTGCAAATTTTTCTTGTAATTAATTGGTAAGTGAACCTCTCCCCAAACACCCCTATTTATAGGAGAGGGCTAGGGTTTAGAGATAAAACATACTTAAAACTAATCAGAAAGGATTAAAATCAAAACATGTCATTTAAACATACTTGAGTGAGAAAAGGACAAAAATTAAACCAGCTTAGGAAATAGCCGTTACTGTTCAAACGGCTATCTCGATCGACCGGTCGGTCGACCGCTAGTTCAAAAATAAGAGCCGTTGCAGGCTGACGGTCGACCGCCCGGTCGACCCAAAAATACGGAGAGCAAAAGTCTGTCAGTCAGGCATGTTTCGGTCGACCGCTCGGTCGACCGAGAAACGTGCACACGGATACGCACTGCTGCTAGAACCTCGGTCGACTGGGTCGGCCGATCGGATTGACCTGACACAGGGTCGGCCGACCGGACGGTCGACCGGCTCAGGTCAAAAGCCAAAACAAAAATAGAATTTTGAGGAGAAATCTATTTTTAACAAAATAGTTTTGAATAGAGATATATATAATGGATAGAAATGAGTTTGTAGGCTGAAGATTGTATACAAACTATTTTTGTACATATTATAGGAAATATATTTGAATATGAGATGTGCGCAAAAACGTGTGTGATAGAGCTTCAAAACCTATTCACTATTCTTTAACAAAACTATAAAACTAGAAACAAATCTACAGAAATATCTTGAGCATTCTTGAAGCCTTGAGCCATGCAATGCCTTGCTAGAGCCTTCTCTTCTATGTTCCTTCCTTGATGTGCAAAACGCCTTCTTTACTTCATGAACCTAGAAGTTCTTGCAATAACTAAGCAATGGCCTCCAAATATGGTACTAACCTGAAACTTATCTTAAACAAACTAATTAGTACCAAATAGCTCTTATTTGTTTTGTTATCATCAAAACTCTAAACAAATGGAGAGTGTAACCTTTTGGGCCAACAATCTCCCCCTTTTTGATGATGACAAAACAAATAGGCTATAAACAAAAATATAGGGGAGGAGAAAGCTCCCCCTCAAATTATGCTATATTAAACAAAGAAAAATAATGTAATTTGTAATTTGCAAGTAAACATCATGAAACCAAAAACCATGAAACACCATGAGATATAAAACACTTGCAATACACTTAAACTCAAATTACAAGAATTCATGAAAACACATCAAAAACATCAAAAACACATCAAAAGCTAAAAAAATATATAAACTCATATGGAACCAAAGACCATATGAACTCATATTTTCATACATAACTGATTCTCCCCCTTTTTGTCATACATCAAAAAGGGTTAAGAAAACATTTTTATTCAATAGCATAAACATTAAGTTCACCACAAATGAATGAAAATCTAGCAAAATCAAGTGGTTTAGTGAAAATATCGGCAAGTTGCAAATCCGTAGAAACATAATCAATATCTATATCTTCTTTCTCAAAATGATCTCTAAGAAAGTGATATCTAATCTCAATGTGCTTGGTCTTACTATATTGATTTGCATTCTTAGTCATATGTATAGTACTAGTATTATCACAAAATATTTTTATATGGTTATAATGCAAATCATAATCAAGGAGAGTATGTTTCATCTAAAGGACTTGTGCACAATAAGCCCCCGCGGCAACATACTCCGCCTCGGCGGTTGAGAGAGCTACGGAATTTTGTTTCCTAGAGGACCATGAAACAAGACAATTACCAAAAAATTGATATGTCCCACTAGTACTCTTTCTATCTACTTTACAACCCGCATAGTCGGCATCCGAATAACTCGTCATTGAGAAATCTCCGGTTTTCGGATACTAAAGACCTATTCCAATTGTGCCCTTAATATAACGAATAATGCGTTTTACCGCAATAAGATGGGACTCTTTGGGACACGATTGAAATCTAGCACAAAGACACACACTAAACATTATGTCCGGCCTACTTGCCGTCAAATACAAAAGACTACCTATCATGCTTCTATACAATTTAATATCAACATTTTTACCTTGGTCATCCTTATCAAGCTTGGTTGTAGTTGCCATGGGAGTGTTGCAAACTTTAGAGTCTTCAAGTCCAAACTTCTTTACGAGTTCCTTTGCGTACTTGGCTTGACATATGAAGTTCCCATTTTGCAATTGCTTGATTTGGAGTCCAAGAAAGAAATTAAGCTCACCCATTGAAGACATTTCAAACTCACATTGCATAACCTTTTCAAATTCCTTGCATAAAAACTCATTAGTAGAACCAAAAATTATATCATCAACATAAATTTACACAATTAAAATGTCATTATCAACATGCTTAGTGAATAGAGTTGTGTCTACTTTGCCTTTGATAAAATTATTTGAAATGAGAAAACTAGAAAGCCTTTCATACCAAGCTCTTGGAGCTTGTTTCAATCCATACAAAGCTTTATCAAGTTTAAAAACAAAATTAGGATGAATATGATCAACAAAACCGGGAGGTTGTTCAACATACACTTCTTCATTTATAAAACCATTCAAAAATGCACTTTTCACATCCATTTGAAAAAGTTTAAAATTTTTAAAAGATGCAAAAGCTAGTGTCATCCGTATGGCTTCTAGCCGTGCTACGGGTGCAAGGTCTCCTCAAAGTCAATTCCCTCAACTTGAGTGTAACCTTGGGCCACTAACCTAGATTTATTCCTAATGACATTACCGGACTCATCCATCTTGTTTCTAAAGATCCACTTAGTACCAATTATTGGTCTATCGTGGGGCCTAGGAACAAGGTGCCAAACTTGGTTGCGCTCAAATTGATTGAGTTCCTCTTGCATGGCTAGCAACCAATATGAGTCCGCCTCGGCTTCGAGGATGCTTTTGGGTTCAAAATGAGAAATGAAAGCAAAGTTACCACATAAGTCATGGAGTTTGGAGCGAGTTGTTACCCCTTTAGATGCATCACCTAAGATGAGCTCCTTGGGATGATTTGTAGCATATCTCCAAGGTTTAGGAAGCGGTTGAGAGCTTTCTTCTTTATCCTCTTGAACATCACCAATGGATTCTTGCTTTTCTTCTTGAGCGGGTGAGTCCTTCAAGGATGGTCTCTCCATGTCTTCACCTAATGGGTCAATCTCTACAACATTCTCAACAACCACATTAGATTCTTCAAACTTAACATGCATGGATTCTTCAATGGTAAGTGAAGATCTATTGAATACTCTATAAGCTTTGCTAGTAGTAGAATATCCAACAAAGATTGCTTCATAAGCCTTAGCATCAAATTTACCCAAGTTATCTTTAGTGTTCAAAATAAAACACTTGCATCCAAAAACTTTAAAATATGCAACATTTGGTTTTCTAGAATGATACATTTCAAAAGATGTTTTGGAAGAATTCTTACATAAATAAATACGATTTGAAATATAGCATGCGGTGTTTACGGCATCGGCCCATAAATATTGAGGGAGGTCATATTCACTTATCATAGTCCTAATTATCTCTTGAAGTGTTCTATTTTTCCTTTCTACAACTCCATTTTGTTGTGGAATCCTAGGACATGACATTTCATGCTTGATTCCCTTTTCATCACAATAAGTCATGAAGAGTTGGTTAACAAACTCACCACCTCTATCACTCCTTATTTTCAAAATCGAAAAACCTTTTTCTTTTTCAACCCTTTTTCGAAAAATCTTGAAATGAGAAAAAGTTTGATCTTTGTGTTCCAAAAAGAAAATCCAAGTAAAACGGGAAAAATCATCAACTAAAACAAATGCAAATCTACTACCATTTAAGCTTTTAGTTTTAGTTGGTCCAAAAAGATCCATATGAATTAATTCTAATGGTCTAGTTGACATGATATCCTTAATTGGTTTGAAGGAAGACTTGGTTTGTTTCCCAAGTTGGCACGCACCACAAATGCAGTCTTTCTCAAACTTCGAGCAAGGTATACCCTTCACCAATCCCTTAGAATTAATCCTAGAAAGATGGTCAAAAGATGCATGTCCTAATCTTCTATGCCAAAGCCAAGAATTCTCATCAAAAGCATTCAAGCATTTAGTAGAACAATCCATATTAAGCATGTCAATGATATAAACATTATTGTCACGAAAACCGGTGAGAATACAATCATTAGTTTTAACGTCAAAAACAACTTTAAGTCCACGGTCACAAAGTTAACTAATGCTAAGCAAATTATGTTTCAAACCATCAACAAGAACAACATTTTCTATGATAGGAGATGCACCAATTTGAATGTTACCTATACCGATGATATTCCCCTTGGAGTCATCCCCGAAGGTGACGGTGCCACCTTCCATGTACCTTGATAGGGTTGTAAAGTTATTGATGTCCCACGTCATGTGTCTTGAACAACCACTATCAAGGTACCACCGCTCCCTACGTCTTGGAGCCTTGGTGTGTACCTACATCAAATAATTTAGGACTTGATTTTGGTACCCACATTTTCTTGGGTCCTAAAGAGTTAGTTTCATTAACCCAAACAAGATTATTGGTTCTATTTATTTGGTCATAACAAAATTTAGCCAAATGTTCATTCTTACCACAATATGTGCATCTATACACTCTACCATATTTAAAAGCATAGTGAGTGTGTGATTTGTGAGCATGAGAAGATTTAGCATGAGAAGTGTTATGTGTAGTGTGAGCATAAGGAATCTTAACATGTGAATCTTTAGCATGAGAGGTGTGCTTTTTGGAAAACATTTCTTCAAGTTTCTTAGTGTTAAAAGCACAATCTTTTAAAGTCTTTTCAAAATCAACAATTCTAGTTTTTAAAGAAGAAATTTCTTTTTCATCAATCTTAGGAAATTTGCTTTGCAAGCAACTTTGTAAGCACTAAATTCATTTTGGGTAGAAATGAGATTTGAAGAAATTTCATCTTTTTCTTTAGAAATAATAGCAAGTTGATTTTTAAGAAAAGCAACTTCCTTTTCCAATTTAGAACATTCAATCTTTTATTATCATAGGTTTCTGAAAGTTCAACAAAGGCATGAACAAGAACTTCTTTACTTAATTCATCATCTTCATCATCAAGAGGTTGAGGGGTTACCTTTGGTGTGTTTGCCATGAAACACATGTTTGCCGTATCCACCTCTTCTTTGGACTCGCTTTCCGAATCCCAAGTAGCTTTGTATGCTTTCTTTTCTTCCGGCTTCTTTGGCTTGAAGGAGGAAGTCATCTTCTTCTTGAACTCCGGGCAATCGGCCATGATATGTCTGGGCTTTCGGCAATTGTAGCATATAATTCTTCTCTCCTCTTTGCCTTCAACTTTCCTTCTAAAGTTGAGCTTGTTCCTCCGGCACATCCTCTTCACGTTTCGCACAAGGAGGGAGAGCTCCTCATCTTCTTCTTCATCTTCTTCATCGTCATCAGAGTGGATGAAGACTTGAAAGCTATGGACTTCTTCTTTAGCGGAGCGGCCTCTTCTCTTGCCTTCTTTTCCATCTCATGGGTCTTTAAGTCCCAATGAGACTAATGAGGTCCATCTCATCCTTGTCGTTCAATTCTTTCAAGGTGGTGGCCTTGATCTCCCATGATGTAGGAAGTGCCCGAATTACTTTTCGCACCTTTTGGTCATTGGAGATGTCATCACCTAAAGAAGAAAGAGCATTGGTGATTTTAGTAAATCTAGTAATCATACAGTCAATAGATTCTTCATCAATCATTTTAAAGGATTCATATTGGGACCTTAAGAGATCTATCTTAGCTCTCTTAATTTGTGAAGTCCCCTCGTGTGTGACCAATAAATGTTGCCAAATCTCATAGGCGGATTGGCAATGAATTACCTGTGTAAGGTCATCCTCATTCAAGGCGGTTAATAGGGAGTTTTGGGCCTTGGAGTTAGCCTCATATTCTCTAAAGGTGAGTCGGTCAAGTTCTCTCATCACTGTCGGGTACAACATAGGGTTTGGTCAAGGATTTAGCAACTAAGCTACCTAAGGATTGCAAAAAGATAGTCATCCTAACCTTCCAAATAGGGAAGTTAAGTCCATCAAATTTAGGAGGGGTTTTGATGTTATCGGCCATGTTTACTAGTGAATGAATGTAAGAATGCAAATGTTGATTAGCAAGTTTTAAGGATCTCTCTATGGATGTTAAGCCAAAACCTAGAGTCCAAGCTATGATACAATTGAAAATCACCTAGAGGGGGGTGAATAGGTGATAATGCTAATCAATGTACAATTTAAAATTTATGATGCAACAATCTCACAAAGCAAGTGAATATAGCAATGAATGTAGAGAACAAGTAATAAGAGCAATGAAAATAGAGCAAGAAATAAGAGCAAGTAAACCAAACGCAAACACCGAGAATTGTTATCGAGGTTCGAGCACCCAGCTCTACTTCCCCGCCTTCCCCAGAAGGATTCCAACCACTTCCACTATCACAAAGATGTTACAAATTCACCGGAGTACCCAACTCCACAATCTCAAGTACAAGCAATCTCTTAGTAGTCAAAAGACCACAAACTCTCTCTTGCAAAATTCTCTCCCTTACAAAGGTCCTTAGAGAACAATGAGTAGGAATGAAGCTCTTGTGTGTAAGGAGAAAAGAAAAAGAAATCAGAGAGTTCTTGAAAACACTTCAGAAAATGAGAGAGAATTTCAGCACAAAAACCAAGAAACAAAGCTCTTTTGAATGCCTTAAACTTTTGAAACTTTTGCAAATTTTTCTTGTAATTAATTGGTAAGTGAACCTCTCCCCAAACACCCCTATTTATAGGAGAGGGCTAGGGTTTAAAATAAAACATACTTAAGACTAATCAGAAAGGATTAAAATCAAAACATGTCATTTAAACATACTTGAATGAGAAAAGGACAAAAATTAAACCAGCTTAGGAAATAGCCGTTACTGTTCAAACGGCTATCTCGGTCGACCAGTCGGTCGACCGCTAGTTCAAAAATTAGAGCCGTTGCAGGCTGACGGTCGACCCGCCCGGTCGACCCAAAAATACAGAGAGCAGAAGTCTGTCAGTCAGGCATGTTTCGATCGACCGCTCGGTCGACCGAGAAAACGTTCACACGGATACGCACTGCTGCCAGAACCTCGGTCGACTAGGTCGGCCGACCGGATTGACCTGACACAGGGTCGGCCGACCGGACGGTCGACCGGCTCAGGTCAAAAGCCAAAACAAAAATAGAATTTTGAGGAGAAATCTATTTTTAACAAAATAGTTTTGAATAGAGATATATATAATGGATAAAAATGAGTTTGTAGGCTGAAGATTGTATACAAACTATTTTTGTACATATTATAGGAAATATATTTGAATATAAGATGTGCGCAAAAACGTGTGTGATAGAGCTTCAAAACTTATTCACTATTCTTTAACAAAACTATAAAATTAGAAACAAATCTACAGAAATATCTTGAGCAATCTTGAAGTCTTGAGCCATGCAATGCCTTGCTAGAGCCTTCTCTTCTATGTTCGTTCCTTGATGTGCAAAACGCCTTCTTTGCTTCATGAACCTAGAAGTTCTTGCAATAGCTAAGCAATGGCCTCCAAATATGGTACTAACCTGAAACTTATCTTAAACAAACTAATTAGTACCAAATAGCTCTTATTTTTTTTGTTATCATCAAAACTCTAAACAAATGGAGAGTGTAACCTTTTGGGCCAACAACGTCTTCAAGAGCTCGAAGCCCTAGATGAGAAGCGGTTACAAGCTCAGCAGCACATTGAGTTGTATCAAGCTCGGATCTTAAAGCCTTCAATAAGAAGGTCAAATAAAGAGTCTTCCAGAAAGGAGATTTGGTTTTAGCCGTCAGACGACCAATGATCATGACGCACAAAACTAAAGGCAAATTTCAGCCCAAATGGTAGGAACCGTTTGTAATAGAAACAGTCTATTCAAACGGAATATATCGCCTTATAACTTCAGATGGTGATTTACTCATGATGCCGATCAACGGCAGGTTCTTAAAGAAGTATTATCCTTGATAAGGATCCTTCTTATGATCAAGTTAACATTACACCTCTGATCAAAACCTTCGAATCCAAGATATGCAGAAGGAGCGCCCCTCTGTTCCTCCAAACGAGATCATACGACCGTAAACCAGTATAGAGCTGATCGTACACTGGTTGTCTCAAAGAAGATTACGAATACAATAACCAAATGATCCAACACCTTTAACGGTTAAGGATAGAGGAAAATGTTGGCCTTTAAGCCCAACATAAGTCCTCGACAACTCATCATGCTGAGGGGAATAGCATGGCTAGCCCGACTTAAATGGTAGTTGGTAAAAGCATATCAAACCCGTTGACAACTGAGGATTTGCTAAAAATCCTAAGGGACCTGTTCCCATTTGATTCCCTCTTAAAAATCACTTAGCAATTCTCATCCATGGAATGGTAAGGCTACATATAAAGAACGATCGATCCACTCGAATTACTACTATGTTCAAATACCTAACAGTAAATGAATCTCTTGGTCAAGTTAATACTACACTTTTAACCAATATCGCTCATACCTCTGGCATCCATTTCGCTGTTAAGTTAACATTAAACCTATGACAGTGATCTCCTCAATTTTCTCAGTGAAAACGAGACCTTTCCATGCTAAGTTTAACACTACACCTCTGACATCCATTTCGCTATTAAGTTAACATTAAACCTATGACAGTGATCTCCTCAATTTTCTCAGTGAAAACGAGACCCTTCCATGCTAAGTTTAACACTACACCTCTGGCATCCATTTCGCGGTTAAGTTAACATTAAATCTATGACAGTGATCTCCTCGATTTTCTCAGTGAAAACGAGATCTTTCCATGCTATGTTTAACACTACACCTCTGGCATCCATTTTGCTGTTAAATTAATATTAAACCTATGACAGTGATCCTCTCAATTTTCTCAGTAAAAACGAGATCTTTCCATGCTATGTTTAACACTACACCTCTGGCATATCTTTTTGTCAAATTAACATTACATCTCTGACAAATTGCTTTATGAATTCCTACGAAGTTCTTTTTGTCACGTTAACATTACACCTCTGACATATGATCTTTTATAGGATTCACTTTCTAGTTCCCCAGCAAGTTTCTGAGTCCCACTCAGTCTTTAGTGGACTTTTCTGGTTGTCACGTTAACAATATACCTCTAACAATTCCTTCTAAGTCTTATACAAATTTTGAGTTTGGTGGCTTCTTAATCGGTTACGTCATTGCGACCTCTGAACCAGCAGATAGCCAAGTCTCATCTTTCAGTCCAGTAAGGACTATTTCTTTGTCATCATATGATAAAATTTTGAGCTTGGTAGCTTCTCAATCGTTATGTCATTGCGATCTCTGACCGGCAGATAGTCAAGTCTCATCTTTCAGTCCGGCAGGGACTATCTCTTTGTCATCATGTCCAGTTCGTCACCTCTAAATGACAAATTTTGAGCTTGGTGGCTTCTCAATCGGTTATGTCATTGCGACCTCTGAACCGGCAGATAGCCAAGTCTCATCTTTCAGTCCGGCAAGGACTATTTCTTTGTCATCATATATCAAAATTTTGAGCTTGGTGGCTTCTCAATCGGTTATATCATTGCGACCTCTGAACCGACAGATAGCCAAGTCTCATCTTTCAGTCCGGTAAGGACTATTTCTTTGTCACCATATGACAAAATTTTGAGCTTGGTGGCATTTTAATCGGTTATGTCATTGCGACCTCTAAACCGATAGATAGCCAAGTCTCATTTTTTAGTCCGGCAAGGATTATTTCTTTGTCATCATATGACAAATTTTGAGCTTGGTGGCTTCTCAATCGGTTACGTCATTGCGACCTCTGAACTGGCAGATAGCCAAGTCTCATCTTTCAGTCCGGTAAGGACTATTTCTTTGCCATCATATGACAAAATTTTGTGCTTTTTGGCTTCTCAATCGGTTATGTCATTGCGACCTCTGAACTGGCAGATAGTCAAGTCTCATCTTTCAGTCAAGTAAGGACTATCTTTTTGTCATCATGTCCAGTTCGTCACCTCTGAATGACAAATTTTGAGCTTGGTGGCTTCTCAATCGGTTATGTCATTGCGACCTCTGAACCAGCGATAGCCAAGTCTCATCTTTCAGTCCGGCAAGGACTATTTCTTTGCCATCATATGACAAAATTTTGAGCTTGGTGGCTTCTCAATTGGTTACGTCATTGTGACCTCTGAACTGACAGATAGACAAGTTTCATCTTTTAGTCCAGTAAGGATTATTTTCTCAAATGTGTGATTAACTCTCTCAGCTTATCACCGCTGATTAGATTAGTTATATCATTATTCCGTTTTCTTTTAAAGGCTGCAATATAACCTGAAAGCAGGCATTGAGAATTCAGAAGATAAAACAAGTTGGAAATGCGACAGGGGAGTCAAATAAAATCACTTTTTATTGATTCCAAAAGAGGGATACATGAATGCACAGATTACAAGCTATGACGGTGCTTCATAGGACTTGATCCGTTCTTCAAGAGTGGCCAGCCTAGTCTTCCTCTCTTCAGCAGCTCTGACAAGCGCCTGCGACCTCAACTCGGCCTCATTAAAGCTCGCCGTCTGGGCCAAGTGAGCTTCAATTTCAACTAAGGTTGCCCTCTGTGCTACCTCCTGCCGCAAGACTTCGTCATTCTTGGCCTTAAACTGCTCAAGTCGGGCAGTCTCTTCAAGACGCACTAGTTCAGCCTTGGACAAAAGAAGATTAGCCTTCCTGATCATTTCCTTGGCCTTTTCAATTTTATCCTCATCGTCAAGAAGAGCACTGCTAGAAGCGTCTATGACATCCCCGAGCTCTACTTTCCTTGTCACCAAAGATTTCAAATCAGAAGAAATTGTCTTAGCAGCTTCTTGAGCGACAAGATGAGCTTCATGCATTTGAGCAAGAAGATGCGCAAACTGTTCGTTAACTGAAGACACCAGATCTAAATGGCTAAGACGTCGCCATTAGTCCACATCCCTCTCGAGTCTGTCCACAAGAAGCTCCAATGTGGTGGCCTGGTCATCCCCTCCAAAGTCTCGATACTGTCAATACTTCGGGAGAGGACCACCTTTAAAGCAGAGAATGAGGTAGTCGAGCGCTTCAAGACCAAAGCAATGGATCGCTTCAATTCCTTATAAAAGCTGTCGACTAACTCAGCCACGAATTCATTCTCGGCCTCAACTACTCCCGGCAAACGAGCAGCCCTTGAAGATAGAGTTTCCACTAGTTTCACTGGCGTAACTATGGAGGAAATAATAGAAGCACTGGTTGTAGCAACATGAGGGGTCATCGGTGATCTCCGAGGAGTCCTCATTGAAACTAGTACACCAGCCACAATTGAAGTAGGGCTAGTGACTATTTCTAGGAGAATTGACTCAACCACTATTGTTGGAGAAGTAGGACTAGTAATCACCTTCAGCTCCGCGCTCGGCAAAATAGGCGGCACCGGCAAAACCAATGGCACCTCACTTACCAATATAGTTGGAAGCAAGGATGGTTCCGTGACTACTATTTCCTCAATCCCCTTCCACTTGTCGGTTCAGGTTGATAGGAAGGCAAACCGTGATACAAGACCTCTAGCTCAGCAGCATCTGCCGCGGTCGAAGTACTTGCTTCACCCCCGGTCCCCTTAGGAAGATTGGTTGGCTCTCTCGAAGTCGATGCACCAAGAGGTGGAACACCTGTACCAAGATTTTGTTTGAGCAAGGCATAATGAATATCAGAAGAAAATCACTCACGAAAGAGAAAAATACTACCAAAAGATGGTATCATCTTGACTGCCTTGGCCGCAGTCTCTCCCTGAAGTCCTTCAACAACAACTTCATTCTCCCAGGATCCATAGGAAAGTCTTTGGCAGAGTCAACACGGACGGCCGGCCCACCTTCACTCGCCGAACCCTCTGTGGCGCACCCAAAAGAGCTAGAAGTTACGGGACTTCCTTTTGAAGTCCCAGCACCCGAAGGACCTACATTGGCCGCATCACCTCCAGACTCTTCCGAGACGGTGAAATAGCCAGCATCATCGCCTTCTCCATAAGTGAACAGGGGATCATAATGCTCCCCCTATTCTCCGACAGCCTCAGCTCTCGGGTCTTTAACCACCTCAGTTCCTGAATCATAAAGTAAACAATGAGCTGTCTGGAATACATAAGAGTGTATTATAAAAACAGAGTTGATCATACCCAGGTCCAGAGCAACTTTACCAGCGGTCTGCCTACGGGCCGACAGCTTAAGGACTAATGGAGCAAGAGGAGCAGGCACTGCAGATGATTCACCCTCTGCAATAATCGTAGGAGCGTAGCGATGAGGCTTCTTCACTACCCTCTTCCTATGAGACCCGCATTCCCGCTTTCGCTTGAAGTGGATGTCAGGGTCTTCTTCCTCCACTTCTTCCACATCAACATGTTCTATGCGGGCCATGCCTACCCCACCGGAAGCAGCTGCTGGAGCTTCAGCACCTGTATCCCCTTCAAAGTGAGGACTTCCTACATCTGAGGCCTCGCTATCATCAACAGCAATGAAATCCCCGAGGCCTGGAACGCGGACCCGCTTACCCTCGCTCTTCTCAGTGACCTTCCGCTTCAGCCACTAATAGATCAACTTCACACCAAAGGAATTAATAAAAAATCTAGTGGGTGTGCAGTTCGAGGTTCTATACCACCGGCAGAATCCCAGGGTCATCAGAAGGTTAGGAGTCCTTAGCGGCATGCACAATCGCGCCTCAGTACAGCCAGCAATGAAGAACTGCCAGGTACGAGCTCCATCAATGAGACTCCCCATAAAGGCTAGACTGCTGTTTGGATTGCCTACATACAGTTGGTCATATCCAAACTGGCGGGCAAACCGACTCGGAACATAGGGCTCCAGGTAACAGGTGTCCCCACTTCTATACAATAAGTGGGATGGCCGGATGCTAACCAGCCATTTGAAAACTCCCCGACTCAATGACATCTGCCTTTCCCTTACATCCTTGAATTCTTCACCATAGCCTGCATCGCGAATATAGGGGAAGCATCGGAAAAGGCTATAGACGTCATGACGGCATAGCAGTTTACGGACCGCAGCCATATAAGTCCGTGACCACGAACACCCCTCGAATCGACAGAGAAGCACCATTCGAACACCTTCTGAGGGCTCCTCTCCGGCTTGGATAATAGAGGGGCAGTGAAGGGTGAACCATGCCATCAAATAAGTATATGGAAAACTAATTCTAGGGTTTGGTCTGTCGCAAGGCAAGATAGTCCCCTTTCCCCGCTTCGTTGTTGGTGGCCTACAAAAAGCCTCCGTCTATCCACGAAGGCCTCTTTGAATACAACACACCATGGCTGGAAGAAGTCCAAGAGAACGACCATGGACTAGAAGAACAGCAGGCAATAAGACAGTCGGATGAATGACATCTCCAGACGAAGATGGCACCACGCATCTCTTCAACCAAACCGTTAAAAAACCAGCTAGAAGCGCCTTCCGAGACGTCGGCCGACGAGCCTGGTGGTGGAAACTCTGAAGAATATCACCTTTCTCATAGGGTCCATCGTCTTCTTCCAAATCAAATCCCCTTGGGAGTGCTCTTGCATCCGGCAAAAGATGCCTTCATCTGTAACTCCACAATGAGCTGCTTCGAGAGTACCTTTCAGGTCGGGGAACAAATAATTTTCCCAGCTCTTCAAACTACATGAAGCTCCCTTATAGCTCCCATGCATGCTGGAGCAAATGCAAAAGTGGCACATCAACTCCCGGTAAGTCTCAAATAAGGCGGGCTCCTGCTTCTCCAGAAGTGCCAATTCCGCCTCGCACGGGAAATATTCTTCATATGGGAGAGACCCCAAAGGCAGAGTAGAGACTTCTCACATCTCATGCAGAGCCATGCCTAATTCGCCAACAGGGGTGAAGAAGGTCCCTGTAGCCGGGCAGTACAACTCAAAGATGGCATAGAAGTTCGCTACGCTCATCTGAATGTCATAACAGGTCGCCCTGACGGCCTCGTAAAGTCCCAGCCTCTCTAGATCTTCTTCAAAATGGGCAAGGACATATAGAGTCAAGTCCCTCCTCCACGCCTTGGGAGGATGAATCCACCCCGGGGTCCTGAAATCAGTGGCCGGATAATTGCCATAAATCTTAAAAAACTGATTTCTAAAAGTCTGAGCCACCGCGGGATTTTCTCCCATTGGGATGTCTGGAAGTACGTTCCCAGGATGGAGACCCAATATACAGCGAGGAGGACCCGTCCTTATGTAACCGGGGGGCGAAATTATCAACTTTCCTACGTGAACGGAGTCAGTAGTTCGAGTCACTTGCCACTGCATCTTTCAAGCCCTCGTCACACATTGAAAGAAGGATAAGAGAAAATGTCGCTTTCTAGATGGGAGATTGTACTTCTTACCATCCAATTTGAAAATCCACTGCCCCTCTCCGGTTAATAGCTGATGATCGTTGTCTGGCGCTGCATCTCCAAACATGAAGCCGGGCTTCCGATAGATTCTTCGGTCGGAATCTTCAAGGGGAGCTGTAGTTAAGATGCTCCTCATGGTACGCTGATCCCCAGCATGAATAAGTGCATCCTGACCAGGAGCGCTCCGCTCGCTAAATAATGAAGCCTGCCCTTGGAACTGCAGGCTGACATTGCCGTCCAGCCCCCTGGCTGTTCCAAAGAGACTGTTCAAAGGACTAGAAGTATAATGCACTGGAAAATAACGAGGGGAAACTATGATTAGTTGATTGGCTGAAGGAAAGCTAAAACAAGAATATATTTTTTTGTTAAGGCATAGCTTTCCGAGCGAAATTGGCCTAACAATAGCTTCGCCCCGAAGCTCAGCTTCGCAGCAGCAGCTTAACTCCGCACTCTACGTGAAGGCAGGATGCAGAAAAGTATCTCAGTATTAGCTTCGCTCTAAAAGCTTGGCCTCAACACGAAGGAGCCCCAAGAGCTAACTTCGCCAGAAGAATACTGCTGCTTAAAAATTATTTCAAGGGCATTAAGGTCCTTTTCCAACCGCGCTTCTAAGGCTAACTTTGCATCCTATCATCCAACAGGATGTGAACCGCCTAAGGGATAGATTTGCCTGGAAGCTTGAAGAAGAGACCCTTCGGTTCAAAGATTCCCAATCAAGAAATTAAAGGAAACTAAGGGACTTGAACTCCCTGAGATCACTGGATCACAATGGATCGTTTTAGATTCATTATAAGATAGCCGAAAGATTGGCTTCAAGAAGAGATGAAAATCTCTGAACAAAAGGGAAAGATCCCTACCCGCGATAGGTCATTCGATGACCGAAGGAGGAGAAGGACCCTCTGTTGTAGAAGTTGCTACCTCCTTTCCTGCTCGTCTTTTGGGAGCCATTGGAGAACTGAAGAAGTTCTTGAAATTCCAAACGTAGGAGAAAGAAGAAGAAGAGATTTGCAGTTCTCTGAAAATTCAAAGGGAAGTGGTGCCTTCTCTTTTAGCCCGATCAGGCTTTTATAGGCTAATGATTGCCTAAGACTTCGCCTCCTCGAAAGGAGCGTAGGCAGTCATTTCAAATTAATTTGAAAGAGCGCCTAAAGCGCCTTCCCAAAAAGCGTTACTTCAGCCCCGCTAATGGCTAACTCCGCCGTGAGTCCAGTGTTGACTTAGCGCGATGCTTGAATAATTTCGCTGAGAAACATGCCTTAGCTCCGCTAAAAGCACATCTCTAACTTCGCGAAAATTTCGTGCTAGCTTTGCCAGAAATTGGCTCCTGACTTATTTGAAAATCTGTCTTCAGCTTCGCTGGAAGCTTAGCTCGGCTAAGAGTTCTCATTTCCTCCTAGGGAAAAGACTTGCCTAAGTTGGTCCACTTCAGGTGTTCTCGAATCAAAAAGGAGAAAAATAAAGCAGATAAGCAGAAAATAAACTTTTATTGATTCAAAAGGGAAGATACATTGACACTACATCAAGGTGGTCTTTCGTACAACTGAATCATTGCTCCAAAGGCATACAAGTAGTCCTATCTACTTCTAAGGTGATAAGCAAACTAACTGGACACGAAAGGCCTTCCTCCTGCACAAGGTCGTAATCCTTCACATAATGGCAGATTTTGCCATCAAGAAGCTGAATCTTCTTTGATGAAAATTGGCAAAGGATCTGAGACCTTACAGGTGACGTCCGCTTTCCCGAAGTGGATCATCTCGGATAAGCGACTACCAGCCCCTTCTCGAAGTTGATCATCTCGGATAAGCAACCGCCAACCTCTTCTTGGAACACACATCAGCTGCTCCAGTATGTTCCTCCTTCTTAGGATTAAAGTTTCAACTGGAAGATCAAAAGGCAAGTCTCTGGTCTCTTTCATCAAGATAAAAGACTGGCGGGCACAGTTCACTGCAATGCTAGCAGTAAATCAAAGAAAAAGCTACAAAAGTGAAATGCTAAGGCAAATTCTTTGGGGTGAAGCAATTCATATCCGATCCAGTGGTGCTTCAGTTAAGCAGAGGATAGCCTCGCTTGCACAGTGATGATGGGCTAACTCAGCATAAGCTAATTCTTAGCTCCGCCTAAGGCAGTTAGGCTGGAGAAGCCTCAAAAAAGGACCAAGTCCTAGCCTCACCTATATGGCTAAGCCAGACTGATCCGAAGGGACGCAGTTTTGGCCCCACCTATATGCAAGATTGGCTCAACCTTGAAGAGACTAAGTCCTAATCCTGGCCTACGTGGTGGATTTAACAGGCAGATTCAATAGATTAAAACAGGAACCCTGCATGGGAAAGTCTTTTTCTAATAAAAGTGAAAATGATAGCTTCGCCAAGAAGCTATCATTTTCACTTTTATTAGAAAAAGACTTTCCCATGCAGGGTAAGCTGGGAAATAGGGCTGAAGCCCTTCTCTGCAAGTCAGTCAGATACAGAATGAAGAATAAGGGAAATCAATCCCTGAGGCAACTAATAAAGCTAAATTAAGGGAGATAAACTCCCTAAAGTCACTAGTCCATTGGTAAAGTCTCTGGATGACCGAGACTCATCAGTTCTTGGCCGGTTAGTGATCAGAGTGAGCCCCTTACTATTTTAGAGATCTGAGTATCCTTCTCTGAACAACCAGGAGATGTCATGAATGGACTGTTTTCTTGAAGAGGATTTCAAGTGTCCTATTTATAGGCCTCATGGCCTGATCACACCGCCGTTACTTCAAGCTTAGAAGCGCGAGCGAATTTAAGGCACTCAAGCACTGAGCCTTGAGAAAGGGAATAGTCTCCCTTAGAAATACGCGTAGAAGCAATGATCTTCCTCGAGAGGTTATTCTAACCTCAAAAAAGGAGCAACCCTTCTCGTAACTAGCCAAAAGGCAGTTAGCCTCGGGAAAGGAACATCGTTCCAAAACTGATTTGAAGCGAGGTTACTCTGGGAGGCCTAGCCACGAAGTTACCTAGAATCGCGAATCTACACGATTCCTCGGTGAACTTATTCCAATCCGGAAGCAGGATTGAAAGCGAAGCTGAACTCAACCACTATGGCGACTTTCGTACTTCAAATACCATCAATTAAAGCAATTTAAAGTATTTCGAAGTCTGAACCATTCCATTGCAGACTTACGAAAACTTTGAAGGGGGTCTTGTTGACACTCTAAAAAAGATAAGATTCCTGACTGGCCTGAACAATGTCTAACTTGTTGACATTTACAAAAGACAAGTGGTAGACAAGCTGACGATCAGTTTTTACCCATCTCCGAGGGACAAATCAGCGATTTGGACTCTACTGATCCAGTGAAGCAGACAGTGAGCCCAGATTGTCTTTGAAGAGATCTAAACAGGTCTAAGATTCTATGTTAGCTCAACACTTAGCATCACATAAGCTCAAGGGGATAGCCTCACCTGAGAGGCTAAGTTTGTCCAACTTTGCCTTGGAGCTGTTCAAAGCTCTATCAGTGAGCTAACTTACAGCTTCGCCTGAAGTGCTCAGTTAACTCCGCAGAGAGTTAGTTTCGCTCGAAGCCATACGCAACCACGTAGAAGGATGGTCGGTAACTTCACCACAGATGTTTATCCAGCTCCGCTGAAGAGCTTTCTTCTGACTTTGCCAGATGCTCTTTCCAACTCCGCTGTGAGCTCGATGCGACAGCTCCGCTACGGGTCTTTCATGGTCACCTTTGACCAATTAAATCTCCAGATGAGATCAAATCTATTCAGGATCAAATCTAATCAAGATCAAATCTGAGATCAAATTTGGCAGTTGTTTACCATGATCTCTTAACTCTCCTAAAACAAGTAAGAAGATCAGGGGAGATCTTTCAGTTATTTGAAAAGAATCAAAACAGATCAGGAGATCGACACTACCTGCTATTTCTAGCTTCGCAGAAGCTGATTCTAGCCTCGCGGTAAGGCTACTTTCCAGATTTAAACAGATTGACTCAATTTGTTTTCAGATTTTTAAGGGACAATTATACCCCTGCTCTCCCTATAAATAGCCCACCAGGGTTACACGGAGACAGACACGCGCACAGGCAGAGGATACACAGGAGAGACGGCTAAGGAGAGAGATCTACTCTCTTGCTTCCAAGAATTCAGAGAATTACTTCTCAAATCAGGGTGCTGATACCCTAAAATCTTCCTCCCTCTCAAGGAATCTCCGGAACCAGGCGAGAAGGAATTCCCAAGTGGAGATAGTTTGAGAAGTAACAAGAGGGTTCTACCAACCTTTTGTTCTCCGATTCCCCGAACCAGGCGAGAAGGGAATCCCATCGATCGCATCGTCAAAGGGACAAAGTGGTCGCGCGCTGACCAGACTCCTATCGGCACACTTCTCCAGAATCTCAGAGGAGATCTACTTGTAATCTTTTTATTTCAAAAGAATTATTTATAATTTAGCTTCTCGACCCTTTTTTTTTTGTAAGTTTTCCCCTTTTGCAAAATCAATGGAAGACATCAAGCTTCATTTTCCTCCTCCCAAAGTTCACCATTTGAGAAGAAATTCAGTAAATTGGAGGAGAGCATGAAGGTTTTTATGAAGTCCCAAGCCGCTTTCATGTAAAATCAGGGACAAACGCTGAATAACCATTCACAGGCCATATTGAGATTGGAAATGTAGATGAGCCAATTAGCCAGCTCTCTAAGTGAAAGATCAAAGGGTACTTTACCTAATCAATCGCTAGTTAACACTAAAAACTCCAATCGAGCGTATGAAATTTTGGATCCTTCGATCAACCAGTGCAATGTTGTTCACACACTTTGATCTGGAAAGAAGGTGGACAACCAGGTCTACCAACAGAAAAATCCAGTCTACATTGATCCTACTCCAGCCTCCACATCTGCTAGTTCTTCCCAATCTGCTCCACAAACATTTGATGAGGACAAAACTGCTGAATAAGTTCATAAGCCTACAACACTCTTTCCCAATAGGCTCAGGAACAATAATAAGAATATGCACATGGAGAAGATGCTTGAGATGTCTAACCAGGTCAAACTGAATGTGTCTCTTCTTAACGTTGTCCAACAAGTCCCAGCCTATGCCAAATTCTTAAGGATATATGTACAAAGAAGAGAAAGACAAATGTGCTCGAGAAAGTGTTCTTGGCAACCAACATAAGCGAAATTCTGTCTGGTCCCATTCTGGTGAAATACAAAGATCCCGGATGTCCCTTTCTGCACCATAGGACAAACAGAAATTAGCAGAGCACTCCTTGACCTGGGAGCAAGTATCAACTTGCTACCTCTCTCAGTATACCAGCAAGTTGGGTTGGGCGAGCTGAGCCCAACTCGAGTCACCATTCAGTTTGCTTACCGATCTATGAAAATCCCTAAGGGGAAAATCACTGATGTCCTTATTCGGGTCGGGAATTTCATCTACTCCATTGACTTCATTGTGCTTGAGACTCAACCTGTGTCAAATTCGCGGTCTCAAACTCTGGCCATCTTAGGGCGCCTATTCCTTGCTACAGCCAATGCCATATCAATTGTCGGAACAGGTCCATGCGATTGACCTTTGGAGACATGACGAAGGAAGTCAATGTCTTCAATCTTAGAAGACAACCCAGGGATATCAATGATCAGACTTTTGAGGTCAATTCCATTAAAAATCTGACCAGTGAGCATGAGGAAAGCAAGGAGATAGAAACGGAGGCAGAGTTTGCTCTGGAGTCTGAGGATTTTAATCTAGACCAAATAGTGGATACGGCAGTGGACTGGGCGTCAAGCCCAAGTGTACCTCATCATAGGATTGAAAGTCCAAAGTTTGCCTCCAATGAAGCAACACCTTCCCTAGAGCTAAAAGCCTTACCTGAACACCTCAAGTACGCCTACCTGGACGGAAGAGAAACCCTGCCAGTCATCATAGCATCCCACCTAACTGAGCAACAAGAGGACGACTTAATGTCTATTCTGAAAAGACATAGGGAAGCCATTGGATGGACGATGAAGGATATCAAAGGGATAAGTCCAGCAATAGTTCAACATAGAATCCATTTAACTGATGAAGCAACTCCCAGGAGGGACCCACAACGCATGCTTAATCCACTCATACAAAAGGCAGTAAAAGCAGAAGTTTTGAAACTATTACATAATGGGATCATTTATCCCATTTCTGATAGCCAATGAGTTAGCCATGTTCATGCTGTCCCGAAAAAAGCTGGCTTTATGGTGGTTGAAAATGAGCAAAAAGAGTTGGTACAAATAAGACTGCCTACAAAGGTTCGTGTTTGTATTAACTATAGAAAGTTGAATGCAGCCACCCGTAAAGACCACTTCCCGCTACCCTTCATCAACCAAATGCTTGAACGCCTAGCTGGACACGAGTACTATTGCTTCGTAGATGGGTACTCGGGATATAATCAAATCCCTATTGCTGCAGAAGACCAGGAAAAGACCACATTCACCTGCCCATTCGGAACCTTCGCTTTTCGATGCATGCCCTTTGGATTGTGCAATGCTCCCGCAACATTCTAACGGTGCATGCTCAGTTTGTTCTCCGACATGGTAGAACATTTTCTTGAGATTTTTATGGATGACTTCTCCATCTACGAAGATTCATTTGAACAATGTCTTCGTCATCTTGAGTTGGCTCTGCAAAGATGCAAGGAAAAGAACCTAACTCTGAACTGAGAGAAATGTCACTTCATGGTGAGACAGGGGATTGTCTAGGCCATGAGATTTCTAGGAGAGGAATAGAAGTGGACAGGACAAAAGTAGAAGTGATTGCTAAGCTTCCACCACCCAAAAGCATCAAGGATATTAGATCCTTTCTAGGGCATGCTGGGTTCTACCGACGGTTCATTAAAGATTTTCGCAAGATCGCTAGGCCCTTAACCAACCTACTCGTAAAGGACATGCGTTTTGATTTTAACGATGAATGTTTCAAGTCATGGGGAAAGTTTAAGTAAGAACTTATTTCTACGCCTATTATTTCTGCTCCTAATAGGGCACAACCGTTTGAAATCATGTGCGATGCCTCTGATTTTGCTATTGGCGCTGTTCTAAGACAGTGTATCAACAATAGGCAGCACGTGATTTACAACTCGAGTAGGACCTTAAATGACGCCCAACAGAATTATACAACGACCGAGAAGGAATTCTTGGCCGTTGTCTTTGCGTTAGAGAAGTCCCAGCCCTACTTGTTAGGATGGAAGACGGTGATTTTCATGGATCACTCGGCATTAAAATACCTCATGACCAAGAAGGAAGCAAAAGCCCGACTGATTCGGTGGATCCTTTTGCTTCAAGAATTTGACCTGAAAATTCGAGATAAATGAGGTATAGAAAATGTGGTCACTGATCATCTATCACGAATTCCAAACGCACCTATCGTACAAGCTCTGATCAACGAGGATTTCTCAGATAAGCACATCCTGGCCATTTTCAAGGAATCCTGATATGCGGACATAGTCAATTACCTGGCCACTGGACAATTACCCACTGACTGGACAAAGCAAGACCAGTGTCATTTCTTTGCCCAAGTACGGTACTTCTTCTGGGATGAGCCGTATCTTTTTAAGTATTGTTCCGACCAGATTATTCGACGATGCATCCCAGAGGAAGAATAGAGGAGTGTGCTAAGCTTTTGCCATGAACTTGCATGCGGAGGACACTTCGATCCTCACAAGACTGCAGAGAAAGTTTTACAGAATGGGTTTTACTAGCCTACTTTGTTCAAAGACTCATTCCACTTTTGCAAGACATGTCCAAATTGTCAGAAGATTAGGAAAATTTCAAGAAGAGACATGATGCCCCTGAATCCGATTCTTGAAGTTGAAATTTTTGATGTTTGGGGTATCGATTTCATGGGACCATTCCCAAATTCCTTCAGCAACCAGTTCATTTTGATTGCTGTGAACTATATCTCTAAATCGGTAGAAGTTGTGCCTGCAAAAACTAATGACAATAAAGTGGTTGTCAAATTTCTCAAAGAAAACATCTTCTTCCGATTTGGCATCCCCAGAGCGATAATTAGTGATAATGGATCACATTTTTGCAATAGAGAAGCTCTGATGCTAAAATATTCCATCAATCACAAGTTATCCACTCCGCATCATCCCCAAACAAATGGGCAGGTCGAAGTCACCAATCGACATATCAAGCTCATTTTAGAAAAGACTATCGGACAAAACCGAAAGAATTGGTCTAGGCTTACCGTACTGCTTTTAAGATACTCCCGGGGGATGTCTCCTTACAGAATCATATTTAGAAAATCCTGTCATCTGCCAGTCGAGTTAGAACACCATGCCCTATGGGCCATTAAGCAACTCAATTTTGATCTGACTAAGCCCGGTGAACTAAGGAGACTGCAGATCTCAAAATTAGAGGAGATACGGAATAAAGCCTACGAGAACGCTCCGATCACCAAAAGCAAGACTAAACTTTTTCATGACCAGATCATAAACCGAAAAAACTTTGCCCCGGGAGACAAAATTCTGCTGTACAACTCGAGGCTTCACATTTTCACGGGGAAGCTGAAGACTCGTTGGTCTGGACCGTTCATTGTGTGCACAGTTTTCCCACACGGTGCTGTGATTATTGTAAATCCTAAGAACCATACGGAATTCAAAGTGAATAGGCAAAGACTGAAGCCCTTTTTGACCACTGAGCCTGCAGTCCAGACTGAACTTGTGCTGAGTCTTTTCGCTCCGTCATACACATGACCATCGCCATCCACACACCACCAAAAAAATGTAATTTAAAAAAAAAACTTTTTCTTTATACTTATTGTGTATATGTTCACCCCTTATATACTTTACATAACCCTTTTGGAAATTTCTTCTTCTCCCTCTCCTTTAGCCTATTCGCACTTGGCCGGTCCGAGTCGACGGAGACGGTGAAATCTTTTTCTCTCCCCATTTATTGCATTTGCATTTACATGACTAAGCATTGAGGACAATGCATTAGAAAGGTGTGGGGGGTGCTAACATTCTTTCTTTTCTTTGTATTAAATAAAAAAAATCTACTTAACAAAAAAAGAATTTTTATACTCTTTATAAACATGCCAAAAGGTTGAAAGAAATAAGAGAACCTTATTAAGGAATCTTTATTTTAGCCTAAATAAAAATGAAACATTGGTTTGACTAAGAGTTGGGAGGAACAAGAAAAATAGCTCATATCTTTTATTTAGCCTTAGTAGAATATGCATAAACCACACATACATGCTTGGGATTTAGAGACACAACTCTAGATAAAAAAAAGAAAAAAAAGAAAAGGCTGGATAATTATGCCTCAAGAAGCATGATTATTCACGCCAAATATATATATATACACACACACACATAAGTAAATCTTGATTTCGTGGTCTACTCTACTTGCATATTTGACCTGAGGGGTGTTTTTCCACCTAGCGCCCTAAAACCATTTGGTTTGAGAGTCATCGGTTTGATGTGTGTTACATGAGTAAAGTAGAAAGCCTAATGAAACCAAGAATAAACATATAAATAAACATTAATAAAATTAAAATTACATTCAAAGTTGAGTTGAAAAATTTCAAGCACATCACACTTACACATTATGCATATCTATCTAAAGTAAAATAACAGAATAAAGTTAGAAGTACAAGATCTTTTCTAAATTCAAAGAAAACCATAATTTCTTCTTTTATGAGAGCTAAAGTACAATGACTTATGAGGGTTAAATCAAATCCTCATATCATTCGGTCATTTTTACTTAGATGATTGAAAGTTTTTTTCTTGAAAAAGGTTTTGCTTACAACTAACATTTTTCATTTATTAGATTTTGTGGGTGCAATCCGCTGAAAACCCTCAGGAGACAACACTCCTCCTCTAAGAAAAACCTAGAGGTTTAAAGGCTTGTTGCACATGCTCAGTGCAATCGCGTCACCAACGAAAGTGGTGTAATAATTCTCTTATTTTTGTTTTGCTCAAGACGACCAAAAAGATAAGCGTGGGGGCGTGATTAGTCACTAATTTTGCATAATTTTTATCACATCCACATATTTATTTGGTATAAAATTCTGCTAATAAAGTTTTGCATGCTTGATCCTAGGTCCATGGTGTGCATATGAAGAAGAAAACCCTAAATCACCATTTAATGTGTGATTAAAGGCCTACCAAGTAAGCATTGACTTTAAGGAGGAGATTTTGTTAGCTCAGGACATCAAATCAACAAACCAGAAAATCCAGCTGACAGGGGACAGACGGGACGGCACCCAGCAGGAAGCCAGGCGGCGCGAAATCCAGCTGACAGGGGACAGACGGGACGGCACCCAGCAGGAAGCCAGGCGTGCGCCGCCCTGGTACGGCCGCGAAAACGCGGCCCGCGGCTGTGCCCGTGCTTTGGGCCAGGGGTTGTCCCCCTAGCCTCCTTTTCCCTGGTGCTTATAAATACCCCCTGGGGTTCTTCAGTTGGCGGGATCTAGAGCTTTAGCAAGTAGTTGTTATCTTGTTTTAGGAGTTGTAGTTGTTGTTTCCTTCTTCTTCTAGTTTTAATTTAGTCATTAGAGTTAAAGAGAGAGAGAGAGAGAGTGTGTGTGTGTAGAACTTGTATTTGAAGGGTGACAAGCTGATACAAGTAATTACTTCTCTTTCTTCTTTCCATTTACTTGTGTTTTTCATTTGCTTTTACTTTCTTATTTTAGTGTAACTCCCTTTCTCCTTACTTCTTTTCTTTTAATATTTCGTTTACTATCATGTCTAACTAACTCTTCTTTTGTATGACTAACTAACTACTAATCCACTAATCTCTAACAACTTAATTGATAAACCCAAATAAGTCAATAGTGTTAAAAAAAGCCTTATGCAAACAAGAGCTATGATATTTTAAGACGAGGTTCTAATTCTAACTTACATACAAGTATTCGCTTTCTTATATTTCATGCTTAACGGGTTTTTGATGATCTATAGATTGTATACTTTACTTATTTTTGTAAGCTAGAGATTTTTCTTTTAACTTTGTCGATACTATTAGTGCACTTGTGTCTTCCCTTATTCTCGCCTTCTCTTGGATCCTGATAAGGGAATGTTCAAGTTTTGCCGTATGAAGCTAAGTTAAGGGAAGGACTTTCATTCGGTCCCAACGTGAATAGTTCCTATACATAAAGGTTATACTCGCCTATGATCCATCGTGAGGCTACATCTTCAAGAAGTTAGGGATTAGTGGGAGCACTTAGTAGAAAGTTAACCATACGTTTTTACCATTAAAAAAATCACTTTTATAAACCACCAAACCATTCTAAACAATTCTTGAAACTAACTTGTTTTCATTTTCTAATTCTTTATTTGAAACAAAGAACTTTCTCTTTTCTTGAACAAAGAAGCTGCATCAAGCTTTCATCGCTCTCCCTCCTTGTGGATACGACCCGTATAGTCACTTTGCTATTACGGAAGAATCGAAAAAGCAGTAATATTGACCCACACTCCTTTACTTATATTTGTGCATGCTTTTTGCCGATCAGCCCTCCCCGGCTAAGAGCTGCTGATCAGTGTCGGGTGCTGCATCCCCAAACATAAACTTCGGCTTTCGGTATACTACTCGATTGTGATCCTCGAGTGGAGCAGTGGTTAATATACTCCGTGTAACGCATTCGTCAGCCTTAAGGATTAACACATCCCTCTCCGGTGAGCTTCTTTCACTAAAAAGAGAAGCCTGATCCTGAAACTGAAAATGAACGTTTCCATCCATTCCTCTAACTGTCCGAACAAGTTGTTCGATGGGCCCGGTGCATAGTGAACTACAAAGAGACAAAGGAGAAAATTTGTTAATAAATTAAACATTTGACTGTATTAAATCAGGGAGAAAGGAAAAGTCTCAACCTCGTCTAAATGGCAATGCTAAACTGGACTAGAAAGGTCGAGTCTTAGCCTCGCCAAAATGGCAAGGCTAGCCTAGCCTTAAAAAGGCCAAGTCCTAGTCTCGCTTATATAGCAAAGTTAAACTGGCCCAGTAAAGGCCAAGTCTTAGCCTCGCCTAAACGGCAAGGCTGGACTAGGCCTCATATATATGGAAAGATTAGACTGGCCTAGAAGAGGCTAGTCCTACCTTCGCCTAAATGGCAAGGCTAGCCTAGTCTTAAAAGGGCCAAGTCCTAACCTCGCCTATATGGCAAAGCTAAACTGGCCTAGTAAAGGCTAAGTCTTAGCTTCGCCTAAACGGCAAGGCTGGACTAGTCTTATAAAGGCCAAGTCCTAGCCTCGCCTATATGGTAAAGCTAGACTGGCCTAGCAATGGCCAAGTCTTAACCTCGTCTATATGGCAAAGCTAGACTGGCCTAGCAAAGGCTAAGTCTTAACCTCACCTAAACGGTAAGGCTGGACTAGCCTTAAAAAGGCCAAGTCCTAACCTCGCCTATATGACAAAGCTAGACTGGCTTAGCAAAGGTCAAGTCTTAGCCTCGCCTAAACGGGAAGGCTGTACTAGCCTTAAAAAGGCCAAGTCATAGTCTCGCTTATATGGCAAGGCTAGACCGGCCTAAAAGAGGCCAAGTCCTAACTTCGCCCATACGGCCATGTCCCAGCCTCGCCTAAATGGTAAGGCTAGGCTTGCCTTAAAAGGACATGGCTATAGCGAGATTAGCCTCGCCTACGACGTGATTAGCCTCCCTAAGAGATTACTGTGCCTAAATCAGGCAAGTACCAGCTTCTTCAAGAAGCTAAAAAGTTTCCTCCAAAATTCGCTGGAAAATGAAGGATCCAGGGAATCCAATCCCTAAATTTAGCTGTTAAAGCTAAAATTTAGGGAGATAACTCCCTAAAGATCACCAAAAAATGGTGAGATCGTGAAAGCAGTACTGCTCACTGGTGATAGGTCGAATAACGGCTGGAGCGAAAGTTTCCTCAGGGCCTCAGCCTCCTTGCCTAGGCGATAAGGAGATGCCATCGGAATGATCGAGAAGAAGATGGTGATCTTGAGATGGTTTGAAAGCAATAGAGAGGGAACCAATTTGCAAACACGCTAGAATGAAGAAGAATATTCTCTGAAATAGAGAATGTGGGCCTATTTATAGGCCCCATTAAACAGCTGTGGCGCTTTAGATCATAGCGCACACGAGGTTAAAGCACTCAAGTGCTTAGCCTGAAAAATAGAATGTCGTTCCTGAAGGTACACCTAGAAGGGGGTGAATAGGTGTACGGCTAATCTAGTGAACTAAATGCGGAATTTAAAAACTAATTAAACACAAGATCATTAGTACCATAACTACATGAGTTGATCATCATCAAAACTAGAGTGATAGGCCTTTGGGCCAACAATCTCCCCCTTTTTGATGATGACAAAACTCATGGAGTTATATATGCATGGATTAAAGTAAAGCTTCAAAGAAGCTCCCCTTTAACTCATGCATCATAATAAACAAATAAATATGCAATGAAAGCTCATAAACATGTATGCAAATACAAGGAGATAAACATGCCAATCAAGCATAAAACTCATCAAATACTTTTTCTCCTATTTGCAAAACAAAAACATATATGCATAAACATAAATCCTTCTCCTCCTTTATGAATAAAGTAAGGAAAACATGCATATATATATATACCAAATACTTCTCCCCTTTTTGTCAATCATCAACAAAGGGGTTAAAGTAAAAAAAATGTTCTCCCCCTTTTTATCAAAAGCAAAAATCAACAAAAGGGGTGACATAAAACAAATCAATAAAAGAGAATATATGCGATATACATTCATAAAGAGGAAGACGCTAAGTTAACTTCCCTACATACATGTATTACATGAAGAAGGGATGACAAGCTCTAATTCACATAACACATAGTATGCAATACATAAGAGAAGATGTGAAGCTCCCCTACACACGTGTATCACATAAAGAAGAGTTGTCAAGCTCCTCAATATAAGATACACTCAACATGAATCTATATGTAGAAGAGATGTTAAGCTCCCCTTGCATATAGGCAATATAAATCAAAATATTTTTAATTTTCTTATTAAAACAAAATTTTGAATTTTCTCAATGAAAACAAATTTTAAGATATCAAGTTTTAAGATATCAAATGTAAATAAACATTTCAAATTTTGAATTTTTAATTGTAATTGAAACATTTTATCAATTGAAATTTTGATACCAATGAAAGAAAGTATTTTATATCTTGATACCAATATAAATTACCAATTGAAATAAATAGATCAAGTGTATAACTCATATTACCTTCCACCCATTTCATGCACAAGTTTAAAAGGTTTTTCAATATTAACATACAAGGCATGGTCTCCCAACCAGCCGCCCTTGGACGGGTAGGGGTTTTCAAAAATAGGTTTGAAAATACAGTATGTTTGAAAAACTCTACCATATAAAGAATACGAGCTAGTTATAAGAAAAATTTGTAAACTAGTACGAAATCCTTCAAGTAAGGAATAAAACAAAATTATATTTCATGAAAAATATGTAAATCACATGGTCACTAAACACTCAAAGTCCATAAAGCCCATATCGTACTCATGAAAACAAAATCATGAGAAAACAATAAGTGCGGTGAGTGTACAAGATATATGTGAAACACATTATCATGAAAATATGCAATCAAGCTCAATTGAAATTCCTTTAAACATGAAAACATGAAAATCGTCAAAAACTAAATTTTCATTCAAAACAATTCATACTTCAAGGCATATGTATGTTTTGACAAACAAGAAGTATACATACATATCCCTAAACACAATTGAGTCCATAATAAAGATTTGCATGAAAAGCAAATAACTCAAGGGGTATACATATATATCTTAAGGTTTGACAAAATAGACATATACATGAAGTGAAAACACATGATCATAAAACTTGTCCAAGATGGGGAATACAAGTTAAATTGCATGAATCATCAAAACTAGGCTATACTAGTACATTTAACAAGCACAAATGAGCATTTAAGCACAAACATATAATAGTTTATTTGTAGCTCATTATATGTACAAGTATATATCCTAGTTTTAATGAAAACTAACATTCAAATAAGTAATCAAAGCATGAAGCATAGAAAACAAAACAAAACTCATAAACATGCATATGATCATTATGACAAATGCACATGCATTAGATCTAGGACATACATATTAGTTAAACTAAAGTGAGAACTCTAAAAATAAATCCATATAAACATGGGTGTCTCAAATACTAATCATGTATATCACTAATCTAAATATCATGGCATAATCATAATAATCAAAACATGCTAAAACTCAATAATGTGGATAAATATAAACGGGAGTTCGAGATCGATACCAAAACCGATGAAGGCACCTCTCGAGTTCTCCAAAACAAGGTGGTCCTCCCACCAAACTCCCCTTGAAGGTGATGCATCTAAATAGTCCTTATGAAGCTCGGAACGCATCCACCTCAAGGCACCATAACTCTCACGTCATGCGAGAGCCCACACCTACATCAAATACAATAGGGGTGGTCTTTGGTACCCATACTCTTTTGGGTCCATAGGGGTTAGTTCCTTTCCTAACCCAAACAAATTTATTTGCTAAATTAGAATCATTTATACGATCATAACAGAATTTAGCAAGGTGGCCCTTACGTTCACAATATGTACAAGTGTACACATGAGCATACAATGTGTGATGGATGTGACCGTGAGGAGCATGTGTATGTCATGGATGGTATGCATGCAAAGATGGAACTTGTTTCTTTCGAAACAAAGATTCCAAACGTGTATGACTCAAAACCAATGGCTCAAAGTGGAGCCCAAACAATCCATATTCTTCTTTATCAATTTTATGTCATTTTCAATTAAAGAAGAAGTGTGGTGTGCAATAGGTGAGCTAAGTGAACCTACACTAGCATGGCATACATGTGTATCTATATCATTTTTCAAAACAATATTCTTCTTTAAACAATCTTCTAAATCCTTTGAAATTGAAGCAATTTTCATTTTCAAAGAATCATTTTCTTTTATAACATAATCAAGTTTTGAAGTTATAGATTTATTTTTCTTTAAAACTTCATTACAATCATTTTTAGATTTAAAAAATTCATTTTCCTTTAGGGCAAGGTCTAGTTGAGATTTAAGTGAGTCACGTTCACTAGAAATCTCTTCCTTCTCTTGGAAAACCAAATCAAGTCTTGAACATAAATCCTTGTTTTCTTTATTTAGTTCAAAACTTTTCTTTTTCAAAAGATTATATTGTTCTAATAATTTTTCACAAACAATGGATAGTTCTTCATTCAAGGCATTGGCATCAATATTCTCATCACATGAAGAACTAGCATCATCACAATCTAATTGAGATTCTGAATATACCTCAAGGGAGTCATTCCCTTGGACCATGTAGCATTCATCGTCGGATTCTCCACTAGATTCATCCTCCGGTTGGATTGGCAATTGAAGCTTTGAGGAGGTTGATTGAGATTTTAGTAATAGAAAGAATAGAAATAGAGTTCAGATTTCTTAGTCTCAATGCTAATCCGCTGTAGCAAGGGCTCAAGCGGGTCGTGATCCTCAGGGAAGGATGCGATGAAAGCTTTTCGACTCGATTCCTCTGTATGCTTCAAGTAAGAAAAGAGAGATTAGATTTGAGATAAAAAGATGATATTAAAGACGTGGTTTTGCTGATCTTCTACCACAACCCTATTGCAAGTTAAGAAGCTAGATCTTCATCTTAAGATGTAGGTGATTCACCCTAGGTCATTACAAATAATTCAAGCAAGAAAAATCAATACTAGACTCTAGCTAAGTTACATTATTTAAAAGCCAAACTATGGTTCATCCTAACATCTAGGTACAGCCTAATAAAAGACGAATCTCAAATTTATGCTGTCCTAGTTCTTAAGTTTGAAGTCATGAGAAGTCTTTTTAATATACAACCTATATTAGGAATTCTAGGTATTTGTTTAATCTTCTAGAAAGTTGTTTTTAAACCTAGGGTTTCTATAGATGTTCATTAATCAGATCTAGGCTTAACTGCTCTAGGGTTGCTTCAAGAATCTCAGCAAACCACTAGAGAGAATTAGTTCTTCATTATTTTTTTCTTTTCAAATTATTTATATTTTTTTTATTTTAATGAGAAAGAGTGCAAGGAAATAAAGGAAAAGAAAACCAGAAGAGATCACAGATTAAAACAACAATCAGAGAGATCACAAAATAAATAAAATTGTAGAAATTAAATGAGAACAAAAGAGTGACCTTTATTTCAGATGAATCTCCAGTTACAAAATCTTCTCCTTCTCCACAACGTACATGAATGGAAAATACAATCGTGCAGAAATTTAGAGAAAATAGCTAAAAGAAAACCCTAATACGTCTCTGGATGCCCTGTACGTTGCGCCTGCAGGGATATTTATAGTGCAGAAGGTGATAGAGTCCTGGATAAGATCGCAGACGAAATCTGGTAGTTAAACTCATCCAGAATGCCGCGGAATTGCGGCTTTTGCCGCGTTCCCGCGGCATTTCTGGGGAGTCTGGCCACGCGCTTTGGCGCGTGGCTTCTTCTGGTCCCTCCGTCTTGGCGTATGCTTCTGGAAGTTGTATCCTGGCCTTTTAATCTGGATTTTCGAGATAACTTAGTAATCAAGTTACCCTTAATCCAGATTTCTTCAAATCTTCTTTCCACGAATTTCCTTCTTATCTTGGGTTTTTATCCTCATCCTGCAGGTGTTTAGGGTTGGATAGAAGTCTATCCTTCCCTTATCTCTGATATTTGCAACTTTTAGCCCTTGTATTTGCATTTTGACTTCTTGTAATTGCGCTTTTTCACCTGGGCTTCAAACATGGGCTTGGATCTGGGCTTTTGAGCTCTTTAAGCTTTATTTCTTATTAAAATAATAATTCGAGGCCTGCACACATTAAATAACGAAATATTAATAAATGTGCATTATAATATGAATAAATGTGCAAATGTGATGGTATATATGATGACAATTATGCATTTTTCACTACCTATCACACCCCCACACTTATCTTTTTGCTCGTCCTCGAGTAAAAATCAAAAAGAGAAAAATCTAACCTAGCTAACTCACTTTCGTAGGAATCACGGTTGCACTTAGCATGTGCAACAAGCCGTTAAACCCCTAGGTTACCCTAGAGGACGAGTGTTGTCTCGTGAGGGTTTTCAGCGGATTACACCCACAAAATCCATAAAAAGGAAAATATTTGAATTATTATTGAAGAGACTAAGTAGTCTATAAGTTTTAGGATCCTCATTTTTATTCATTCTTCAAACCTAGTCTTTATAAAGTCAATTGTTATTCATTTTAGGTAAGGATTAAAATTGAATTTCTAATATAGTCTTTTTCGTTACCAAAAATCATATGCATCCTTATGTATTTTTACTAGCAATTCCTTAACTTGGACTCTCATGCCTCTTTATTATTTTTATAACATCATCTAATTTTCTTTCGTGTAAGTATCAAGGCTTCTTGAGGCCCTCATACCTAACTAATTGACTATTAGATGTGTTAATATATATATATATATATTTTTTTTGGCATGTATAACTCATCTCATTTTCTTTCGTATAAGTATCAAGGCTTCTTGAGGCCCTCATACCTAACTAATTGACTATTAGATGTGTTAATACATGTATAATATTTCTCAGTTTTCTTAGGCTTTCTAATCCACCCATGTAGCGAACTTAAAGTCGGTGGCTCCCAAACCGGTCGGCTTTAGGGCACCAGGTGAGAAAACACCCCGCGGACTCAAATTCGAATGAACTAGGCCACAAAACTAAGGACTTTATTTTTTTTTTTTAGAACTCACCTTTAGGCATGAATACTTATGCTTCTTGAGGCACATGTATCCAGCTCAATTGGTGATATTATTTTTTTATTTTTTTTTTATGAGGCACAAGGTCTTTGTCTTAGAATCTTAGATATGTACTAGGAATGCACATTTCATTAAGGTAAAAATTAAGACTAACTAATTATTCAATTTCTCCTCCTATACCTAAAATTTAAACAATTTATTTATTTTGACCAAGTTTTTAGAAATCCTAATCATGATTTTCCTAATCCTTAAAACTAACTTAGATTTCTTTCAAAAAATAAGTCAAAGTATTATCCTTTTTTAAAAAAAAAAATTTTTTTGTTTTTTTTATATTGTATAATTTTTTTAAATTTTTTTTCTTTTTTTTTTATATTACATACCCTTCCCCCACACTTGTTTCATGCATTGTCCCTAATGTATGAATGAAATGTATGGATGCATGAACTGGCAGAAAGATATAATCACCGATACAGTGGGTCAAAAAGACCCATCGCCCCATTAGCTTCTGGCACAGACTCCAAAAAGATTTTAAGACGTTGACCATTTACCTTGAATGCATTGCCATTTTTGGGATCGTAGATCTCTATGGCTCCGTGTGGAAATACCGTCTTAACAATGAATGGTCCTGTCCATCTTGACTTCAATTTGCCGGGAAAGAGATGAAGTCTAGAGTTGTAGAGTAAAACTTTTTGTCCTTGGACAAAAGTTTTTCTCGTGATGAATTTATCGTGAAAAACCTTAACTCTATCCTTCGCAATCTTTGCATTCTCGTATGCATCATTCCTCAACTCCTCTAGTTCAGAAATTTGTAATTTCTGAAACTCACCGGCCTTATCTAAATCGAAATTTAGCTGCTTAATTGCCCAAAGGGCCCGGTGCTCTAGCTCGACAGGAAGGTGGCAAGCCTTTCCAAAGACCAGTATGTAGGGAGACATTCCTAGAATCGTCTTAAAGGCAGTCCTATATGCCCATAGGGCATCCACCAGTTTGGTGGACCAGTCTTTCCTATTCTGATTCACAGTCTTCTCCAAAATGAGCTTGACTTGCCTATTAGAAACTTCTACCTGCCCGCTAGTTTGAGGATGGTAGGGCGTAGACAACTTGTGAGTAATGGCATATTTTCGCATAAGAGCTTCAAAAGTTCTATTGCAAAAATGTGTGCCATTGTCGCTAATGATGGCTCGAGGGATTCCAAAGCGTGAGATGATATTATCTTTCAAGAATTTGACAACAACTTTGTTGTCATTTGTCTTGCAAGGGACAGCTTCTACCCACTTTGACACGTAGTCTACGGCCAACAAGATGTACTGGTGCCCAAACGAATTAGGGAAGGGTCCCATAAAATCAATGCCCCATACGTCGAAAAGTTCTACTTCTAGAATGGGATTTAGGGGCATCATATTTCGTTTGGAAATTCTTCCTATCATTTGACATCTTGTGCAAGTTTTGCAATACTCAAATGCGTCTCTAAACACAGTTGGCCAATAAAGGCCACTTTGCAGAATTTTCTCGGCAGTTTTGCGGGGACCAAAATGTCCACCGCAAGCGAACTCATGACAAAAAGCTAGCACGCTTCTAGTCTCCTCGTCGGGGACACATCTCCTAATGATTTGGTCGCTACAATATTTGAAAAGATAAGGATCTTCCCACATGTAATACCGAACTTGAGACAAGAATCGGTATCTATCCTGTTTAGACCAACTAGGTGGTGTTTGGTTTGTGACTAAGTAATTTACTATGTCAGCAAACCATGGCTCCTTAGAGATGGTTAGAAGTTGCTCATCGGGAAAATTGTCATTGATGGGCAGCTCGTCAGAAGGTGCGTTTGGCACACGAGAGAGATGGTCAGCTACGACATTTTCGACACCTTTTTTATCTCGAATTTCGAGATCGAATTCTTGAAGGAGAAGGATCCAACGAATGAGTCGGGCCTTCGCATCTTTTTTAAGCATAAGGTATCGAAGAGCAGAATGGTCAGTGAAAATCGTGGTCTTGGTCCCAAGTAGGTATGGGCGGAATTTCTCCAAAGCGAACATTACTGCCAAGAATTCCTTCTCGGTTGTAGTATAGTTCATTTGGGCGTCATTGAGCGTCCTACTCGAATAATAGATCATGTGCTGCTTGCTGTCCTTACGCTGTCCTAAGACAGCACCTATCGTAAAATCTGAGGCATCGCACATGATCTCAAAAGGCTTGGACCAGTCCGGAGGTGAGATGATAGGAGCAGAGATAAGTTCCATTTTCAATTTCTCCCATGCACTATGGCACCTATCATCAAAGATGAAGGACACGTCTTTAGCTAGAAGGTTTGTAAGGGGTCTAGCAATTTTGCTAAAGTCCTTAATGAACCTACGATAAAATCCGGCGTGTCCTAAGAAAGACCGAATGTCCTTCACGCATCGCGGAAGTGGAAGTTTCGCTATGATCTCCACCTTGGCCTTGTCTACCTTAATCCCTTCCCTAGATATCTCGTGACCTAGGACAATCCCATGTTGCACCATGAAGTGACACTTTTCCCAATTGAGGGTCAAGTTCTTTTCGGTGCACCTACTCAGCACTAGCTCCAAGTGATGGAGACACTGATCAAATGAATTTCCATAGACGGAGAAGTCGTCCATGAAAATTTCTAGGAAACGCTCGACCATATCAGAAAACAAGCTTAACATACAACGTTGGAATGTGGCGGGGGCATTGCATAGGCCGAAAGGCATTCGACGGTAGGCAAATGTCCCAAATGGACACGTGAATGTTGTCTTCTCTTGATCCTCCGGGGCTATAGGAATTTGGTTATACCCTGAATAACCGTCCAAAAAGCAGTAGTACTCATGACCTGCTAATCTTTCCAACATTTGGTCAATGAAAGGGAGGGGAAAATGATCTTTCCTAGTGGCTGCGTTCAACTTGCGGTAGTCTATGCATACTCTCACCTTGGTAGGCAATCGTGTTTGCACTAACTCATGCTTGTCATTCTCTACCACAGTAAAGCTAGACTTCTTAGGGACCACATGCATTGGGCTAACCCATTCGCTATCGGAAATGGGATAAATGATCCCATTATCTAACAGTTTCACTATTTCGGCGTGTACAGCCTCCTGCATGAGTGGGTTTAGCCTACGCTGTGGATCCCTCTTCGGTCTAACCCCTTCCTCTAGATGGATACGATGCTGGACTATCGTAGGGCTTAGTCCCTTGATATCTGCCATAGTCCAACCAATGGCTTCCCTATGTCTCCTAAGGGTTGCCAGCAGGTCCTCCTCTTGCCTATTGGTCAAATTAGATGCAACTATGACCGGTAACGTCTCTTGTTCACCTAGGTAGGCGTACTTAAGATGTTTGGGCAAGGCTTTTAACTCCAAAGAAGGAGTTGGCTCAATGGGTGGAGGAGTTAAGCTAGAATCTCCCATCTCTATAGAACTCAGATTTGATTCCCATTCGATCTCATCAAGACTGATATCATTTGTTTCTAACTCTTCCTCTTCCTCTGACTCAAATATGATCTCATCATTATGCTCACTCGTCATGTTCTCAATGGAGTTAACCTCAAAGGGTTGGTCGGTCACATCGTAGGGATGCTTACCTAGGTTGAAAACATTGACTTCCTTGGTCATATCCCCAAAAGTCAGTCTCATGGAACCGTTTCTACAATTTATAATTGCATTAGCGGTTGCTAGGAACGGTCTTCCTAAGATAACGGGAGTTTGGGACCTAGGATTAGACACAGGTTGTGTCTCTAAGACAATGAAATCTACTGGGTAAATGAATTCTCCTACCCGTATGAGAACGTCATTGATTTCTCCCTTAGGAACTTTGATAGAGCGGTCAGCCAACTGAATAGTAACTTGGGTAGGGTTGAGTTCACCTAATCCAAGTTGTTGATACATGGAGAAAGGGAGCAAATTGATGCTGGCTCCTAAATCGAGGAGTGCTCGATTGATTTCGGCTCGACCTATGGTGCAAGAAATGGTGGGGCAACCTGGGTCCTTATACTTGATAGGGATCTGGTTGGACAGTAGCTCACTAATGTTAGTGGCTAGAAAAACCTTCTTAGGCACATTAGTCTTTCTTTTCTTGGTGCACATGTCCTTAAGGAATTTGGCATAACTAGGGACCTGTTGGATTGCATCAAGAAGTGGAATGTTGAGCCTAACTTGATTGAACACCTCTAATAATTTCTCCATATGTGCATTGTTGTTGCTTCTAAGCCTATTTGGAAATGGAGCTATAGGCTGGTGCATCTGACCTGCTGACTTTTCAGCTTCAGTTACATTGGGGCTGGATGGAGCAGGAGTGGAGCTTGGTGGAATGGATGGCTGAGATGGATCCGATGGCATGGATACTTGATTATAACTTGTTTCCCCGATCTGAGTGTATGAACCATATGACACTGATTTGGGTCTTGAGCCTCATTGGCTGGCCTAGGATTCCTAGGGTTTGGCAATGGTTGACTCGGTAGGGTACCCCTCTGTCTCTCTTGTTGGTTCAATTGGATCTCTATCCTAGTTAAAACTTGAGCCAGCGTGTCGTGGCTTTTAACTAGAGTGTCCATCTTTCTTTTCAAATTTGAAAGTCTTGTCTCCATTTGTGAATTTTGGAAAGATGGTGGAGGATTTTGACTAGGAAAATTTTGTTGATAAAGCGGATTTTGGAAATTGTTGGAGAATTTGGGCCTAGTTTGATCATTGTTGCTTGGGCCCCATGAAAAATTGGGATGATTTCTCCAACCAAGATTGTAGGTGGGTGAAAAAGGATTGTTGGCAGGCCTTGTGAAAGCCGCACTCATATGTTCGGGCAAGCTTTGATGCGCGATGAAGACAGGACATTCCTCGAACACATGGTTCATATCTTGACAATAAGTACAGCCCGCCGAAGATGTTGGGCTGACTTGGTTCACAGAGACTGGCTCTTTAGTTTCAAGAGCCTCTAGTCTACGCATAACAGCAGCTATCTTAGTATCGGTTGCTACGTTGGCCTCAATGGAATGGATACCTCCTTTAGAAGAAGTAGGGTCATTAGTCCTAGATTTTTCAGGAGTAGGGTCCCATTGGATGGATTTTTCAGCTAATTCCTCAAACAATATCCATCCTTCATCTTCATTCTTTTGCAGAAATCCTCCTTGACACATGGATTCTAACAGTGTTTTAGTAGAATAATCTAATCCATCATAGAGAACTTGGCAAAGTCGCCATTTCTCTATCCCATGGTGAGGACATTGGGCAAGGAGATCCTTAAAACGCTCGAAGTATTTCCAAAAAGGTTCATTGGCTGTTTGCTTAAACTGGAGGATATTCTTCCTAATCAGTGCAGTCTTGTGAACGGGATAAAATTTCTTTAAGAAGGCCTTAATGAAATTATCCCAAGAAGATATTGAACCGGCCTCTAGACTGTAGAGCCATTTCTTTGCTAAATCCTTCAAAGCAAAGGGGATAAACCTAAGTTTGATAGCATCGTCTCCTAACTTAGGTATATTCATCATGAGACATACTTCTTCAGATTCCCTTATGAAGAAGTATGCATCCTCAGATTCAAGTCCATGAAATTTGGGAAGAGTGTTGATGTATTGTGGCTTGAGTTCAAATGAGTCAACACTTTCAATAGTGAGCTGGATGCAAGAAGGAAGAGAGGTTCTAATAGGATAGAACCTATCTTGGAGTGACTGTGGTTGTGCCATGTGTGAGTCGGGCTTGAGCTCGGGTGGTGAACTAGTTCTAATTAGCCTAGATGTAAGTGGGTCTCTCGACCAAGCGGGCATGCACAATCAGCAAACAAGTTCACCCAATCAATCAATAAAAAAGAAAAGCAATCAAAAATCCTAATCTAGGGTAAGCCTTGACCTAGACGACTCCTAACTTTAGACTATCCTTAGGAGGTCTACTGTCGACGTTAACCACAAGCTAATCGGCCAGGTAGGTGGCAAGACCGGTGGGAGGTTTTCCGTCAGAGACGTTCCTTAATTAAATAACCACCGTTCTTCGGGCTTTCGGCCCTCAATCCCCTGCCTAGACACCGATTTGACAAGAGTTAATTTCGAACAATTTTCCTCCTTCGGTCAATCTCCTATTGAGTCCGAGTTAACCTAGGGCCAACGTCTAGTTAAATTTTACTTAAGGTTAGGGTTGTGAGTGTGACGGATATGATTTGTGGGCCAAGGAAGGGTGATGAAATCCCTACCTTATCTTGCTTATGGGTTATGCCCTTATGATGAATTAGTGTACGTGTAAAGTAAAGCTGTAGAAAAGTAATCACCCAAGAAAGCAGTAAACAACCAAGAGTGTTTCCTAATCTATATGCTATGCAAACGTACCTTGTCGCCAGCACTCTTCAACAGAATTAAAAAGAATTAAAATAGACACGTGCCCTAAATGCAAGAGTCTAAAATTTTTTTTTTTCAACAAATGGGTTAATGTTATTAATTAGCAGTTGCAGAGTGATAACAGAGAAATTTAATCACAGAAGTAAGCAAATTTTGCAATGCAGAGCAACCTGCAGAAAAGCAGGTTAGTAGTTCACTACTATTGCCGTGGAATCGCGGCTTTTGCCGCGTTTCTGCGGCAAATTAGTAGGTCCAGGTGCTCTGCCTTCGAGGGCAGAGGCACTGGATTGCTGTATGTTCTTGCTGCTGCTCTTTTTTTGTTTCCTGTTCTCTGTACCTGCAACAGAAAGAATAAAGAATGATTAGAACGAGGAAATCGTGTCGTTCCTTCCCCGGCAACAGCGCCAAAATTTGATTGAGATTTTAGTAATAGAAAGAATAGAAATAGAGTTCAGATTTCTTAGTCTCAATGCTAATCCGCTGTAGCAAGGGCTCAAGCGGGTCGTGATCCTCAGGGAAGGATGCGATGAAAGCTTTTCGACTCGATTCCTCTGTATGCTTCAAGTAAGAAAAGAGAGATTAGATTTGAGATAAAAAGATGATATTAAAGACGTGGTTTTGCTGATCTTCTACCACAACCCTATTGCAAGTTAAGAAGCTAGATCTTCATCTTAAGATGTAGGTGATTCACCCTAGGTCATTACAAATAATTCAAGCAAGAAAAATAAATACTAGACTCTAGCTAAGTTACATTATTTAAAAGCCAAACTATAGTTCATCCTAACATCTAGGTACAGCCTAATAAAAGACGAATCTCAAATTTATGCTGTCCTAGTTCTTAAGATTGAAGTCATGAGAAGTCTTTTTAATATGCAACCTATATTAGGAATTCTAGGTATTTGTTTAATCTTCTAGAAAAGTTGTTTTTAAACCTAGGGTTTCTTTAGATGTTCATTAATCAGATCTAGGCTTAACTGCTCTAGGGTTGCTTCAAGAATCTCAGCAAACCACTAGAGAGAATTAGTTCTTCATTATTTTTTTTCTTTTCAAATTATTTATATTTTTTTATTTTAATGAGAAAGAGTGCAAGGAAATAAAGGAAAAGAAAACCAGAAGAGATCACAGATTAAAACAACAATCAGAGAGATCACAAAATAAAATAAAATTGCAGAAATTAAATGAGAACAAAAGAGTGACCTTTATTTCAGATGAATCTCCAGTTACAAAATCTTCTCCTTCTCCACAACGTACATGAATGGAAAATACAATCGTGCAGAAATTTAGAGAAAATAGCTAAAAGAAAACCCTAATACGTCTCTGGATGCCCTGTACGTTGCGCCTGCAGGGATATTTATAGTGCAGAAGGTGATAGAGTCCTGGATAAGATCGCAGACGAAATCTGGTAGTCAAACTCATCCAGAATGCCGCGGAATTGCGGCTTTTGCCGCGTTCCCGCGGCATTTCTGGGGAGTCTGGCCACGCGCTTTGGCGCGTGGCTTCTTCTGGTCCCTCCGTCTTGGCGTATGCTTCTGGAAGTTGTATCCTGGCCTTTTAATCTGGATTTTCGAGATAACTTAGTAATCAAGTTACCCTTAATCCAGATTTCTTCAAATCTTCTTTCCACGAATTTCCTTCTTATCTTGGGTTTTTATCCTCATCCTGCAGGTGTTTAGGGTTGGATAGAAGTCTATCCTTCCCTTATCTCTGATATTTGCAACTTTTAGCCCTTGTATTTGCATTTTGACTTCTTGTAATTGCGCTTTTTCACCTGGGCTTCAAACATGGGCTTGGATCTGGGCTTTTGGGCTCTTTAAGCTTTATTTCTTATTAAAATAATAATTCGAGGCCTGCACACATTAAATAACGAAATATTAATAAATGTGCATTATAATATGAATAAATGTGCAAATGTGATGGTATATATGATGACAATTATGCATTTTTCACTACCTATCAGAGGTCAATGTGTTCCACACTGCAAAGGCGGAATCACAGTTAGAAACATGCATAAGATATTCTTTATTAAGCGTGCTTCTAAGTGCCTCAAGGGCTTGTGCATTGGCCTCTATATGCTTGCTATTACCAAGATAGGATTTCTTAGTAGCGGCAAGGAAAACTTGCAAGCCTAGGGTTTTTAGGTACATGGACATCCTAGCCTTCCAAACAACAATGTTGGAAGTATCAAACATAGGAGGGGTCATATAGTCCATGAGTGTGTGCAAACAATATAAATGTGCAAATGCAAATGGTAGATTAGCTAACCAAGATCACACTCCTAGGTGGTTAAACCAAATATCAGGAGCGTAGGCTCTGATACCAATTGAAGGTACACCTAGAGAGGGGTTGAATAGGTGTACGGCTAATCTAGTGAACTAAATGCGGAATTTAAAAACTAATTAAACACAAGATCATTAGTACCATAACTACATGAGTTGATCATCAACAGTTCCCTCACAGCACATGCGAGGTTAGCGCTGACAGGGCGCTGACAAGCCAAACTCACTTTGAAGCGAGGTTACTTAAAGAAGCCCGAAGGCGAGGCTCAGAGGTGAGGCTCCTCCCAGAGACGAGCCTATTCCACACTTAAAGTGATCCTCTTATCAGATGCGAGGCTACTCATAGGCGAACCTATTGCAGCTAAGAGGCAAACTTATTCAAGTTCTAAAGTGAGCCTCTTGTCAGATGCGAGGCTACCCAGAGACGAGCCTATTTTAGCTTATAGGCGAGAGTTAAAATTCAGCCCTAAAGGCGAAGCTGAGTTCAACCATCAAGGCGAAGCTCACACCCACATATCTATGATTATCAATCGAAACAATTCAAAGTATTTCAAAGTCTGAACCATCCCATTGTAAATTTACAAAAACTTTGAAGGGGATTTTATTGACACACTGAAAAAGACAAACTCCCGTATAACTTTTCAACTGGTGAGAATATATTACCCATTGCGAGATAATGAGCAAGTTCTGTTCCTCCATTAACTTTAGCTTCCCAATCTCACTTTCCAGCCTCTTCGTTTTATCAAATATATTACCCACATGGTCCATATTCCATACTTTTGGGCTTTTCTTGACCTCTCTACATTTAGCAGCCATCCTGAAGGCAGGATCACCTCCACATCTACTCGCCCATGCAGCGCACACAACAACATCAATCCCCTCTCTCTCAAACCAAAAATTTTCAATACGAAAAGGTTTAGCACCAGAGAATGAAGTACCTTTGCTATCCACTAACAAGGGTCGATGATCACTCATAATTCTGGCTAGGTGACACACAACCACCGCCGGGAACTTCTCAAGCCATTCGACCGACGCCAACGCTCTGTCTAATCTCTCCCAAAGAATAACCTTCCAATTCTCCCTTCTGCAACAAGTATACTTGGGACCATAGAATCCCACATCGGCCCAGTCGTTCCTCTGTACAACGTCCCTGAACCTCCTCACCGTAGACGTCTCAGAGAAAGGACTCTCCATCTTCTCTGATTCATTCAACAGTACATTATAGTCTCCTACTAAGCAGCAAGGCAATCTCAAGTTCGTCATACTAGTTAACATATGTTGGAAAATAATTTACAAAATACTGCTAAGCTATTTAAATTAAACTTTTAAGAAGGTAAGAACTTCTCAATTTTGATCAAGGCGTGCAGAGCACTGTCCTTAAGAGTAAATCGCGCCCCTCTGAGAGAGTATCTCGGTGCAGCAGGTTGATGGAGGCTTACCCTCAAGGATTCAATGATCACTGGCCCTGCAAGTGTGCTCTCATGATGCAAGAGTTTAACAAATTTCAGAGAGGAAGAAGATGTGAGTTGTATTATTAAAAACTGGGCAGAGAGCTCTCAACGGCTAACTTTGACCTGACATGACATGGAAAGATACGAATCTCAACAACTATCTCTGACCCAAATATTATGGCAGGATTTGAAAAGATTTTATTTTAATTTTAAATTTAAAAATAAAACTGGCTAAACTTAGCTTATTCTGGCACACCCGCCAGGCTCTGAAACCGCATGTGATGCGGCGCACATGTGCATTAAGATTTTCTGGACCCGGTAACCCAATTTCCTTCACTAGGCCTCAATGGGCTTATGTGCGTGCGAGCACCCCCTGGTTTCTAGCTCACACAACCCATCATAAAAGAGACTCCATAGATAAACACTAAATAGTTCTTTTCCTATCCAATGTGGGACTAAAAGAACTTTACTTAATTTTAAAATACCCTCAGAATACTAACAACATATCCCATAGTTCTTCACACACAACATCTCATACTCGCATAAACACACCTAACACCTATTTTTGTTGAATATCATCCTTAATTTCTACAGCTAACGCTTGCTTGTTACCTCCCAAATAGTTGTATTTGACAATATTCTCCTTGATCATCAGCGAGATCCCTCCAAATCTTTCTTGAGCATGAACAACATGAATACACCACCCTCTCCCAAATTCAGTCAACACCTTTCCAAACCTTTCTCTGATAACTGCGTCTCCAACAACATTACAATCTTCGGTTGATGGGTCTCAATCAGCTTCCTACAATGAGCTTGGGATGTCTTCTTCCCCAGGCCCTTACAGTTCTAGGAGAGAACTTTCATCGAACACCTTTTAGTTAATCAACTCTGAAATCTTCCACCATCTGTGTAAGCTCCAATCTCTGATAATTGGTCTCCTCTCCATCGCGAGGCGCATTGCAATATAGATGTACACCACCATCCTCTCCTTTCTTCCGCTTATGCAACACTCTCCCTCCAGCTTTGTCTCCTCTAATTGTGAAATTGCTTGTATTCATATTCATCACCCCATCTGCCTTTTTCGAAGCCCGCCATCCACCGCCAGTATACATCATTACAGCCCTAGGAATGATCGCGAGTTCCATCCCTTGACCCTTGATCGGTCATATATATTTATATATATTGTCACATTATCATGTTTATTATCTAATAAATCCTATTAATAAGTTTTATTTTTATTTAATAATGTGCAGGCCCATTGCTAAAGGAGAGGAAAGAGAAACAAGCCCAAAAGCCAATCAAAATTCTGATTTAATTCAGAATTAATTCAAAATCAGAAAATTAGGGCAGATCAAGGCAAATCAGAGAAGATAAAATCTGTTGAAAATCGGTTAGAATAAATCTTTACAAATCAATTGGTTAAAACCAAAGAGTAAAGGAGGTTTCGTCAAATTCAGGAGCTGAAATAGGAAATCTAGCAAGAGATAAAGGCGTATCGCTAAACCAGGGAGCTGTACCCCCCAGGTGTGGCCACCTGGCCGCGGCCAAGATGCATTTTCGCAGCTTAGTTAAGTTTGTTGGGGAGCATTTACTCCCCCTATCTTCGTACGCTCTCTCCCGCTTGGTATTTCTCTATAAATACTGCATTCGAAAGAAAAGAAGGGACCGGAAATTAGTTTAAGTTTTTTTCTTTATTTTTAGGATTTAGGTTCTGTGTTATATAGTATTAAGAAGTTGTATCTCTGTTTTTTTATTTATAGTTTAGTTCAAAAACGAGTGAGAGAGAGAGAGAGAGGAAAAGAGTGATTGTAATTTGAAGTTGAAGTGACATCAATAAAGGTTCAATGCTTCTCTTCTTCTCCAATTCACGAGTATATTTTATTTCATTTACATGTCTTGTTTTACATTAATCATGAGCAACTAAACTTGTTTTTCTTGGCTCATTATCATCTCTCTTTGATCCCTCTTGTTTTAAATAGTTTTGATGTAAAGAACCCAACGGATTCATATGTATGCCTTAAACTAAGCCTTGCTTCGCTGAAAGTGTTCTCGAAGGTACATGATGATGAGTTTGGATTTCTAAACTTCTATTTTTTGAAAACATCACTTGAACTTGTTTTTATTTCATACTTGAAAAATGACTTGATGATTTAACATTCAGTTCAAGATGAATTCTTAAGAAAAGAGTTAACTTTTTCAGATAATCTTATTTGTTTTACTTAAGACTTTAGAAACTCAAGCTTAAAGTTTTTGCCTATGATCAAGTTGAGGCACTGAGAATTTCAAGAGAAGAATATATCGTTGAGTAGTAAGATAGTGAGCCCAGATCTTTTTCATATATTAAAATAAATAACCAATCAATCTTTAACACTTTTTAAAGATCATCTTTTTCAAAGCCTTCTCAAAGTTTTTAATTTTTCTTTAAAATCACTTCCTTACTCTCCATTCTCTTTTCAACAGAAAAAATACCGGCACCATTCTTTGTTTTTTAAACAAAAACATCGAAAAGCTTTCATCGCATTCCTCCTCATGGATACGACCCATTAGCCCAAAGCTAGACGGTAATTCTCACTGCATTTACTTGCAATCAACCATTATCACGACCTCAGATAGGGGAACTCAATTCTCCTTATCTTTATTAATCCTATTTAGCTTCTGTTGGGCTTTCAGCAGAGAAATTTAAATTGCAAGAAAGAGAACTAACCTTGGGCCTTGGGCTAAAAACCACTCCTTCACCATCAACTTCAATGGAATCAGCACCACTCTTTGGCCAATGGCTCCTCTCCTTGGGCCCAGGCCTTAATAATAACCTTATTAAAATCTCTCCCCATATATTTATTTGACCCGTCTCGGCCTGCTCCGCTTCTTCTTCTCCGATCATCCGCATGTGATCCCTATTGACTGATGATATCTGGACTTCGTTCCGATGGATTGAATCTTGATCCAAACCCTGACCGATCCACCATCCTCGCCATTACAGTTCCTTCTCCTGGAACCGTCTCCCCTGAGTTCATCACATTAGTAGGCATGCTGTGAAAAAGAGATCCTTTCCCATTCCTTCTCCTTCCTCGTGCAGACTGCACCACCAACCATGGCCCATACAAGTCTTTCTCAACTATATTACCTTCACCATTTACCCCTGTATCATGTTGCATATCACCAGCTCCTCCATTCTCGTTTCCCCCATCACTCAAAGATGTATTCTTAGCTGGGGCAGAACCAGGAAAAAATTTTAAGGTGGGCTGCAATTTTTTATAACATATACTTATGAATTATATGAATTATCAAAAGAATAAAACAGTATTCTCCACTAAATCAGGAGTGGAACTAGAAATAAATTTGCTAAAAAAAACCAAAATAGAAAGGGGTCTAATACAATATATGAAAAAGAACAAAAATAAAAATGAGTTTAAGCCTATATATTAAAAAATGAGCCGGGCTGTAGCCCGCCCAGCCCACTAATGGATCCGCCCATGATTCTTAGCATCTCTACCATTTCTTCAGTCACTCGGCCCAACAGGCTGCTTGCAATCCATCGCTCTGTGGCCAACAATCCCACACCGGTAACAATACATACCAATACCTTCATAAATAAACTCCTAGAAGAGCTTCGATTCTGGCGGTCCGATAGGGGTACCAGTCACTAATGGTTTTGTGAAATCCACCTCCACACAAGCTCTAGCGAAGCCCCCCTGATTGATAGAGAAAAGAGAGTTAAAAAGAAAAAGTTAAGGTTAAGAAGTTTCTCTACGATCTCGTAATTAATCCGTTGTAACAAGAGCTAAACGGGTCGATCCACCGGGAAAGATACGATGGAAGTGTTTCGAGTGTAGAACTGGTTATAAAAGAGTTGATTTAATAAAAGGAGATATCATAGCCCACTAATCATCTACCACAACTAAATACTAGTTTATAAAGAATAAACATGAAAGATTGATCGTAGTATGTAGCTTCAAATTCAAGCATGAGAGTAAGATAGAAAGCAAACCTTAATTAAAATACACTAGATAAAATTAAATATTAGTTTATCAAAGTATAGCATAAGAAAAATCGTTTAGACCTAATATTAAGCTATCAAAATATCTAAGCATAAATCAAGAATAACCATTAAATAGTCTAACTCTAAACTGATTTAATAATTCATCACTAATCTTCAAGAATCTTAACTTAACCCTAAAGTTTCAAACAAACATAGAATTCAATCAATTCATCTTATAAAACTAGACTTAGTTGATGGAGAGATTAGCAAACTATGAAGAGAATTAGTTACTCACATTCATGATTAAACTAGGCATGGCGATTAAAAGATGCATAAAATAAAGCAAATAAGAATTGAAGAATAAAATTAAAAGAACAAAAGAAATATGAAAAGAAAATAAGAATCTTTATTAAATTGTCACCGATTCATTACAAAAGCCTTCTTCTCTTTACAAATCTTCTTCTTCAAGTAAAAAAAAAAAAAAAAAACCTCAAAATATAATGAAATTCGGAAAGAAAAATATCTAAAGAAAATCTTAACTTGATTTTCTGAGATGTGTCTACTCTGTTGCTCTGCCTCTCTATTTATAGGAGATCTAGTGGTAGTCCCTGTAGAACACTCCCACCCAATCGCCACGCATGTAGCTTCAAGAAAGCCGCATTTTCGTGGTATTTCAGGAGGAAACGTGGCAATTTGGTGGAGTCAGGGCACGCGTTTTGGGCTCTGACTTCATCTCGTCCATCCATGTGGAGATATGTCCTCAGAATCTTCATTTGAACTCTAGAATTTAAAATAATCTTATTTCCTAGATAACTTAGGAAATAAGTTATCTATAATTTTAGACTTGAATTCTCCTCCTTTATTTTTGACTTGGAGCTCAAGCAACTTGATTTAATTTGATTGTCTCTTTCATCTCTGAATTAGGATAGGATTATCTCTGAATTTATTTGGGCTTGATAGGCTTTTGGGCTTCTTTAATCACCTTTTCTTTTCTTTCTTAAATTTATGGTGGCCCGTACAATATTAAGCAAAAATATTATTATACATCAATGTTTATAATAAATAAATATGGAAATATGAATAAAAATATGCACACTTAATGAACAATTACACCCCCACACATATCTTTTACTCATCCTCGAGTACAATAAAAAAAAAAACTAATCTAATCTAAACTAACGCACTTTTGTAGGAATCACGATTGCACTTAGTACAAGCAACAAGCTGTTAAACCTCTAGGTTACCACTAGAGGACGAGTTTTGTCTCGTGAGGATTTTCAGTAAATTAAACTTACAAAATCCACAAAAGAAAAAAACAAAATGTTAGTATTTTCAAAAAAATTATTTTTGAAAGAGAGAGAATATTTGAAATATTTTTATAAAAAACAAGTAATCTATAAATCTTTAGGATCACCAAATTATTCATTCCTATATTTAGTTTCTTATTTGAATTTGTAATCAATCTAGGTAAGGATTAAAACTGAATTTCTCATCTAGTCTATTATTTTACCCTAAGTCATATGCATCTAGTGATCGTGAATTTTGATTCGGGATTCTTCAACTTCACCTCTTATGCCTTATATATATATATATATATATATATATATATATATATTATATATATATATATATATATATATATATATATATATATATATATATATAATATATATATATATATATATATATATATATATATATATATATATAGAGAGAGAGAGAGAGAGAAATGTATATCAGCCTGCGGCTGAGAGAACTCTCTCAGCCTGCGGTGACGTGGCTCAATTTTGTCACCCCACTAACTTGCGGCCCGCTTATAGGAAGAAGTTAAATTACTAAATACCCCTTATGAAAAGTTACTTTTTCGATAACTTTCGTTATTGTTTATTATTATTTGCCCACAAGGCAATTTTTGGACCGCTCGTTGTCAGATTTAGGTTATTATTTATTATTATTTTCTCCCTTTTTTGCTGTTGTTTATAGGATTTAGGTTATTGTTTATAAATTATTTACAGTGTAAATGTAAACAATGAACGACATTGCGACCAAGGTCGCATAAGTTTACAGTGCAAACATAGACATCTGCGACCATGGTCTACACTGCGACCAAGGTCGCAATCATCTACAGTGCAAACATAAACAACTGCGACCAGGGTCAATAATGCGACCAAGGTCGCATAAGTATACAGTACAAATATAAACAACTGCGACCAGGGTCGACACTGCGACCAGGGTCGCATAAGTATACAGTGCAAACATATACAACTGCTACCCGGGTCGACACTGCGACCAAGGTCGCATAAGACTACAGTGCAAACATAATCAACTGTAAGACTACAGTGCAAACATAATCAACTGCGATCCGGGAATTAAAAAATGACGTTAAATACACTGCGACCATGGTCGCAGGACACTACAACGCATATTAAGACAACTGCGACCCATGTCGCAGTATGTAATAAAAAAAAGGACCTTTCATATACTGCGACCAACGTCGCATTCGTATAAAATAAAAGACCAAAAAAATTAAAACTCTACGATCTAAGTCGAACAGATCTGCAACTATAATTTTAACCACTGCGAACGAGTTCGACAAATAGTGTATGAAAAAAATTTGGCTTAAAAAAATATTAGCAAGGTCGCATACATATACATCGCTTTTTTTTCAAAAATACTACGACCATGATAAAAATAAAAGGAAATGTTTTTACATTAGGTAAAAAGTTGTGAGTGAGGGTATTTTCAAAAATACAATGTTGAGGTGACTGACATTAAATTAGGCGGGATTGTTCAGGTTTTTGTCCGCTAAAATTTATGACAGATTTGTGGATCTGATGTTGCCACGTCCCGCCGGCTGAGGTACAGTAACCCCATATATATATATATATATATATATATATATATATATATATATATATATATATATATATATATATATATATATATATATAGGGAGCTGATCCTCTAAGAACGGTTCTCACGAATTTTTGTGAGAACTTTCACGTGAGTCGTCGGATATGATAGATCAAATCAAATAAAATTAGATCTCTATCAGATCCGATGGCCCACGTGAAAGTTCTCACATGAATTCGTGAGAACCGTTCTTAGGGGATCAACTCACTATATATATACATATATATATATATATATATATATGTATATATATATATATATATATATATATATATATGTATATATATATATATATGTATATGTATATATATATATATGTATATATATATATATATATGTATATATATATATATATATATATATATATATATATATATATATATATATGTATGTATATGTATATATATATGTATGTATATGTTATATATATATATATATATATGTATATATGTATATATATATATGTATATATGTATATATATATATATATATATGTATATATATATATATATGTATATATGTTATATATATATATATATATATATATATATATATATATATATATGTATATATGTATATATATATATATATATATATATATGTATGTATGTATGTATGTATATTGAAAGAAGTTCGAAGTATTAACACTTTGTTACCCTTTAAGCACTTTTTTTGGTATCTGTAACTCATCTAATTTTCTTTTATGCAAGTATCAAGATTTCTTGAGGCCCTAATACCTAAATGATTAATAGATGTACTAATACATATACTATATTTATATATATTTTTCAAACTTACCTAATTACCTTTCGCGTAAATACCAAGGCTTTTTTAGGCCAAAGTACCAAGCTAATCAATAATTAGATTTGTTTATCTTTCATATATATATATTCTAAGGCACAAGAGTTTTTGTTTTGAATCCTAAGTGTGTAAATGTATAAAGTATGCATATTTCATCGAGGTAAAAATCAAGACTAATTACTTTTTCAATTTTTCTCCTAAACCTAAAAATCAACAAGTAATCTTTTTTGACCATGTATGAAGAAATCCTAACTATGATTTTTCTATTCCTTAAAGTTAACTTAATTACTTACAAAAATAAATCAAAACATTGTTTTCTTTTTCAAAAAGTTTTTAAAAGAAGAAAAAAATTTGTTAGTAAAACTTATGTTAGTTTGTTCATAAACCCTCCCCCACACCTATCTCAAACGTTGTCCTCAATATATAAATGAATGCATGAATGTATGAAACAAAGTGTAAAAAGAGCCAATATGTGAGGTTTCTTCCCTCGAGATCGCTTTCTATCATTCCAATGTGTCTTCTTTAGTGGTGAAATTAGAGATATCAATCTTTTTTGTTATTTTTTTCTTCCTCTCCAATTTGTTCATCACTTTCCTCAACTTTCTCATACCTTTCTTCTCTCTTTGACTCTTTCATATATTTATCCTCGTTATCACACAACACTATTGGAGCATACACAACATGAATACCTAGTATTTTAAGCTCTTCCTCATACATCTTCTCAAAACTTGAATTAATCATTTCTTTCGGAGGTGTGTAACTAACCAAAGTATCCTTAATCAATTCATCCAAACACTTAAGTTTATCTTCAAAAAGATTTTCAAAGCTTTGGTCTGTTTGAGGTTCTTGAAATATGATTTCAAATGATTGACCATTGTTGGTTCATTGAATGTGAAGATACTTAAGTCAAATTTTTTTCCTCAAAGGGAGCTCTAGACTTAATATACTCAACACACGTCTTCTCACCAATATGATCACACTCATCCTTAAATAATTCATCATGAAATAGAGGCTCATTATCTATATAGGCATCCTCACAACACAAGTCAACTTGCTCCACAGGAGGTGTATGTGTCACCAAATTATCTCGAAAAAATTCATCCAAACACAAAGAATCATCATCAAATTCGCACACTTTATGTACATGTACAACTTTCTCAACAGGCTCTCATATTCAAACTCGTTAAATTGATTCAAGTGAATAAATGGAATGAACTCAAAGAGTATCTCGATCGAATGAGGTGATACGACAATATGGTCATCGATCTGCACTTCGGATTTCAAAGTTTGAAGTTCGTTCACTTGATAGAATGAATGTCCTCTTGAATTGAAGTGGTTTGAATCGATACTGGCTCAGGAGCAAGTTGAGTAGAAAAGAAATCTTCCTTTTGCCCACTTGCTCACTCACTTGTTTGCCTATCGAGTTGGTCATTAATGTCATTAAGCACATACATGTAGGCTTTAAAAGTTTCCTCTTGTGGTTGTTGTGTGTCTTCCTGATTGCTATTGAACTCAACTTGAAAGTTGATGGATCTCTTGAACTTGATAAGGACTTAGGATTGAAACGAGCTGATTGAGTTGAGTCATTCTCTTATCAAAATGCGCATCCATACGAGCACATGACTTGATCATTGTAGACTGTCTAAAAATGACTGAAGATAAGTTATCAAATAGCAGAGTCTATAATTCAGACTCGAGGCTAATTAAAGTCTTTATTGTAATGCCAAGATGTAGAGCTTGAAGCTCGCGTCTCAGTATCACTGCAATACCAAACGCAGAGCTCGAAGCCAGCGTCTCAGCACCACTGTAACGCCAAGACGCCGAGCTCAAAGCCCGCTCCCAGCATTACCGCAGTGTCAAAATGCGAGGAACGAACCTGTGTCCCAGCATCAATACAATACCAAGACGCAAAGCTCGAAGCCCGCATCTAGCAAAGCTCGAAGCCCGCGTCTAGCAACATTTCAATGGCTAATGCAGAACTCGAAGCCCGCGTTTTAATTGCAAGTGAGTCCGCATCTCAGTTGTAACTGCCCTCATTACCGGGTCAGTTACTGCCCTCGTAATGAGGAGAGTTAACCCCATTATGGAGGATTTTTAGGGGATAATTTTACCTCTGAAACCTCTATAAATAGCTCAGTCTGCTGTTTCCATATCAAATGAAAGATGTGTCTTCACTTTGAAGGAAACTCGCACCTTGGCAAAATAGCAGAGCCACGTTTCTTTAGCAAAGAGAGATTCGCGTCTCCATCTCGAAGTCTGCGTCACTTCAACAAAGTGAGAAATGCGTCTCCACTTCGATGTTCGTGTCTCTCCAATGAATGAAAGTTGTGTTTCTACTTCAGGTGAGGTCCGCGTCTCCTAGGCAACATGACCTTTGTGTCTACAAGATTTGTGTTCAGTCTTTGCTTCCGTAATTAGTTCAACAGTACACTAGCAAAAATAGATGACTATTTTTTCTGATTCAACAACATACCAATAACTAGTTCAGGGCACCGAGGAGACTGCGTATCTAGACACTCAGGACAATCATCTCTAGTGGCTTCAAAGAGTTTAACAGTACACTTACGAAGACTAAGATCTAGACAAGATCGAGCTCAATGTATCTCAGAAGATTTCAGCCCAATCTTGAGAGCTTGCTGCCAGGAGAAAAATCTAAAGTATTTCGAAACCCGTCCCAGTCAACTGTGGGCTTTTGAAAACTTTGGAGGGGGTTATGTAGACTATTTAAAAATCAGTGAAGACAAGTCATCAGATAGCAGAGTCTATACTTCAGATGCGAGGCTAATTAAAGCTATTTACTGCAATGCTAAGATGAAAAGCTCAAAGCCTGCGTCTCAGCATCACTGCAATGTCAAGACGCAGAGCTCAAAGCCCGTGTCTCAACACCCTGTTGGCCCAAAGGCTTATCACTCTAGTTTTGATGATGATCAACTCATGAAGTTATGTTTACTAATGATCTTGTGTTTAATTAGTGACAGATTCTTTATCAAGATCTTAGTAGGTGCAAAGCTCAACAAAGGATTAAATGTCAAGATTTGGAGCTAGCACGGGTGATCCAAGGAGCTTTGGATCAAGCTTGGACCAAGTCAAGAAGATGAGAAGCCTTCAAGGGAAGACTTCAAGAAGATGAAGACTTGTGTCTAGGTATAAGATTTTATTTGTTTTTAGAAAATATGTAAAGGATAGATAGTTGGTGGATTGCTCAAGTCATATCACACACACACTCTTGTTAGAATTGTTTTCATAAAAGATTTTTAAAGTAGAAAAGATTTTTCATTTTGGAAAAATACAAGTTTGGTTTTTTGGTGGTTCTCATATACTTATCCTTCAACCAAAACCAAGTTTTATGCTTAATATCAAAAACATAGATATTTCATCTTGATTGTGTAGTGGATCATATCCATACACACTATGCTTTAAAATGAACTCAAATATCTTGTTTTTGTATTTTGTGAAGTTATGGAAAAACAAGTTTTAGAAAAACATATTTTTAGAAAAACAGTTTTATTATGAGCCAATATTTCCAAGTTACAAAAATAGTCAAATCTTTAATAACATGCCTTGATTTTGTGCAAGCATGTTTCTATATCATAAAACTATTTTTGTAGAATTTCTAAGTATTTATGGGATTTTTTATTAAGCCAAAAAGACCAATCTTTAATCCCAAAATTTTCAGGTTCTGGCAGTTCTGATTTTTCAGAACTGACAGTGGCCGGTCGACCGGGTCGGTCGACCGGACGTGCACAGACGTGCACGCCTGTGTGCACTGGAGAACGGTCGACCGGACCGGTCGACCGCTTCAGCGAGCTTTGCTCTCAGGAAATATCGGTCGACCGGGCCGTCGACCGACAGAGAGTTTACTCTCTTCTCCAGTTGCGCGGTCGACCGGGACGGTCGACCGGAGGCTGCAACGGTCGGATTTTGACCGTTGCCGGTCGACCGGACCGGTCGACCGGAAGCTCTGACAGAGCCCAACGGTCAGATTTTTCTGGCCTCTATAAAAGGGGGTTTTGTCATTGTTTTGAGCCAAGATTTTTGGAGACCTTAGAGCCTGTTTTCTCATATTCATTCCAGAGGTTTTTCTCCACAAAAATAGTGAGCTAATACTTCCAATCAAAAGGGAAGATTTTATAAGAGTGTTTATTGTGATTTCTTGAGATTTTCACCAAAGATTCTTTCCTTGCTTTCTCACACAAACACTTGAGCATCCATTGAGCTATTCATCCTATAGGTGTTGTAGTGAGAGTTTTTGTAGGTGATCAAGTGTTTAGATCACCAAGATTTCATCTTGTTCTTTGAGGAGACGGGCAAGTGTGCTCGTTGTGGTGTGGAGTTCGGGTGTGAACTCTTGTAGTGCGAGGTGCGGCCTCGGCGAGTCGGTGGACTTGCGTGTGTAAGGGACTTGGGAGTCCGAGGGATTGTAGGTGTTGCGGCACCAAGGAGAGATCCGGTTGGATCGTGCATAGTGGAAATCCTTCGTGTGTTGAAGGCGGGGATGTAGAGCAAGTGTGCTCGAACCTCGAAACAAACCCTTTGTGTTTGCGATTGCTCACTCTCTCTCTCTCTCTCTCTCTCTCTCTCTCTCTCTCTTTGTCTCTTTTATATCTTGCATTCAATTATTGTCTATCTTTATATGCTTGATATACCCTTGTGCTTAATTGTTATATAATTGCTTCGGATTGATTGTCTAACACTTGTATTCAACCAAGAGAGCCAACGCGGCACCTCAACCCATTCAAGGGGAATCTAGAGGAGCTTGTCCAGAGCCTCGCAAGGGAATTCGGCAACACTCTTGTGTTATACATAAGTGTTTAATTAAAAGAAGTTTTATTTGGTCATCTTAGTTTTAATTCCGCATTAATTGTTCATAAGTGACCATTAGATTAGCCATCACCTATTCACCCCCCCCCCCTCTAGGTGATTTTACAATTGGTATCAGAGCCAAGTGCTCTTGATATTGGGTCTAACAACCTAGAGTTAAAGATCCTCCTTTAGGCTAATCACAATATTTTGTACACACACCATGGACTTCATGTCACCACCCACCTTTGACACTCTTAACATCCAAATTTGGAAGGTTAAGATCTTTGTTCCTCAAAGGACTTGGCCTTAGTGTATATCTTGCCACAACTAATAAAGAATATTGCTTAAATGGCAAGAACATTGAGGCTAATGCAAAAGCCCTTCATGCTATTAAGTCAACCCTAAATGATGATTATTTATCTAGGGTTTCTAATGTTGAATCGGCTTTTGTAATATGGAACATCATCATCTCCCTCGGCGAAAAAGATCTATACTATGCGGGGAGTGACTCGGACGTTGGAAGCGACACCTCCAACGCATGCTTTATGGTCCAAGGGGATGACCCCCTTGAGGTAAATTCCGAATCCGATGATGAGGACATGTCATATGATGAGCTCACTTCATTTTGCCAAACAATTCTTGAGAAATATGACATGTTAAGAAAAGATAATAAAAAGATGAAAAAGGACATTGCTTGCATGCATAAAGAACATGACTCACTTAGAGATAACATTGCATGCTTAGAATTAGAAAATAATAATTTGAAAAAGGATTTTGATTGCATGCTTAAAGAAAATAATTCTTTTAAATCTAAGATTGCATGTTTAGAAAAGGAAAATAAAGATTTGAAAAATGAGAATGTTTCCTTGCTTACAAAATTGAATGATTTATGTGAAGGGAACACTATTTTGAAAAATAAGATTGATTTGGTGGAAAAACAAAAAGAAGTTGTTTTTCAAGAAAATAAATCTTTAAAAGAAAAATTTGTGAAAAAGAAAAGGAAAATGTTTGTAAAAAGAAAAAAAAATTGTTCATATATCTCATCATGCTTCTCATGCACACATTGATCAAAATGAGATTAAAAATTTGAAAAATAAAATTGATAATTTGAGCTCTAATTTGAGCTCATGTGCATTCAATCATACTAGATTGGAATCCTTGTTTCAAAAGAAACAAGTTCCTCATACTCATGCACATTCACATCATGCATATGCTTATGATGCACATCATGCTCACACTCCCACTCATAAGTATGCTAAGGTGTACACATGTACACATTGTGGCCGCAAAGGCCATTTAGCAAAATTTTGTTATGAAAGGTTAAATGTTCTTATTTTTGATAAAAATAAAAATGTTTGGGTTCCTTACAAGACTAACCCCATAGGACCCAAGAAAATATGGGTACCAAAATCCCCACCTTGTGTATTTGATGTAGGTGAGGAATCTCTCAAAACGTGAGAGATTTGGTGCCTTGATGGTGGGTGCATTTGAACTAAAATGACACATACTTGGAGCACCGCTATCAAGGAATTTTGGTGGGTCAACCACCATGCTAGGAGCTTTGGAGTTGGTAACGATTTCTAAACTCCTATTTCATTTATGCACATGTTTTAATTTCATGTAGCATGTTCATATTTTTTTGGTACTTCTTGTGGCATTTACATGCTTAAATGTAGAATGTGTCAAAACTTGCATTTATACATATATGAATAGTGAACTACAATTGACTTATATATATTTGAACTTCATGCTCATTTGTATCCACTATATGCATGTGTATAGGCTAGTTTTGATGATTCGGTCATTTATACTTGTTATGCCTATCCTTAATCTTACTTCATGTATATGTGTGTTTAATTCAAATCTAATAAATATACATGTATACCCTTGAGTCATTTGCCTTCATGCAATATATATTGGACTCTTTTCATATTTGGGATATGTATGCATATTGTTAGAATTGAATAAATCATACATATACCATGAAGATTAGTATTTTAAATAAATAAAAAAAATATGATTTTTCATGTTTTTGATTTGTATTAAAGATTAAAACATGTGTAAAACAAAATGTGATTTATGATCTTTTGAGCTTGAATGACTATTTTCATAAAGCATTGCTAAATACAAAATACTTTATGAAAAATATATGATTTGTTTTAAGATGAAAAATAAGATTTTCATGAGATTCATGCTTCACTTTCTATTTTCATGAAAATACCATTTACATAACCTTTGAACACTCATCTTTATGATAAAAGATAATTTTTGAGCTTTATGGACTATGAGTGCTTGAACTTTTATGTATTTAGTATTATTCATGGAAAACATTTGACTTTGTATTTTTGAAGGATCTTTAACTAGTTTGTCAAAAATCCATTTAAACTAGTTATCTATTCTTCAATTTGATTCACATGATCCTATTTGTAATCATATGGATAAATTCTTTTGTATTTTCAAAATTTAATTGATGCTTCATGAATTGAATATTAGTTTAAATGTTAGCATTTGTCAACACTTGGATTTATACTTATACACATTATGGATCACAAATAAATCTATATATGATTGGGTTTGAATGCTTATTTGTGCCCATTAGGTGTGTTAGTATAGCTTAAGTTTTGATGATTATTACATTTTAAACTTGTATTCCCATTTTGGATTTATGCTATGATCATGTGCCTTCATTTCATGTATATGTTTGTCTTGCCAAAATATTAAGATATACATGGATACCTCTTGAGTCATTTGCCTTTCATGCAAATCTATATATAGACTCAAATGTGTTTTAAGGATATGTATGTATACTTAATGTCTTGTCAAAACATACATATATCTTAAAATATAAATTTCTGTTTTTAATAAAAATTTTGTAATTTTCAATAAAATTTTGTGATGGATTTCATGATTTCAAAATTTTAAGGAATATTGAGTTTTATTGCTATTTTTCATGATACCATGTTCCACATAACACTATCACACTCACTTCTTTTTGATATGGACTTTATGGATAAAGTGCTTTTTAGTGCCTTGTATTTCATTGGTATTTCATGAAAAACTTTTGACTTATTCCTTGATTGAAGGATTCCGTACTAGTTGTTAAACACCTTTATTTAACTAGTTCGAATTCTTCATGTGGTAGATTTTATGATATATACACTTAAGCTTAATTTTCAATTGGTATCATTGGATAAGTTTCAATTGGTATCAATATGACCTCTGTTTATATACTCATATTTTGTTCTTTCATGTATGTATGCATCTACTTCAATTGATATTATCTTTTCATACATATATGTGACCTTTTATGCTTGATTTACACACGTATATTATATACTATATGTTTTCTTATCAAGATTTTGGTTTTAAAAAAATAATATTTGACATGAACTTGCGTTTCGTATTGCCTATATGCAAGGAGAGCTTAACATCTCTCTTACATATAGATTCATGATTGAGTGTATTGTGTATTGAGGAGCTTAACATCTCTTCTTTATATGGTACACGTGTGTAGGGGGAGCTTCACATCTCCTCTTATGCATTACATAATATGTGTTATGTGAGTTAGGGCTTGTCATCCCTTCTTCATGTAATGCATATGTGTAGGGAAGTTAACTTAGCGTCTTCCTCTTCATGAATGTATATCGCATATAAATCTTATTGATTGATTTAATTTTACCCTCCTTGATTTCCTTATTTTTTGACAAAAAGGGGGAGAAAATGTGTTTGATGATTTGAACTTTGAACCTTTGTTGATGATTGACAAAAAAGGGGAGAAGTATTGAGTTATATGCATGATTTCCTTAAGGGAGATAAAGATTTACTTGTGCTTTTACTCATGCATCACAAGAAATAAAAGATTTGTTTTGTTTTACATGCATTCATTTGCATACATATTTATGTGCTTCATTGAATATCTATTGCTTATTTGATATGCATGAGTTAAGGGGGAGCTTCTTTGAAGCTTTACTTTAATCCATGCATATATAACTTGATGAGTTTTGTCATCATCAAAAAGGGGGAGATTGTTGGCCCAAAGGCTTATCACTCTAGTTTTGATGATGATCAACTCATGAAGTTATGTTTACTAATGATCTTGTGTTTAATTAGTGACAGATTCTTTATCAAGATCTTAGTAGGTGCAAAGCTCAACAAAGGATTAAATGTCAAGATTTGGAGCTAGCACGGGGTGATCCAAGGAGCTTTGGATCAAGCTTGGACCAAGTCAAGAAGATGAGAAGCCTTCAAGGGAAGACTTCAAGAAGATGAAGACTTGTGTCTAGGTATAAGATTTTATTTGTTTTTAGAAAATATGTAAAGGATAGATAGTTGGTGGATTGCTCAAGTCATATCACACACACACTCTTGTTAGAATTGTTTTCATAAAAGATTTTAAAGTAGAAAAGATTTTTCATTTTGGAAAAATACAAGTTTGGTTTTTTGGTGGTTCTCATATACTTATCCTTCAACCAAAACCAAGTTTTATGCTTATATCAAAAACATAGATATTTCATCTTGATTGTGTAGTGGATCATATCCATACACACTATGCTTTAAAATGAACTCAAATATCTTGTTTTTGTATTTTGTGAAGTTATGGAAAAACAAGTTTTAGAAAAACATATTTTTAGAAAAACAGTTTTTTATTATGAGCCAATATTTCCAAGTTACAAAAATAGTCAAATCTTTAATAACATGCCTTGATTTTGTGCAAGCATGTTTCTATATCATAAAACTATTTTTGTAGAATTTCTAAGTATTTATGGGATTTTTTATTAAGCCAAAAAGACCAATCTTTAATCCCAAAATTTTCAGGTTCTGGCAGTTCTGATTTTTCAGAACTGACAGTGGCCGGTCGACCGGGTCGGTCGACCGGACGTGCACAGACGTGCACGCCTGTGTGCACTGGAGAACGGTCGACCGGACCGGTCGACCGCTTCAGAGAGCTTTGCTCTCAGGAAATTTCGGTCGACCGGGCCGGTCGACCGACAGAGAGTTTACTCTCTTCTCCAGTTGCGCGGTCGACCGGGACGGTCGACCGGAGGCTGCAACGGTCGGATTTTGACCGTTGCCGGTCGACGGGACCGGTCGACCGGAAGCTCTGACAGAGCCCAACGGTCAGATTTTTCTGGCCTCTATAAAATGGGGTTTTGTCATTGTTTTGAGCCAAGATTTTTGGAGACCTTAGAGCCTGTTTTCTCATATTCATTCCAGAGGTTTTTCTCCATAAAAATAGTGAGCTAATACTTCCAATCAAAAGGGAAGATTTTATAAGAGTGTTTATTGTGATTTCTTGAGATTTTCACCAAAGATTCTTTCCTTGCTTTCTCACACAAACACTTGAGCATCCATTGAGCTATTCATCCTATAGGTGTTGTAGTGAGAGTTTTGTAGGTGATCAAGTGTTTAGATCACCAAGATTTCATCTTGTTCTTTGAGGAGACGGGCAAGTGTGCTCGTTGTGGTGTGGAGTTCGGGTGTGAACTCTTGTAGTGCGAGGTGCGGCCTCGGCGAGTCGGTGGACTTGCGTGTGTAAGGGACTTGGGAGTCCGAGGGATTGTAGGTGTTGCGGCACCAAGGAGAGATCGGTTGGATCGTGCATAGTGGAAATCCTTCGTGTGTCGAAGGCAGGGATGTAGAGCAAATGTGCTCGAACCTCGAAACAAACCCTTTGTGTTTGCGATTGCTCACTCTATCTCTCTCTCTCTCTCTCTCTCTCTCTCTCTCTCTCTTTGTCTCTTTTATATCTTGCATTCAATTATTGTCTATCTTTATATGCTTGATATACCCTTGTGCTTAATTGTTATATAATTGCTTGGGATTGATTGTCTAACACTTGTATTCAACCAAGAGAGCCAACGCGGCACCTCAACCCATTCAAGGGGAATCTAGAGGAGCTTGTCCAGAGCCTCGCAAGGGGAATTCGGCAACACTCTTGTGTTATACATAAGTGTTTAATTAAAAGAAGTTTTATTTGGTCATCTTAGTTTTAATTCTGCATTAATTGTTCATAAGTGACCATTAGATTAGCCATCACCTATCACCCCCCTCTAGGTGATTTTACAATTGGTATCAGAGCCAAGTGCTCTTGATATTGGGTCTAACAACCTAGAGTTAAAGATCCTCCTTTAGGCTAATCACAATATTTTGTACACACACCATGGACTTCATGTCACCACCCACCTTTGACACTCTTAACATCCAAATTTGGAAGGTTAAGATGTCTTTGTTCCTCAAAGGACTTGGCCTTAGTGTATATCTTGCCACAACTAATAAAGAATATTGCTTAAATGGTAAGAACATTGAGGCTAATGCAAAAGCTCTTCATGCTATTAAGTCAACCCTAAATGATGATTATTTATCTAGGGTTTCTAATGTTGAATCGGCTTTTGTAATATGGAACATCATCATCTCCCTCGGCGAAAAAGATCTATACTATGCAGGGAGTGACTCGGACGTTGGAAGCGACACCTCCAACGCATGCTTTATGGTCCAAGGGGATGACCCCCTTGAGGTAAATTCCGAATCGATGATGAGGACATGTCATATGATGAGCTCACTTCATTTTGCCAAACAATTCTTGAGAAATATGACATGTTAAGAAAAGATAATAAAAGATGAAAAAGGACATTGTTTGCATGCATAAAGAACATGACTCACTTAGAGATAACATTGCATGCTTAGAATTAGAAAATAATAATTTGAAAAAGGATTTTGATTGCATGCTTAAAGAAAATAATTCTTTTAAATCTAAGATTGCATGTTTAGAAAAGGAAAATAAAGATTTGAAAAATGAGAATGTTTCCTTGCTTACAAAATTGAATGATTTATGTGAAGGTACTATTTTGAAAAATAAGATTGATTTGGTGGAAAAACAAAAAGAAGTTGTTTTTCAAGAAAATAAATCTTTAAAAAGGAAAATTTGTGAAAAAGAAAAGGAAAATGTTTGTAAAAAGAAAAAGAAAATTGTTCATATATCTCATCATGCTTCTCATGCACACATTGATCAAAATGAGATTAAAAATTTGAAAAATAAAATTGATAATTTGAGCTCTAATTTGAGCTCATGTGCATTCAATCATACTAGATTGGAATCCTTGTTTCAAAAGAAACAAGTTCCTCATACTCATGCACATTCACATCATGCATATGCTTACGATGCACATCATGCTCACACTCCCACTCATAAGTATGCTAAGGTGTACACATGTACACATTGTGGCCGCAAAGGCCATTTAGCAAAATTTTGTTATGAAAGGTTAAATGTTCTTATTTTTGATAAAAATAAAAATGTTTGGGTTCCTTACAAGACTAACCCCATAGGACCCAAGAAAATATGGGTACCAAAATCCCCACCTTGTGTATTTGATGTAGGTGAGGAATCTCTCAAAACGTGAGAGATTTGGTGCCTTGATGGTGGGTGCATTTGAACTAAAATGACACATACTTGGAGCACCGCTATCAAGGAATTTTGGTGGGTCAACCACCATGCTAGGAGCTTTGGAGTTGGTAACGATTTCTAAACTCCTATTTCATTTATGCACATGTTTTAATTTCATGTAGCATGTTCATATTTTTTTGGTACTTCTTGTGGCATTTACATGCTTAAATGTAGAATGTGTCAAAACTTGCATTTATACATATATGAATAGTGAACTACAATTGACTCATATATATTTGAACTTCATGCTCATTTGTATCCACTATATGCATGTGTATAGGCTAGTTTTGATGATTCGGTCATTTATACTTGTTATGCCTATCCTTAATCTTACTTCATGTATATGTGTGTTTAATTCAAATCTAATAAATATACATGTATACCCTTGAGTCATTTGCCTTCATGCAATATATATTGGACTCTTTTCATATTTGGGATATGTATGCATATTGTTAGAATTGAATAAATCATACATATACCATGAAGATTAGTATTTTAAATAAATAAAAAAAATATGATTTTTCATGTTTTTGATTTGTATTAAAGATTAAAACATGTGTAAAACAAAATGTGATTTATGATCTTTTTGAGCTTGAATGACTATTTTCATAAAGCATTGCTAAATACAAAATACTTTATGAAAAATATATGATTTGTTTTAAGATGAAAAATAAGATTTTCATGAGATTCATGCTTCACTTTCTATTTTCATGAAAATACCATTTACATAACCTTTGAACACTCATCTTTATGATAAAAGATAATTTTTGAGCTTTATGGACTATGAGTGCTTGAACTTTTATGTATTTAGTATTATTCATGGAAAACATTTGACTTTGTATTTTTGAAGGATCTTTAACTAGTTTGTCAAAAATCCATTTAAACTAGTTATCTATTCTTCAATTTGATTCACATGATCCTATTTGTAATCATATGGATAAATTCTTTTGTATTTTCAAATTTAATTGATGCTTCATGAATTGAATATTAGTTTAAATGTTAGCATTTGTCAACACTTGGATTTATACTTATACACATTATGGATCACAAATAAATCTATATATGATTGGGTTTGAATGCTTATTTGTGCCCATTAGGTGTGTTAGTATAGCTTAAGTTTTGATGATTATTACATTTTAAACTTGTATTCCCATTTTGGATTTATGCTATGATCATGTGCCTTCATTTCATGTATATGTTTGTCTTGCCAAAATATTAAGATATACATGGATACCTCTTGAGTCATTTGCCTTTCATGCAAATCTATATATAGACTCAAATGTGTTTTAAGGATATGTATGTATACTTAATGTCTTGTCAAAACATACATATATCTTAAAATATAATTTCTGTTTTTAATAAAAATTTTGTAATTTTTCAATAAAATTTTTGTGATGGATTTCATGATTTCAAAATTTTAAGGAATATTGAGTTTTATTGCTATTTTTCATGATACCATGTTCCACATAACACTATCACACTCACTTCTTTTTGATATGGACTTTATGGATAGAGTGCTTTTAGTGCCTTGTGTTTCATTGGTATTTCATGAAAAACTTTTGACTTATTCCTTGATTGAAGGATTCCGTACTAGTTGTTAAACACCTTCATTTAACTAGTTCGAATTCTTCATGTGGTAGATTTTATGATATATACACTTAAGCTTAATTTTCAATTGGTATCATTGGATAAGTTTCAATTGGTATCAATATGACCTCTTGTTGTATATACTCATATTTTGTTCTTTCATGTATGTATGCATCTACTTCAATTGATATTATCTTTTCATACATATATGGACCTTTTATGCTTGATTTACACACGTATATTATATACTATATGTTTGCTTATCAAGATTTTGGTTTTAAAAAAATAATATTTGACATGAACTTGCGTTTCGTATTGCCTATATGCAAGGAGAGCTTAACATCTCTCTTACATATAGATTCATGATTGAGTGTATTGTGTATTGAGGAGCTTAACATCTCTTCTTTATATGGTACACGTGTGTAGGGGGAGCTTCACATCTCCTCTTATGCATTACATAATATGTTTATGTGAGTTAGGGCTTGTCATCCCTTCTTCATGTAATGCATATGTGTAGGGAAGTTAACTTAGCGTCTTCCTCTTCATGAATGTATATCGCATATAAATCTTATTGATTGATTTAATTTTACCCTCCTTGATTTCCTTATTTTTTGACAAAAAGGGGGAGAAAATGTGTTTGATGATTTGAACTTTAAACCCTTTGTTGATGATTGACAAAAAGGGGGAGAAGTATTTGAGTTATATGCATGATTTCCTTAAGGGAGAGAAAGATTTACTTGTGCTTTTACTCATGCATCACAAGAAATAAAAGATTTGTTTTGTTTTACATGCATTCATTTGCATACATATTTATGTGCTTCATTGAATATCTATTGCTTATTTGATATGCATGAGTTAAGGGGGAGCTTCTTTGAAGCTTTACTTTAATCCATGCATATATAACTTCATGAGTTTTGTCATCATCAAAAAGGGGGAGACTGTTGGCCCAAAGGCTTATCACTCTAGTTTTGATGATGATCAACTCATGAAGTTATGTTTACTAATGATCTTGTGTTTAATTAGTGACAGATTCTTTATCAAGATCTTAGTAGGTGCAAAGCTCAACAAAGGATTAAATGTCAAGATTTGGAGCTAGCACGGGGTGATCCAAGGAGCTTTGGATCAAGCTTGGACCAAGTCAAGAAGATGAGAAGCCTTCAAGGGAAGACTTCAAGAAGATGAAGACTTGTGTCTAGGTATAAGATTTTATTTGTTTTTAGAAAATATGTAAAGGATAGATAGTTGGTGGATTGCTCAAGTCATATCACACACACACACTCTTGTTAGAATTGTTTTCATAAAAGATTTTTAAAGTAGAAAAGATTTTTCATTTTGGAAAAATACAAGTTTGGTTTTTTGGTGGTTCTCATATACTTATCCTTCAACCAAAACCAAGTTTTATGCTTAATATCAAAAACATAGATATTTCATCTTGATTGTGTAGTGGATCATATCCATACACACTATGCTTTAAAATGAACTCAAATATCTTGTTTTTGTATTTTGTGAAGTTATGGAAAAACAAGTTTTAGAAAAACATATTTTAGAAAAACAGTTTTTATTATGAGCCAATATTTCCAAGTTACAAAAATAGTCAAATCTTTAATAACATGCCTTGATTTTGTGCAAGCATGTTTCTATATCATAAAACTATTTTTGTAGAATTTTTAAGTATTTATGGGATTTTTTATTAAGCCAAAAAGACCAATCTTTAATCCCAAAATTTTCAGGTTCTGGCAGTTCTGATTTTTCAGAACTGACAGTGGCCGGTCGACCGGGTCGGTCGACCGGACGTGCACAGACGTGCACGCCTGTGTGCACTGGAGAACGGTCGACCGGACCGGTCGACCGCTTCAGAGAGCTTTGCTCTCAGGAAATATCGGTCGACCGGGTCCGTCGACCGACAGAGAGTTTACTCTCTTCTCCAGTTGCGCGGTCGACCGGGACGGTCGACCGGAGGCTGCAACGGTCGGATTTTGACCGTTGTCGGTCGACCGGACCGGTCGACCGGAAGCTCTGACAGAGCCCAACGGTCAGATTTTTCTGGCCTCTATAAAAGGGGTTTTGTCATTGTTTTGAGCCAAGATTTTTGGAGACCTTAGAGCCTGTTTTCTCATATTCATTCCAGAGGTTTTTCTTCACAAAAATAGTGAGCTAATACTTCCAATCAAAAGGGAAGATTTTATAAGAGTGTTTATTGTGATTTCTTGAGATTTTCACCAAAGATTCTTTCCTTGCTTTCTCACACAAACACTTGAGCATCTGATTAGTATCCAATATTGCATATTTTACATCATAATCCCCATGCATATTACAAATAAATATGTGATTTTTACTCCTCTTCTCTACATATTTGCAGGTACACACTTAATGGAGAGATATCCAAATAATCACTTAATTAACACTAATTAAGTGATTAATCCATGATTAAGATAAAGCCAAATTCAAATCCAGATCTAGAGAGATCCGCGCGCCAATTGGAGAATCCAAGTAGTCCACGTGGCTAACAACCCAACTACCAGATCTCACCAGAAAGATCCGGCTCAACGGCCCAGATCTGGCGACGATCCCGCGGCAATCCGCGGCAGATCTAGGGCCGTTGAGCCCCGGATTTTGTGGCAACCACCTTGGCTCTCGAAGCTTCTCCTTTCTGCTATAAATAGTGCACCTTCACCTGCGAGCAAAGACTGATCAGAGAAGAGAGAGAGATTAGTTCAAAGTTTTGTATTTTGTTAGTTTTTCTTTAGGATTTTTAGCTCTCTATGATCTTCTTCTCCCTAGATTTCATTGCAAGAGAGAGTTGTAAGAGAGAGAGAGCTTGTATCATCAAGGAGTGACAACTTGGAGCTATACAAGGATTGATCCATTCTCTACTTCTCTACTTGAGCTTGATTCTAGTTTGATTTCTTTCCTTACTTGCTTTGTTTACTTTCTTGCAATTTAATTCATGTTTAGCTTTTCTTTTGTAATGGTGTGTAGCTAATTCTTTCTCCATGTACTAGCTAACCACTACCTTGCTAACTTCTAACTCATGGGTGATTGCTTTACTTCATCTTGCAAGTTGTATGGTCTTCTCTTCTCCGATGGGTTTCTTTTCATTTCTTGGCAAGATCTTGTTGTAATTCTCCATATGATTCATGTGTGCCTCACTTAGAGCCTAGTCTTTGAACTAGTGCCTTGATGGAACATGGAGATGGATCACCAATATGCTATTTGTTGTACAACTTCATTATGTCGATTTTTGAATGTTGTATGCCTATTCATTAGCATCCCTTGAGTGTAGCTCTTTTGATTCCATTATTGAAAGTCTAATTTGTAGGCCTATGACCATCTATGGAGGCTACAAGACAAGTCCAAGAATGATCCCCATCATCTAAGTGGGAAAGTAATTAGATCAATACGCAAGACATATCTATGCCAATGAATCAACATGAGGCACGCATCACTATCACGGAGTTTAGTAAGTCTTTAGCAAGGTAGTTAAGGTTAGCTAGTCATGGTTTTCTTTCATTCAAGTTTTCTAAAGTTTTCTTTCCTTTTAGTGTGAATACAACAACCTTGATCTTGATTTCTTTTCACTTACCACCATGAACATATCCATACATTCTTTCATTCCTTTCTTTGTGTTTTATTCATTCTTTTAAGCAAGAGAAGAATTCTCGTTTCCTTTTCTCACTCATATCGTAACGCTTCTACGCTAGCTCTCCTTGTGGTTCGACTCGGTATAGCTATATGCTATAGCGAAAGATTGGACAAGGTATATCAATTACATATTTGAAGTAAACAAGAACCAAAGGTGAACTCTAAACATTGAACCATATCTTTTATACCTAGTTCTTGTGCAATAGCTTCTTGTACCTTCTTAGTCTCAATCAATTTTTGGCGCCGTTGTCGGGGAGAGCAACGGTATTTTTAAAAGTGAGAAACTAAACGATATATCTTCTCTGTTGCAGGTACAGGTTGAAGATTCAGAAATTTTTGCACAGCAGAAACATACAAGTGGACCTGGGCCTCTGCTCTCGAAAGCAGAGACCAGGATCCCTCCAAAGTGTCGCGGATCCACAACTTTTGCCGTGGGAACGCGGCACAGAGGAGTTCACTACTCATCTGTTTTCTGCAGGGCTTGCTGCTTTGCAAATTACTTCTGCTGATATATCTGAAATCTTGTATTCTTCACCTGATATTTGCTAATCAACAGTAAAAGATTTGGTGTAAATTGATAAAAATTGTTTAGACATCTTGCATTATAGGCACGTGTCTTTCAATTACTTTACATTTACTGTTGAAGAGCGCGTGGGACAAGGTACGTAAGCATAAGCATATAGACTAGGACTCACTCGTTGTATGATTTAATTCCGCTTTGAGTGATTCTTGGTTGTTTACATCGTACACTTGCACGAATCAACTTTAAGGGCAAAACCCATAACAAAGATAAGGTGGGGATTTTATCACCCCTTCCTTAGCCCACAAACCATTTCCCCACGTACTCACTATCCTAAGCTTCTAATTAAAAAATTGCTAGACGTTGGCCCTAGGGACAACTCGGACTCACTTAGGAGATTTTCCTAAGGGGGAAAAGTGTTGGAAAGTGACTTTCATAAAATCGGTGTCTAGGAAAGGGGTTAAGGGCCGAAAGCCCGAAGGTTGTTGGTTACTTAATTAAGGAACGTCTTCGGACGGAAAACCTCCCACCAACTTTACCCTTCCCTGGCTGATTTGCTTATAGTCACAGTCTGCACCAAACCTCCTGTGGACGATCTATTGTTAGGAGTCGTCTAGGGTCAGAAACCTAGAAGCTTGGATTGATTTTTTTTTCTTTTAATTGTTTGTTATTTTTTCTTTTTCGCTGGTGTGATCGGTGTACGTTGTTTGTGATTATACGAGAGTGGTTTTGTGATCCTAATTCTTTCTACACTTACACTTCCATAACCACTTCATCCAATGAAGAACAACGTCTCACTTCAGGATCGATTTTATCCGATTCGCACCTCCATTCCTTCATGCATTCTTCTCCCCGAACCTAATGGAAACAATTTTGAGCTGAAACCACAATTCATTAGTACACTTCCCCATTTCCATGGTCTAGAGTCTGAGGACGCGTACCTCTTTATTCGTGAGTTTGAAGAGGTATGCCAAATGATGAGAATTTCCCAACTGTCTGAGGATGCTGTTAGGTTACGGTTCATACCGTTTGCACTTAAGGATTTAGCTAAGAAATGGCTTTATAATCTTCCTGTCAGTTCCATATCTTTATGGGAGGATTTTGTTAAAGTCTTTCTTAAGAAATTCTATCCTATCCACAAAACAGCCCTCATGAGAAAGAACATAATGCAATTCAAGCAGGAAACAAATGAACCTTTCTGGAAGTATCTTGAGCGTTTCAAAGACCTTCTTGCCCTGTGTCCCCATCACGGCATAGAGAAATGGCGTCTATGCCAGATTATCTATGATGGATTAGATTACCAAACGAAAACCCTTTTAGAATCCATGTGCCAGGGGGAATTTTTGAAAAAAGATGAACATCAGGGGTGGGATCTCTTTGAAACCCTAGCTGAAAAAACCATTCAGTGGGAGTCTTGTCCTGACAAATCCACTTCCACCACTTCCAGAACTGGTACACACTCCAAAGAATCCTCTCTAGCTGCAGAAACCAAGATCACACAATTAATAAAGAGGATAGAACTGCTTGAGTCAAAAGGGAATTCTATGGTCAACCAGGTCAACCTATTGCCTCTGATTAAACCGGGTTGCACCAACTGTCATGACCTTAGCCATGTCTTGGAGGAGTGTCCATTATCTCAGCTCCACTCATATCAGGAGAACATGAATGCAGTATTGACCAGACCCAATCATCATCCATACTCCAACACTTACAATTCAGGATGGCAGAACCATCCAAATTTTTCATGGAGTCAGTCTGGTCCTGAGCATCATATGCCACCACTTCCACATCTGTACAATGCTCAGTTTCATCCATCCAGTTTCAGTCAGAATTCACTGTATGTTCATCCACCTCAAAGTCCACCACAGTCATATCAGTCATATCAGGACCCACCATCATATTACCAATCACAGTTCCAATCTCCATATCCTCAACATCCACCCCAAAATAATTCCGAGATATCTGAGTTGAAGAACATGCTAGCAACCTTTACAAAGAACCAGCATCAGGAGTTGAATGAAATGAAGGCCCAGATCAAGCAATTGGCTGAGAATCAAAAAGGACTGTTCTTAAGCCAGCCATTGCTAAATCCCAAAGTTGAAGAGTCAGGACCCAGTCACTGTCATGCCATTCATACCCTGAGATCTGGTAAACAAGTTGACAATAAGTTTCTAGTCCACAATCTCATCCAGTACCAAAGCCTACACCTCATGTCCCAATACAACCAACTTTTGACAAACCATCCTCTAGTTCAGAGCCATCCACTTCCAAGGCAAAGGGTGAAGAAAAGGTAGATGAGCATACATACAAGCCTATTGCTCCATATCCAAATAGGCTGAGAAATAACAAGTCAAATGCTCACATGGAGAAGATAAAAGAAACATTCAATAAGGTCCAAATCAATGTCCCTCTCCTTGATGCCATTCAACAAGTGCCATCATATGCTAAATTCTTGAAGGAAATGTGCATCAAGAAGAGGAAGACCCAAGTCCCTAAAAAAGTCTTCCTTGCATCATCCATTAATGAGTTGCTCACTGGTCCAATTCCTGTTAAGTACAAAGACCCAGGGAGCCCCACCATTTCATGCATCATAGGACAGACTACAATAAATAGGGCACTTCTTGATTTGGGGGCCAGCATTAATCTCCTACCTTTCTCTGTGTACCAACAATTGGGGTTAGGTGATCTCCTCCCGACCCAAATGACCATCCAATTGGCTGACCGCTCTGTTACTAAACCCAAGGGGATAATTCAAGATGTCCTTGTCAAAGTTGGAGAATTCTTTTATCCTGTTGACTTTGTTGTCCTTGAAACAAAACCAGTGTCAAATTCCAATCAAAGGGCACAAATTCCTGTCATTCTGGGACGACCATTCCTGGCTACTGCAAATGCAATCATTAATTGCCGGAATGGATCAATGAGGTTGACTTTTGGTAACATGACACATGAACACAATGTCTTCCACACACAGCCTCATAAAACAAAAGATCAAACATTTGAGGTTAGCTTCATTAATAACAATTGTGAGGAGGAAAGTGAAGATCCAAAAGATGAGTCACAATCTTGTGATTCTCTTATCCGAGTACCCTTTCAAACGGGGAAAGTTGATTTGGATATTTTCACTTTCAATAAGCCAATTGAGAGTGTATTTGAACCTCCAATTGATATATCCTTTGAAGACTTGTTTGCTGATGAGATCATGTGTTTAGATGAGTCAACTCGGGGTAAGTTAGCTTATTGTCCACTTCCGGATGTTGCCTTGAGCTTTGAAGAATTATATGGAGAAGAGTTAAAATTTCTTAAAATTGGAAGTGATGAGATTCTGAGTGAGAGTGGTGATAAGGATTTTGTTTGTGAACGATGTGGTGGAATGAGTATGAATGAAAATAACAACCAATTGAAACTGGAAACACCTAGGGTTAGAATAATTCAGACCGTTTCCCAATGGAGCTCAAGAAAGAGAACACATTGGAACGATGGGAAACGGGCCAGAGGGAAGCGACCAAAAGCCCAGGTGAGAGTTACACTTGTATATTCCTTGTAAATAATTCCTTCCCCTTCCATTTTGTTTCATGCATACATATATCATAATGCATTGAGGACAATGCATGAAATAAGTGTGGGGGAGGGTTTACTAACATAGAGTTTTTAGACTTTCTTTCTTTTACATTTCCTTTCTTTCTTTTACATTTCTTTAGAAATAATAAAAAATAAAAAATAAAAAATAAAAACTTTTTGAAATAAGAGACAAAGTTTTGATCTATTTTTAAGAAAAGTAAGATGTATCTTAGAAATTAAGAAAGCCTTAATTATGACATCTTAAACATAGTTGAAGTAATAGATCTTGTTGGAAATTATAGGCTAAGTAAGTAAAATTGGTGAGATATTCTTATCTTGAATTTTTTGCCTTAGATAATATGCACTTCACACTTACACATTTCTTGGGATGGAGACAAAGACCAAAAATGCCATATCAATAAAAAAATATATATATATATATAAAGATCACTTATTAAGCTGGATAACTATGCCTCAAGAAGCATGGTTATTCACGCCTAACGGTGAAAAACATCACTCATTAAGCTGGAGAATTATGCCTCAAGAAGCATAATTATTCACGCCTAACGGTGATCAAAAATAAATAATCCCCTTTAGTTTCGTGGCCTTTTCTACTCGAGACCTTAAACCCGAGGGATGTTTTCTCATCTGGTGCCCTAAGACCGTCTGGTTTGGGAGTCATCGGTTAAAGGCTCGCTACAAGGGTAGACTAGAAAGCCTAAACTAAGGGAAGAAAAAAGCATAAAAAGTATATATAAATAAATAAATGGCTTGATGGTTAGAGTTGAAATCCCAGAAATTTTCACTTACACGGTGTGCATATTATCTAGGTTTTATGAAAGATAAAATATTCAATCCAAATTTGAATTCTTACCTTAATTAAAAGCAAGATCTTGCATGGATACTAAGTTTAAGGAAGAATAATTATAGGTGAACTTATGACCTAGGATCACTTATATTTTTGCAAAAATAGTTTAAAAACTTGTCTCTTATTCAAAATGCGTTTTCAAAATACTAACATTTGTCTTCTTTCTTTATGGATTTTGTAGGTGTAATCCGCTGAAAACCCTCAGGAGACAACACTCCTCCTCTAGGGTAACCTAGAGGTTTAACGGCTTGTTGCACATGCTCAGTGCAATCGCGTCACCTGCGAAAGTGCTGTAATAAACTGGTAGTATAGATTTTCTTTTTCTTTGTTTTGCTCGGGACGAGCAAAAGAATAAGTGTGGGGGTGTGATTAGTATCCAATATTGCATATTTTACATCATAATCCCCATGCATATTACAAATAAATATGTGATTTTTACTCCTCTTCTCTACATATTTGCAGGTACACACTTAATGGAGAGATATCCAAATAATCACTTAATTAACACTAATTAAGTGATTAATCCATGATTAAGATAAAGCCAAATTCAAATCCAGATCTAGAGAGATCCGCGCGCCAATTGGAGAATCCAAGTAGTCCACGTGGCTAACAACCCAACTACCAGATCTCACCAGAAAGATCCGGCTCAACGGCCCAGATCTGGCGGCGATCCCGCGGCAATCCGCGGCAGATCTAGGGCCGTTGAGCCCCGGATTTTGTGGCAACCACCTTGGCTCTCGAAGCTTCTCCTTTCTGCTATAAATAGTGCACCTTCACCTGCGAGCAAAGACTGATCAGAGAAGAGAGAGAGATTAGTTCAAAGTTTTGTATTTTGTTAGTTTTTCTTTAGGATTTTTAGCTCTCTATGATCTTCTTCTCCCTAGATTTCATTGCAAGAGAGAGTTGTAAGAGAGAGAGAGCTTGTATCATCAAGGAGTGACAACTTGGAGCTATACAAGGATTGATCCATTCTCTACTTCTCTACTTGAGCTTGATTCTAGTTTGATTTCTTTCCTTACTTGCTTTGTTTACTTTCTTGCAATTTAATTCATGTTTAGCTTTTCTTTTGTAATGGTGTGTAGCTAATTCTTTCTCCATGTACTAGCTAACCACTACCTTGCTAACTTCTAACTCATGGGTGATTGCTTTACTTCATCTTGCAAGTTGTATGGTCTTCTCTTCTCCGATGGGTTTCTTTTCATTTCTTGGCAAGATCTTGTTGTAATTCTCCATATGATTCATGTGTGCCTCACTTAGAGCCTAGTCTTTGAACTAGTGCCTTGATGGAACATGGAGATGGATCACCAATATGCTATTTGTTGTACAACTTCATTATGTCGATTTTTGAATGTTGTATGCCTATTCATTAGCATCCCTTGAGTGTAGCTCTTTTGATTCCATTATTGAAAGTCTAATTTGTAGGCCTATGACTATCTATGGAGGCTACAAGACAAGTCCAAGAATGATCCCCATCATCTAAGTGGGAAAGTAATTAGATCAATACGCAAGACATATCTATGCCAATGAATCAACATGAGGCACGCATCACTATCACGGAGTTTAGTAAGTCTTTAGCAAGGTAGTTAAGGTTAGCTAGTCATGGTTTTCTTTCATTCAAGTTTTCTAAAGTTTTCTTTCCTTTTAGTGTGAATACAACAACCTTGATCTTGATTTCTTTTCACTTACCACCATGAACATATCCATACATTCTTTCATTCCTTTCTTTGTGTTTTATTCATTCTTTTAAGCAAGAGAAGAATTCTCGTTTCCTTTTCTCACTCATATCGTAACGCTTCTACGCTAGCTCTCCTTGTGGTTCGACTCGGTATAGCTATATGCTATAGCGAAAGATTGGACAAGGTATATCAATTACATATTTGAAGTAAACAAGAACCAAAGGTGAACTCTAAACATTGAACCATATCTTTTATACCTAGTTCTTGTGCAATAACTTCTTGTACCTTCTTAGTCTCAATCAGCATCCATTGAGCTATTCATCCTATAGGTGTTGTAGTGAGAGTTTTGTAGGTGATCAAGTGTTTAGATCACCAAGATTTCATCTTGTTCTTTGAGGAGACGGGCAAGTGTGCTCGTTGTGGTGTGGAGTTCGGGTGTGAACTCTTGTAGTGCGAGGTGCGGCCTCGGCGAGTCGGTGGACTTGTGTGTGTAAGGGACTTGGGAGTCCGAGGGATTGTAGGTGTTGCGGCACCAAGGAGAGATCCGGTTGGATCGTGCATAGTGGAAATCCTTCGTGTGTCGAAGGCGGGGATGTAGAGCAAGTGTGCTCGAACCTCGAAACAAACCCTTTGTGTTTGCGATTGCTCACTCTATCTCTCTCTCTCTCTCTCTCTTTGTCTCTTTTATATCTTGCATTCAATTATTGTCTATCTTTATATGCTTGATATACCCTTGTGCTTAATTGTTATATGATTGCTTGGGATTGATTGTCTAACACTTGTATTCAACCAAGAGAGCCAACGCGGCACCTCAACCCATTCAAGGGGAATCTAGAGGAGCTTGTCCAGAGCCTCGCAAGGGGAATTCGGCAACACTCTTGTGTTATACATAAGTGTTTAATTAAAAGAAGTTTTATTTGGTCATCTTAGTTTTAATTCCGCATTAATTGTTCATAAGTGACCATTAGATTAGCCATCACCTATTCACCCCCCTCTAGGTGATTTACACACCCTCGTAGTGTCAAAACGCGAGGCTCGAAACTCACGTCTCAGCATCATCGCAGTGTCAAAATGCGAGGCTCGAAACCCACGTCCCAACATCAATTCAATACCAAGACGCAGGGCTCGAATCCCGTGTCAAGCAAAGCTCGAAGCCCACGTCTAGCAAAGATCGAGGTCCGCATCCAATAGCATTTCAATGGCTAAACATAAAGCTTGAAGCCCGCGTTTCAACTGCAAGTAAGCTTCGCGTCTCAGTTGTAACTGCTCTCATTACCGTGTAAGTTACTACCCATGTAATGAGGGGAGTTAACCCCATTATGGAGGATTTTAGGGACAGTTTTACCCCTGAAACCCCTATAAATAGCTCAGTCTGCTATTGAAGAGGGGTTGAATTTTTTAGCTTAGGAATACCGATAAACAGTTAAACTCTTCTACCAACTTGCTGAGCCTAAGTTTTGAGATTTTATTAGATAGGAGCTGTGTTACTCTATCCATGATTCAAGGAGAAGATTTTCAGAAGAGCTTGACGTTCACCTGATTAACGAAAAGTAAGATTCACTTTCCACCGCCACACAAAGAACCCAACCTTAAATAAAGGGGAGAACTAATCATTTTCCCCTCTTTTGTAATCAGATTATTGATCTGTTGTAATTTTTTACAATCAAATAAAGAAGCTTGTTCCTTTTTAATATTTTTTACGAGGAAACAATCATCTGGTGGTTGGAGATTCGATCATAATCTAATGTATGAATTCTACACTTTCTAATGTATTCCTCATTTCCTCATGCTCATTATCAAATCCCCAAGAAGGAGATAATGGCTTAGTATGACCAATTGGACTGAGTATTTGTATATGTTTGGTCCCATGCAGAATCAAAATAATTCCAACACCCCGAATTGAAATTTGATGGATAGGGCTCGTCGTAGGTCCTTGAAATGTTTAAAATTGATTTTAACCTAGTCCTAACGAATACCCTATTGTAGAATACTACACTGAAGTATGAGATGGATTATAACAGTGATTGTATCAATTTGGAGGATAAGCTGTAAAAGATAAGATTGTGGATTGGGTATGGTCATGAAAGCTCAAAAGAGTGGTTGATGGATGAAAACGAGAGTCTAGCCTATAGAAACCAAATGAATTTGGATAGGCCATGGAGATTTTTTGTAGTAGTGAATTATTTTCGGTTAACCTAGGTGTACTGGGTCTCTCGGCCAAGCTGACATGAACAATTAATAAAAATAAGATCACCTAGTCAATCAAAGAAAAGAAAAAAAATTAATCAATTCTATTCTAAGGTAGACTTAGACCTAGACAATTCCTAACTTTGAATTATCTATAGGAGGTATATTGTAGAACTTAACTACAAGTTAATCGGCCAGGCAGGTGATAAGATTGGTGGAAAGTATCCATCAAGAAGGGTGTAATTAAGCCAAACTACTAACCTTCGAGGTTTTGGCCTCTTAATCCCCTACCTAGTCACCAATTTGGCAAGAGTTAAGTCCTAAAAACTTTCTCCTTCAATCAATCTCCTAGTGAGTTCGAGTTATCCTAAGGCCAACATCTAGTTAATTAAAGTTAGGGCTAGGTTATGAGAGTAAGAAAGATGGTTTGTAGGCCAAGAAAAGGTAATGACGTCTCCACCTTATGTTATTTAGGGATTTGCCCTTAAAATGAATTTAGTGCACATGTACAAGCAAATAAAAAAGAATTTACTCAAAAGCAGTAAATCAGCCAAAAATTGCTTCCTAATCTATATGCAATGTGGACGTACCTTATCTTCAACACTCTTCAACAGTAATTAAAGAATTGAAAATAGACACGTGCCTACGATGCAAGAGTTTAAATAGTTTTTAAGTTAATCAACAAATAAGTTACTATTAATTTATTAGAAATATGTAGGGTTATCAAACAGAAAAACTATCAATTGCAGTAAATGGTTTAAGAAATTTCAAGCAGTCCTGCAGAAAGCAGGTCAGTAGTCGACTCAACCTAATTGTGTTTGTGCGGCTTTTATACTGTTTGCACGGCTTTATTGAGGGTTTAGGGGCTATGCTTTCTATACAGAGTCCTACAATCACTTATGTTTCTTTTTCTGTAAAGTATTTTTTTGTTCTCCAATCTTGCACACAGAAACAGAGAAATTAGAGTTAGTTAACAAAGAAAACTGTATGGTTCTCTCCCCGGTAACGGCGCTAAATTTTTGATTGATAGAGAAAAGTGAGTACAAAGAAAAATATTAAGGTTAAAAGTTTCTCTGTTTTCTCCAATTAATCCACTGTAGCAAGAATTAAATGGGTCAATCTGCAAGGAGATATGAAATGGAAACGTTTCGATGCATTTTCTCTGTGTAGAACTTGGAAAGAAAGATGATGGTTATAAAGAGTTGATTTAATAAAAAGAGATATTATAACCAACTAATCATCTATCATAACTAAGTACTAATCTATAAAGAATAAAATAATATTGAACCTAGAAACATTGATCCTAGTATGTTGCTTCAAATTCAAGCAAGAGGGGTAAGATAAAAAGCAATCTCTAATTAAAGTACACTAAATAAAATTAAACATTAGTTTATTAAAGTTTCTAAGTATAGCATAAGAAAAATCATTTTAGACTCAACATTAAGCTATCAAAGTATCTAAGCATAAACCAAAAATAACCATTAAATAATATAACCCTAAATCTGATTTAGCTTAATTCATCACTAATCTTCAAGAATCTTAACTTAACTCTAGAGTTTCAAACAGACATGGAATTCAATCAGTTCATCTTATAGAGCTAGACTTAATTGGTGAAGAGATTAGCAAAATACGAAGAGAATTAGTTATTCATATTCTGATTAAACTAGGCATGGTGATTAAAAGATGCATAAATAAAGCAAATAAGAATTAAAGAACAAAAATTAAAAGAACAAAAGAGATATGGAAAGTGTTGGCCCAAAGGCCATTAGCCCTAAGTTTTGAGATTACAAACCATATGAAGTTAGGAATTAACAAGATTATTTTAAATGAGTTTCAGGTAAAAATATAGGCTGATTGACGGCTCCTACACAAGACTCACATTTGGAAGCCGCGATGATTTAGATCCCAGAGCCGCTAGCTAGAAGAGCTCCAGGATCAAACAAGTTGAGAAGACTATATAATACAAGATTTGTATTTTTGCATTTCTCATTTTAGTTAGGATTTATAGTCTATTTGTCAAAACCGAGATGATAGAGGTTGATAACCTTGGGATTGTCACATACACACATTTGATATTGCTTCATGCTTTCAAACAAAATTTTATTACAAATTTCTTACCGAGTTTCAGAAAAACAAAGTTTAGAAAAATTAATTTCTCGGAAAAACAAGTTTTTGGAAAAACGGTTTTTAAGTTTAGAAAAAGAATTTTTTATCAAAATATAGTTCAAATTGTTTTGGTGTTGATCTATGATCACACTATGATCTTTCTTAGCGATAGAACTCTATTTTGTATCTACCCGTCTAAAGAAATTTTTATCGAAAAATTTAGACTGCAAAAAGTTTTCAAAAACCTGACTTTTGACCTAGACCGGTCGACCGCACGGTCGACCGCTGGCAGAGCAGAACTACTCTGTCGGTTGACTAGGTGGTCGACCGACATGCACCACTGTGCATGTGTGCACATCGGTCGACCGACCGGTCGACCGGGAGCAAGAGCAGTGCTCTCTGTTTTTCCTGGTCGACCGTCATGGTCGACCGACAGAGAGTATAACTCTCTGTTTGGGTTTCACAGTCGACCATCCGGTCGACCGCTTTCCCAACGGTCGGATTTTTGACAGTTGGCGGTCGACCGGCCCGGTCGACCGGCAGCAAAAAACTGTGCTGACTAGGCTGTAACGGCTATATTCTGGTTTGTCTTTTTGTTGGGGCTTCTCCCAACTAATATTATGGCTTTTTTAACTCAGTTTTCATTCTTTATAAATAGTGGGAGTGTTCTACTACCTAAATACAAGATTTATAAGTTAAAGATCAAAGTTTTTCAAAGTTTAGCCCTTTAGCAAAAGAGTTTCCATTGAGCCAAAATTTTCAATCCTTTTAGCTTGAAGCTTTCCTCTACTTCTCTTCTAGATCTTTGCACTACACAATCCCAAAAGTTTCATCTCCTCATCTTGGTTGTAGGATTGTGCAAGTGAGCTTTATTTTGTGATCAAGTGTTGATCACCAATTCTTCAAATTGAGAAGTTATAGAGGTTGCGGCCTCAAGCGAGCTAGTGAGCTCCTAGTTGGTGTTGCGGCACCGTGAGAGAGGACAAGTGTGTCCAAAGAGTTCTAGTGAGAACTTGTATTGACGATCCGGTGGGATCAAGCATAGTGGAAATCCTTCATCGTGTTGAAGACGGGGACGAAGAGCAGTGGCTTGAACCTCGAAACATATTCTCATGTTTGCGATTGTCAACTTATCTCTAAACTCTCTCTCCTTTACTTGCACTATTATTTGTTTACTTCCTTGCTAGTTTTAATATTGTTATTGTTTATTGTTAATTACTTTTTAATCCGCATTATTTGCCACTTAGTATAGCCATCACCTATTCATCCCCCTCTAGGTGATTTCAATTGGTATTAGAGCCTAGCCGTAGCATTTGGTTTAACCACCTTAGGGAGATCCTCATTATTGGCTATATCTATTTGTTGCATTTATTATTTGTTGTGCACTATACTTGTATTCATGGCATCAGTTGACTTTTCTAGCATCAAGTCCCCACCCAAATTTGATGGGTTGAACTTCCCCATTTGGAAGGTCAAAATGAACCTATTCCTAAAATCCCTAGGAGTTAGAGTTGCAAAGTCCATCACCAAAGAATTTATTGAACCTCTTACTAATGAGATAACAAGGTCCGAAGAAACCTCTAAGGACTATGAGGCCAATGCTAGAGCCCAATATGCACTCACTCAAGCATTAAATGAAGATGATCATTCCCGCATCATAAATTGCAAATCTGCTTTTAAAGTTTGAAATGTGCTTATTGTAACTCGTCGCAAGTCAAGAAATCTAAAATTGACTTGCTCCATTCTCAATATGAGAATTTCTATATGCTTGATAATGAAGGCATAGATGATATGCTCACTCGTTTCACCAAGATTACTGATGCCTTATCTTCTTTAGGTGACAACATCGATAATGACCAAAAGATTCGAAAGGTCATTAGAGCTCTTCCCAAGTCTTGGGAAGTCAAGGCAACCACCCTCAAGGAACTCAACGATCGGGAGGAGATGGACTTCTCCGGCTTCATCGGCATTCTCAAAACCATGAATGGAAATGAAGGTTAGAGAAGAAAGGGAGGCACCAAAAAAGAAAGCACTTGCTTTCAAGGCGGCTCCATCCTCCTATGATGAAGAGGATTCATTGGAAGACTACGATGAAGACTTTGCCATGCTCATAAGGAAGGTGGGCAAAATGTTCTATAAGAAAGGTAGACAAAGTAACTTCCGAAGAGGGAGACCTCAAGGAAGATTTGAAAAGAAGAGAGAGGAACCGAGTCCATGTTTTCATTACAAGAAGACGGGACACCTAATTGCCGATTGCCCCTCTCCACAAGCTATTACCTCCAAGAATGGGCAAAAGAAGAAAAAGGCAATGGTGGCCACGTGGGATAACTCAGAGTCAGAATCCAAAGAGGAGATCGACGTCGCTCACATGTGCTTCATGGCACATGGCGATGATGCTTCCAAGGTATGTCTAGAAAACTCTTTAGATGATGAAGACTTAACGATGGATGAACTTGTTGGCCCAAGGTTACAATCACCCATGTTTAGTGTGTTTTGATGATTACAAAACATATTAGTTATTTGTACTAATATTGCTTATTGTTTAAGTGTGTTTCAGGTTTCTAACTCTACTAAAAGGTTTACACCCTAAAAGAAAGTGTTTTGGACTCAAGACAACTCAAAGTGGGCTCAAGACTCAAGTGTTGAAGATCATATGGTGAAAAGCCCTTCTTGAAGAACTTGAAGTCTTTAGAACCAATGTAAGAATTAGAATGTTAAAGTTTGAGTTTTGGATATTGGCTCTAGGATACACACACAAAAAAATTTGGTTTTGTTAAAATGTGTGTTTTGTATTTGAGTTTTCATGTTTTAAATTAGGTTTCATGCCTTAAAAATTATTTACATGACTCTATATTTTACAAAAATAAATACCATGTTTAGATCTTGTTTATATACCCCTACTAGTATATTACTTAAGTTTCCTTATCGTCAAAAATTATTTTTCAAAATTTTTCAAGTCAAAATATACATTGTTTTCCTATTTCAGGCTGACCGGCCGACCGGCCCGGTCGACCGGCCATTGTGCCTGGACGTGCACGTCTGTGCACGTCCTACGGTCGACCGAGTGGTCGACCGTCTGAGAGCAGGAGTGCTCTCGGGTTTTCTGGGTCGACCGCCCGGTCGACCGCTAGAGGAAGACTGAGAGCAGGATTGTTCTCGGGTTTTCTGGGTCGACCGGCCGGTCGACCGCCAGAAGACTCGAGCCAACGGCTCTTTGACCAGCTGAGTTGGCGGTCGACCGGCCCGGTCGACCGTCAAGCCTGCTGCTGCCCAACGGCTCTTTCCTCTTTTGTGCAATTCTGAAATCTGTTTTTTGATCTGTTTTTTGGCAGACTTTTACAGGGTTTTTCAGTTCTTTTTCAGAGCAAATAAGCTCTAAATAAATTGTTTTAAACCTATTTTTCTCCCTATAAATAGAGGAGAAGACTCTCTTTCTAAACACCAAGAAAAATCCTCTAGTTTTCAAAGTTTTCAAAAGAGAAAAGAAAAGTGTTTAAGCTCTCCATTTTCAATTCTTTCTTGAGCTATTTTTCAGTTGTGTTCCCTTGCAAAATCATCTCTACAACTGAGTTTTTCTCACTACACTTCATAGAGCCAAAAATCTCTTACTCATTCTATAGTGAAGTTGTAAAAAGAGTAAGAGTGTTGTAAAAGAGTTTGGTGATCTTGTTGTGATCACTCTTGTTCTTGTACCTCTTCTTGTTCTTGTGGAGACACCTCTTCGGTAGAGGTTATTGTACTTGGTGGAGCTCGGTGCTCGGGTCTTCGGTAGACCATTGTAAGGCGTCCTCGGTGGATAGTGGAAACCCTTCACGGAGGTGAAGGCGGGGAGTAGAGCGGTGGCTCGAACCTCGAAACAAACATCTTGTGTTTGTGATTGCCTTGTGTCCATTCTTGCTTTAAATTTCTATTGCACTATATTGCTTTTCTGTGATCTTGTTTCTTCCTTTGTGCCTTTATTTCAAGCTTGTGATACTTGTGATATATTGTGTGAATCTCATTATTCATCCATCATACTTTGCGTTGTTCGATCAATTCTCATACAACAAGGTTGCATTGCGCACATCTAACCCATTCAAGGGGAATTGGGAGGAAGGAGTTCAGAACCTCTCACGGGGTATTCGGCTCTTAGTCTTGTTTGAGAGATCGTTGCATCATTCATCATACTTAGTTTTAAAAAGATTGTTAGATTAGCAATAACACCTATTCACCCCCCCCTCTAGGTGTTTTTCAGAACTTGCACATTTTTTTGAAGAATTACAAAGTAGGTATGAAATATCACTTGCTCAAAATAAAAAATTGAAAAAGGATAATGATTCCCTAAAGAATAAATTTGAGCTTGTTTTAAAAGAGAAAAATGAATTATCAAATTCTTTTGAGAAAATGAAAAAGGATTTTGAAAAATACAAAACATCTTGTAAAGGAAAAAGCCCTATTTCTACTTGTAATAAAAATGAATTTTTAGAAATCTAAAACGTATTGAAGTTTTGGATACAACTTTGAAGAAATGTACTTTTGACATGACTAAATTTGCATCTAGGTTTTCTAAAGGAATATTATAAGGGAACACACTCATCATCATGCTTCAAACTCACACAAGCATGCACAGAAGCACAAGCATGCATTTATGTATGATAGAATTTATACTTGTGCACATTATGGCCGCAAAGGCCATTTAGCTAAATTTTGTTATGCTACGCTAAACTTGTCAAATAAAAATGTTTGGGTTCGAGAAAATACTAACTCTATAGGACCCAAAAAGATTTGGGTATCAAAAGACGCACCAAACTTAATTGATGCAGGTGGGTCATCCTCCTCCAAGACTTAGGAGGAGATGGTGCCCGGGTGGTGAATGCATCAACGCTCAACGAACACATCGTCGCTTGCATCACTATCGAAGAGGCACCCATTTTGAAGAATACCTATGGTTTGGTAACTTCTCCACATAAAAATTTCTTCTTATATGCATAGGATTGCTAGTTGCATTTTTGTGATAATATGCCTTACATATGTAAACTTGCATATCCATTTGTTTGTATCTTTGTCATGATTGAGAATATATTCATGTTTCTTTGCCATATGTTATTTGTCCATATATCAAGATTTTGTTAAAATGAAGTTTTATAATAAAGATTTTTTTTTAACCAAATTGAGCTAATAAATAGAGATGGCAATTACGCACCTCAACTCTTATCTAGAGGAATGTCGAGGAGAAGTTCAGAACCCTTAACGGGGTATTCGGCTTCAACATCTCTTATTTACTGCTTAATAAATATATAAAGATATAAATATTAATAATAATCAATAAAAATGAAAATGAAAATAAATTTTTTATTGAGTTTTTCATGCCAAGAAAGATTTCAATTGATTTCAACATCACTATTATGATTATATAAGAAAAATATACATTTCTGGTTAAAAGAAAATAAAATAAAAACCAAAATTTCAAAGTAGTTTGTTCACTATTTTTCAGCTTATCCGGTTGACCGGCCGGTCGACCGATTTGGCCTGGCATAGGCCCGGTCGACCGCGCTAGCCTAGAACAGAAAAAAAATTTCTGCCCGAAGCTGGTCGACCGGGCGGTCGACCGACTGAAACCGAGATTGCTCTCGATTTCCACCAGTCAGACGGGCGGTCGACTGGGAATCGGGTAAACTGTCAATTTACCCGACTCTTTATAAAGCCCTAACCCCCAAATTCTTTCCCCTCTTCATCTTCCATCGCCTCCAACACTTCTGATCCTCTCTTCTCTCAACCCTACACCCTCTCAAACTCTTTTTCCTCTCTCTAATTCCTCAAATTCATTCACAAAAATTCGGGAAATTTGCGTTCAAGCTTCAGATCTACTCTCAATTTTGGGATTTTCGTCTGGTTTTCACGGTATAATCTCCTTTTCCTTCAAATCTCTTATTTTCTTGTTATTTCTAGGTGATTTCTAGGTTCTATTGTTTAGATCGTGCCTTATTAGTGCCTAATCTTACTTATACATCATCCATGTCTAAAAGAACCCGTTCTGAAAAGAGGAAAACTGCCGAATCATCCACCAACCCCTTTGTTTCACCAAATGCATGACATCGGTACTCCTTAATTTGTGCCAAAAATGTTATATTTGGTAGGACTGTAGTGCTCGGTGATTTTGAGCACATTAACCTTGCCAATATTTAAAGATCCAGTTCATTAGAAGAATTTGTCACCATTAAGGAAAATATTTATCCTGAATTTGTGCGCTACTTTTATTCCAATCTTTCATTTTCACATAATCACCTTAAATCTAGAGTCATGAGCAGAGATATAGACATCTCTCTTCAATAATTTGCATGTCTCCTACACCTCTCTTGTGAGGGGGTAGACATTGATAACTTCGATCTGCATGATTTTGAGTATCCTGACGGTGAGTCTGCCCACACCGCCTCCATACTACTTCATGATGATGATAATCCCGGCTTAGTTAGGAACGAGGAGGTGAAGTATTATACTCTCACCGCCCAGGTCTTGGCTAAGATCGTGTTCTATAATCTCCTGCCAAAATCAGGAGAGTATAGTCATGCTAGGGGTTCTGCTCCTCTTATCATCTATTGCCTTCTGAAAGGCATTAGAATTAACATCCCTAAGCTCATCATCAACTGCATGCTTTCTGATCATCTTCTACTTCTAAACCAGCACTTACCGTTTGGGATGCTCATCACCCATTTATTGAAGCAGTTAAAATTTAATCTGTCCTCTGAATGGTCCTATGAACCGTCAGTAGATATTAATAGCACCCTCCTTAAGAGGATGCGTGCTCGGGAGCGTCCTCCTGCTCCTCAGCCGCAGCCTATCTTTCCTGCTGTACCTGGATCCTCTTCTGGCTCTTCTGCTCCTTTCGACCCTATCTTGCCTTATCCACTCAGATTCGGGAGCATAGCCAGCAGATCTCTGCTGAAATGACTGCGCACCGCCAGCAGATTTCAGCTGAGATCACCGCATCCTATCAGCAGCTGGCGCACCGACTGGACAACGACCTTAACTATATATGTGACTCTATGTGCTTCATGCAAACCTATATCGGAGATATCTACAACAGATTTGATTGGTTAGCTCCTACTTCTCAGGGTCGTGCTCAGCCTCTCCCTGCTTCCGGCCCTCCGTTCACCGCATGGGCTCCTCCTCCTACTTCACCTCCGCGACCTGCTTCCCCGGAGGACACTGATTTTCGGCAGCCTTGACCCCTTTTGATGATGTCAAAAAGGGGGAGAGATATTTGGGGAGTTATTTAGTTATTTCTGTGTTATTTTGGGTTGTTATTTTTCTACATGTATTTGGACACATTTTGTGTTTGGTGTTTGTGGACATGTGTTATGTTATATGGTTTTGAGGTTGGCATGTACCTCCTATCTTGTACGGACATTTTTTTAATATGTTATGCCAGTTATCTTTCTTATCCCCAGTTCGCATATGTGATTGGTTGTAAATTGTGTTTATGCTATTATTGACCCAATCATCTATTTTGGCGGATGGAGGTATTTATAGATGGATGGAGGTAACCAGATATGCATACATTTTTATTTCTGTATCTTTGGTATGCATGGATGGTTGGCATATGTGTTTATTAACATATCATATACGTGCCTTTGTTATGCATTTAGATCTTCATATCATATTCTTTTATATGCATATGTTAAGAGGGAGCTTCACTTGAAGTCTCCATCCAAAATATTTGTAATAATTCTATATGTTTTATCATCATCAAAAAGGGGGAGATTGTTGGCCCAAAGGCCATTAGCCCTAAGTTTTAATGATTACAAACCATATGAAGTTAGGAATTAACAAGATTATTTTAAATGAGTTTCAGGTAAAAACATAGGCTGATTGACGGCTCCTACACAAGACTCACATTTGAAAGTCGCGATGATTTAGATCCCAGAGCCTAGCACACTAGAAGAGCTCTAGGATCAAACAAGTTGAGAAGACTATATAATACAAGATTTGTATTTTGCATTTCTCATTTTAGTTAAGATTTATAGTCTATTTGTCAAAACAGAGATGATAGAGGTTGATAACCTTGGGATTGCCACACACACTTGATATTGCTTCATGCTTTCAAACAAAATTTTATTACAAAATTTCTTACCGAGTTTTAGAAAAATGAAGTTTGGAAAAAATCAGTTTTTTGGAAAAACAAGTTTTTGGAAAAATGGTTTTTAAGTTTAGAAAAAGAATTTTTTATCAAAATATAGTTCAAATTGTTTTGGTGTTGATCTATGTCACACTATGATCTTTCTTAGCCATAGAACTCTATTTTATATCTACCCGTCTAAAGAAATTTTTATCAGAAAAATTTAGACTATAAAAAGTTTTCAAAAACTTGACTTTTGGCCTAGACCGGTCAACCGCACGGTCGACCGCTGGCAGAGCAGAACTGCTCTGTCGGTCGGCCGGGCGGTCGACCGACATGCACCACATATGTGTACATCGGTCGACCGACCAGTCGACCGGGGGAGCAAGAGCAGTGCTCTCTGTTTTTTCCGGTCGACCGTCACAGTCGACCAACAGAGAGTATAACTCTCTGTTTGGGTTTCACGGTCGACCGTCCGGTCGACCGCTTTCCCAACGGTCGGATTTCTGACCGTTGGCGGTCGACCAGCAGCAGAAAACTATGTTGACTAGGCTGTAACGGCTATATTCTGGTTTTCTTTTTGTTGGGGCTTCTCCCACCGAATCTTATGGCATTTTAACCCAGTTTTCATCCCCTATAAATAGTAGGAGTTTCTACTACCTAAATACAAGATTTACAAGTTAAAGATCAACGTTTTTCAAAGTTTAGCCCTTTAGCAAAAGAGTTTCCATTGAGCCAAAATTTTCAATCCTTTTAGCTTGAAGCTTTCCTCTACTTCTCTTCTAGATCTTTACACTACACAATCCCAAAAGTTTCATCTCCTCATCTTGGTTGTAGGATTGTGCAAGTGAGCTTTGTTTTGTGATCAAGTGTTGATCACCAATTCTTCAAATTGAGAAGTTGTAGAGGTTGCGGCCTCAAGCGAGCTAGTGAGCTCCTAGTTGGTGTTGTGGCACCGTGAGAGAGGACAAGTGTGTCCAAAGAGTTCTAATGAGAACTTGTATTGACGATCTGATGGGATCAAGCATAGTGAAAATCCTTCATGTGTTGAAGGCGGGGACGTAGAGCAGTGGCTCGAACCTCGAAACATATTCTCGTGTTTGCGATTATTAACTTATCTCTAAACTCTCTCTCCTTTACTTGGACTATTATTTGTTTACTTCCTTGCAAGTTTTAATATTGTTGTTATTTATTGTTAATTAGTTTTTAATCCGTATTATTTGCCACTTAGTATGGCCATCACCTATTCACTGTCCCTCTAAGTGATTTCAGAAAGAAAAATAAGAATCTTTATTGAATTGTCGTTGATTCAGTACAAAAGCCTTCTTTCCTTTAAAAATCTTCTTCTTCAAAGTAAAAAAACTCAAAATACAATGAAAATTCAGAAAGAAAAAGATTAAAGAAAACCCTAAACTTGATTTTCTGAGATTCCTCTCTATTTATAGGAGATTTTAGTGATAGTCCCTGTAGAACACTCCCACCCAACCGCCACGCATGTAGCTTCAAGAAATCCGCATTTTCATGATATTTCAAGAGGAAACGCGGCAATTTGGTGGAGTCAGGGCAAACGTTTGGGCTCTGGCTCATCTCGTCGCCATGTGGAGATATATCCTCAGAATCTTCGTTTTAACGCCGAAAGTTAAAATAATCTTGTTTCCTATATAACTTAGGAACAAGTTATCTATAAGTCCAAATTTGAACTTGAATTCTCCTCCTTTATCTTTGACTTAAACCTCAAGCAACTTGATTTAAATTGATTCTCTTTTATCTCTAAATTAGGATAGGATTATCTCTGAATTTATTTGAACTTGATGGGCTTTTGAGCTTCTTTAATCACGTTTTCTTTTCTTCCTTGAATTTATGAATGCATGTACAATATTAAGCAAAAAAATATCATCATACAGCAATGTTTAATAATAAATAAATGTGAAAATATGATTAAAAATATGCATATTTGATGAACAATCACCCGCAACAGCTCTAATGTACAAACATCAATGGTGATCGGCTTCCCTGCCCTAAAAGCAATCCCAAGCATGAGATCTCTTTCCCAGAGTTCCGTCGGAAATCCTGGGAAACGAACCCACACTGTGGCCTTAGTTATCTCATCCTTTGTTGGTCTAAAATTAGGCCTCCATTCCTCCAAGGCTAGCACCGCTCCTCCGATCACCAAGGCCCTCCAATTCTGACTTTATCCAGATATATTCATTACTAATGAAAAATAATGAAACCCTCAAGCATGGGGATTATATCCAACTCCCCCGTCGCCTCTACTTATACCGCAAAGCCCTAGCAAAAAAATCAGAATCAAATTTCTTACCCAAGAATTTTCCGATCAAAGCCTTTACCCATTTCGTCTCGCCTCACATAAGCGCTCTTCAGAAAAGATCACCGCCTCTATAAATATCTCTTGCAATCTCCTCCACAGTAACTCTTCGCTCCATTCTTCTTCCACCCCTTATTGCCTCCACCCACGATTCCCATGGTCAAGATCCAACATAGCCACCACTGTTGAGAGTTTCATCCCTCATCTGATTAGCCACAAGAGGATCCACATCCCTCTGACCCCTAGATCCATCATCCTCACCTCCTTTCTCTGAAGTCTCCCTTAGTATTCCCCTCTCTGTGATGATCCCCATTCAGAAATTTTTTTTTGGTAGCCATCTCTAATTAAAATTCTATCTGAAAAAAAGATAATGAAAGCACTAAAATAGTGTAAAATCATGCTAATCAATGAATCTACTTCCTATTCAGGAAGCCATGATTTAAAGAAATAGAATCCTCTCCTGAAGAATTTATGCCCCAATTTTCAAAAAGTTGAGTGAGAAGCATACCAAAGGGTAGATTTTTTGAGGCATAACTAGGAGAAGTCATGGTATCAAAGATTAATTGTGGAAGTATTACAGGAAGAGATTGCAAAAGCAATAAATGAGAATGATGTGCATCCTCTGGCACAATCAAATTCTCTCAATTTTGGAAGAATGTTTTGCTTAATGAATTTTTCAATCACTTGACATTGAGGAGTGAAGATAAAAATAGTTTCATTTGAAATTAAGATAAGATTTGGATCATTATATAAGCTGAGAGGCAGATCTCTAGAATGGCATTCAGGATATTTTTCAAATAAGAGAAAAAATCACTATGCAAGTCAAATCCTTCATTATAAATATAGAGAGATTTGTAAGATCATCACAAAACATACGAATATCAATTCCACCAAACGAATATAAAGAGTATTGTGCTTGGTGGGAAAAATTAGCATAGAAAATCTTAACAATGTTGGCCCAAAGGCCTATCACTCTAGTTTTAATGATGATCAACTCATGTAGTTATGATACTAATGATCTTGTGTTTATTTAGTTTCAGATTTGTAATCAAGATCTTAGTAGATGTGTAGCTTCAATAAAAGATTTAAAGTCAAGTTTTGGAGCTAACACGGTTTGATTCAAGAGCTTGTGCATCAAGACCACATCAAGTACTCAAGAGGAGTCTAGCTCTATGGATCGTGTTTGGACCAGTCAAGAGATGTGAATACTTCAAGTAAAGACATTCAAGATCAAGACTTGGTCTAGGTTTGTTTTTTATAAGATTTTATTTAGATAAAATGTAAAGGATAGAATAGTTGGTGGATTGCTCAAGTATATCTTATACACACACACTCTTGATTTAGATGAGTTTTCATAAAAGAATTTTTATTTAGAAAAATACAAAAGAATTTTCATTTGGAAAAATACCGGTTTGGTTTTTGGAATTCAAGTTTACATGTATTTAACCAAAACCGTGTTTAGAGCTTAATGTCAAAAACATAGATATTTCACCATGTTTGTGTAGTGGATCATATCCATTCACACTATGCCCTAAAAGAGTTTTGAATATCTGTTTTGTATTTGGAGAAGTTTTGGAAAAAAAAAGTTGGAAAATCCAATTTTGGAAAAATACAGTTTTCGTTTTTAGCGAAAATTTCTAAGTTACAAAAATAGTCCAAATTGATTGTAACATGACTTGATTTTGTGCAAGCATGTTTGTTTATCAAAGTATAACATTGAAACTATTTTTGTAGATTTTTCATGATTTTATGGGATTTATATGAGCCAAAATAACCAAGTTTTTAGTCCCAGAATTTCTGTCCTGGCTTCAGCCGGTCGATCGGGCAGTCGACCGACGTACACAGACATGCACGCCAGTTCTGGCAGGAGGGCCGGTCGACCGACTCGGTCAACCGTCTAGAGAGCTCTGCTCTCTGGAAAGGCCCCGGTCGACCGGGCGGTTGACCGGACAGAGAGCAGTGCTCTCTGTATCCAAGCCACGGTCGACCGGCGGTCGACCGCTGCCCCAACGGTCAAAAAAATGACCGTTGGCGGTCGACCGGGCGGTCGACCGTCAGGCCACCTGGCTCCTAACGGCTAGTTTTTCTAGCTCTATAAATTGGGGCATTTGGGGGCTGTTTTCTCCAAGATTTAGAAGAAGTTTTTGGGCTAGTTTTTCCTACTCATTTCAGTGGTTATATCCACAAGTTTTAGAGCCAATATTTCCAAATTAAAAGAGGGTTTATCAAGAGTGTTTGAAAAGAGATTTCTTGTATTTTTCACCATATATTCTTTCCTTGTTTTCTCACATAACACTTGAGCCATCCATTGCTATATCTACCTATAGGGATATTTGTTGTGAGAGGATTTTAGGTGATCAAAGTGTTGTGATCACCAAAGTTCATCTTGTACTTTGAGGAGGCGGACGAGTGCGTTCGCGGTGTTTCGAGTTCGAGTGCAAACTTGTTGTTTGAGGTGCGGCCTCGGCGAGCTTGTGGGCTTGTGGTGTGTACGGGACTAGAGAGTCCAAGAGTTTTAGTGGGAACTCCTTGTAGGTGTTGCGACACCGAGTGATCCGGTGGGATCAGTTTATAGTGAAAATCCTTCAAGTGTGAAGGCGGGGACGTAGAGCAAGTGTGCTCGAACCTCGAAACAAATCTTCCGTGTTTGCGATTGCTCACTCTCTATCTCTTACTCTTGTTTATATCTTGCATGCTTATATTGCTTTCATCGTTATATGCTTGATATACATTGTGAGCTTAATTGTTATATGCTTGGGGATTGTTTGCTAACACTTGTATTTAACCAAGAGAGCTAACGCGGCACCTCAACTCTTATTTAGAGGAATCTTGAGGAGTTAGTCCAGAGCCCTTCACGGGGAATTCGGTATACTCTTGTGTTATACTTGGTGTTAGTTTATTAAGTTTTTAATTCCGCATTTAGTGACCATTAGATTAGCCATACCTATTCACCCCCTCTTGGTGATTTACAGTTGGTATCAAAGCCAAGTGCTCTTGATTTGGGTCTAACAACCTAGAGTTAAAGATCCTCATTTTTAGGCTAATCACAATATTTGTACACACACCATGAATTTCATGTCACCTCCCACCTTTGACATTCTTAATATCCAAACTTGAAAAGTTAAGATGTCCTTGTACCTCAAAGCCCTAGGCATTCATGTTTATTTTTCCACTACTAAAGATTCATATTGTTTAAATGGCAAAAATACTGAGGCTAATGCAAAAGCCTTACATGCTTTGAAGAATGCCCTAATGATGAATTTTTATCTAGGGTATCTAACATTGATTCAGCTTTTGTAGCATGAAACTTCATCACCCCCTTGGTGAAAAAGATCAATACTATGCGGGGAGCGACTCGGATGTTGGAAGTGACACCTCCAACATGTGCTACATGGTCCAAGGGGATAACCCCTTGAGGTAACTACAGAATCCGAGGTAGAAGAAGATGACATGTCATATGATGAGCTTACTTGTTTTTGTCAACAATTACTTGAAAAATATGACATTCTTAGAAAAGATAACAAGAAAATGAAAAATAAAATTGATTGCATGTTAAAAGAAAAGGATTCAATTGAAAATGTTTTAAAAGAAAATGAGTCCTTTAAAAATAAAGTTGCATGCATTGAAAAAGAAAATGAAATTTTGAAAAATGAGAATGTTTCTTGATGTCTAAATTAAATGATCTTTGTGAAGGAAACACTACTTTGAAAAATAAAATTGTTTTGGTGGAAAATCAAAAGGAAGTTGCTTGCAAGAAAATAACTCTTTAAAAAGAAAAATGGTTGAAAAAGAAAAGAAAAATGTTTCTAAAAAGAAAAAGACTATTGATCATGCTCTTCATGCCACTACTAATGAGATGAAATTTTTGAAAAATAAAATAAATTGTTTGAGCTCAACTTTGAGCTCATGTGCATTTAATCATAAGAGATTGAGTCCTTGTTTTCAAAGAAACAAGCTCCATATGTTCATGCACATCATCCTCATCATGCATATACTTATGTTGCACGTCATGATCACCACACTCATATGCATCCTAAGGTGTACAAATGTACACATTGTGGCCGCAAAGGCCATTTAGCAAATTTTGTTTTGACAAGGAACCCAAACATTTTGCTAATAAAAATGTTCCTTACAAAGCTAACCCCCAAGGCAAAAAGAAAATGGGTACCAAAATTCCCACCTTGTGTTTTTGATGTAGGTGAGGGCTCTCACATGACGTGAGATGGTTGGTGCCTTGGTGGTGGGTGCACATGGACTTGATGGACATACTTTTGATGCACCGCTATCAAGGAGGTTTGGTGGGACAACCATCATGTTTTGAAGATTTGGAGTATATTTCTTTGGTTTGGTAACTAACTCTAAACTCCTAGTTTAGTTTACATACTTTTCATTGATAATTTCTTTAGCATGTTCATGTTTTGTGCTTCATGTGGTAAATACTAGTTTAAATATAGTTTTTATTAAAATTTGGATATATATATATATATATATATACAAGTAGTGAGCAACAAATTGATTCATATATGTTTGCACTTCATTGTTCATTTGTACTCACTATATGCACATGTATAGGCTAGTTTTGATGATTCTATCATTTATACTTGTTTTGCCAATTTTCATGTTTTACTTCATGTATATGCAATTTTATTCAAATCTAATAAATATACATGTATACCCGTGAGTCTCTTGCCTTCATGCAATTACATTATGGACTCTTTTATATTTGGGATATGTATGCATATTGTTAGTTTTGGATATAATCATACATATACCTAGAAGTTTGTTTTAAATGAAAAATGAATTTTCATGATTTGTTGATAAAATGATATTTGTGTTTGAGCTTCATTGATTATTTTCATGAAAATGCTAAACACATGATTTTGTACACTCACACTTTATTTGTTTATTCATGACTTGTTTCATGATTATTTTTTGAGCCTTATAGATTTTGAGTGTCAACTCTTTGTATTTGGTATGATTCATGAAAAACATATGATTTGATTTCATGTTTTGAAAGATCTTTAACTAGTTTTTCAAAAATTAAACTTAACTAGTTATTTAATCTTCAATTTTGGTAGTGTTTTTCACTATTAAAATATTTTCAAACTCTAATTTTGAAAACCCCTTCCAACACCGTTATGGGCGGATGGATGGGCGAGTATGCCTTGTAAGCCCTATTGAAAAATCTTTTATCTTGAGCATATAATGAGTGGTAGGTTATGAGTTATATACTTGATCTCAATTGGTATTTTCATTTTGTATATACTCATATTTGTTTCCTATATATGTATGCTTCATTTCAAATAATATCAATTTCTACTGGTATTTTCATTTTCATACATATATATGATTTATTTGTGCTTAATTTAAAATAGGTTTATATGTTTAAAGCACAAAGTATGTTTATGCTAAGCTTGATTCAAATTCTTATTTTCAATTGGGATCTCAATTGATTGTTTAATAAGCTTATGCATTAGTTTTAAAATTGATATTTTTATTGATATCAAAATATGCAATAATTTTCATTTGGTATCAATATGTTTCTATTTTTGATTAAAATTCAAAATTTGTAATGTTTATTTACAATTTTACAATTGGTATCTTAAAATTTGACTACAAGTGGTACCTTAAAATTTTTTGTTTATATGATATCTTAAAATTGATTTTCTAAGAATTCTCAAAATTTGTTTTATTGAGAAAAACTCAAAATTTTATTTTTAATGAAGAAATTAAAAATGTTTTGATTTGTATTGCCTATATGCAGGGGAGCTTAACATCTCTTCTACATATAGATTCATGTTGAGTGTATCTTATATTGAGGAGCTTGACAACTCTTCTTTATGCGGTACACGTGTGTAGGAGGAGCTTCACATCTTCTCTTATGCATTACATATTATGCGTTATGTGAATTAAGGTTGTCATACCTCCTTCATGTAATGTATATGTGTAGGGAGCTAACTTAGCGTCGTTCTCTTCATGAATGTATATCGCATATATTCTCTTTTATTGATATATTAATGTCACCCTTTTATTGATTTGTGCTTTTGACAAAAAGGGGGAGAACATTTTTACTTTAACCCTTTGTTGATGATTGACAAAAAAGGGGAGAAGTATTTGGATTTTATATATGCATGTTTTCCTTGCTTATTCATAAAGGGGAGAAGTATTTATGTTTATACATATATGTTTTTGTTTTGCAAATAGGAGAAAAAGAATTTGATGTGTTTCATGCTTATTTATGCATGTTTATCTCCATATATTTGCATACATATTATGAGCATTCATTGCATAATTATTTGTTTATTGCTATGCATGAGTTAAGGGGGAGCTTCCTTGAAGCTTTACTTTAATCCATGCATACATAACTCCATGAGTTTTGTCATCATCAAAAAGGGGGAGATTGTTGGCCCAAAGGCCTATCACTCTAGTTTTGATGATGATAACTCATTTAGTTATGTATATGTGACTGATTTTTCCTGCACACAAAATAATGAATATTAGATTTATAGAAAAGATCGTGCGAGGTCTCAGTTCTAATCCGCGGGTAGCAGGGCTATGCGGGTCGTGATCCTCAAGGAGGGACTGCCGATGGAAGCGTTGAGCAAGTTTCTCTAAAAATTTATCTTTTAGTTATTTGTTAGTCACGATGGTATTTACAATGAGTTGTGGAAAAGACTATTGGAGAGAGATGGATTAATCTATAAAAAAAAGAAAAGAAAAGAAAAAGAAAGAACACTTATCTCTTTAGTCGCTTGCCGTTTGAACCGTTGCGATGATTTCCCTTTTCTTGGAAGGCGTACAAGCACGGCTTATGGGATCGTCCGCCTTCTTAATCTACTCTACGAATTAAAAACAGCTATGAAGACCTGTTCATCGCCATGGGCCGTCAAGGTTCCTTCTTCGGTTAGTATATTCTCGAAGCAATCAGATCTCACGGTTTGCAAGTCATCGGAGAAAGAAACAATCACATAAAAAAAAAAGAAGAACAGAGATTAAACAAAACTAGAGAAACAATAACACAAGAATAAAAATAAAAAGAACAAAACGAACCTCGAGTTGATTTATTTAACAATGGTGGAAAAGCAAAACTTACACCGATTGTCACCCTCAGTACAAGTAGATCCTTCCTCCATGAGAACATCCTCTCCTCTCGGTTTACAAAAAGAAAATAAAAAATATACAAAGGTGGAAAGAAAACCTAAAAACCCTAACTTTGGCCCTTTGCTGGACGCTGGACGCTCTGTACGTTGCACTGCAGGTGATATTTATAGGTGCAGAAGGCCGAGGAGTCCTGGACGAACTTGCCCACAAAATTTGGGATCTGGATGAGATCAAAGTGCGCGAATTTGCGGCGGTTCCGCGGCACTTTTGTGGCTTCTGGGCACGCGCTTTGGCGCGTGGCTCTCCTGGTCCCGTCCATGTGGGCGCCTGCTTCTAGAATGTAATCCTGGCCTTTAAATCTGGATTTTGAGGTAATGGTAATCAAGTTACCCTTAATCAGATTTCTTCAAATCTTCCTCCCACGAATTTTCTTCTTATCTTGGCCTTTTATCCTCATCCTGCAGGTGTTTAGGGTTGGATAGAAGTCTATCCTTCCCTAA
>JAVJIF010006397.1:0-251961 GCA_038442645.1 Agave tequilana | reverse complement strand
ACCAGTTTGTTTTTGTGATAAAAAAGATAATAAAAAAGAATAAAATATACTAACTTAAGAGTTAAAAAGATTTCAAGCCATACGAATCTATCCTTCTAGTCCAAAGTATGTCAATTGAATTTATGCATGTGCTTCACCTCTATAAGTATAAATCAAATTGAAAAAAATGGAATTAAATAAATCAAGAATATTAAAGCGCAGGCACCTGTTTGGTGGCTTGGGTGTTGAGAGAGTGAGAGCCATCCTCATTAAGGCAAGAATAAATATTTGATTATGATCCTAAATTGAAAGAGCACATTAAGCTTATAATTAAGGAATGATATTTATTAATATTTTATTGGGAAGTACGAAATTATCTATCCACACTTGAAAGTAACCTGATTAAGAACGAAGTAACTGTTACATTTACTTATGATGTTTTCCTTTGGGGGGTTGAGGGTTAATTAAGTCTGGTTTAATGCTGGAATTGTGGAACTTTGGGGATCGACAGCCCCCCTGAGCCCTCCTTGGCTCTGCTGTCCTTGAATGGGGGAAAATGTCAAACAAGAATTCGTAAGATAAAATAAAAATTAAACGAGATAGACAAAAAAAATTGAAAGAGGCTATTTGTTGGGAAAATTTGCCAGGCAGAAAACTAGATAATTGTGTTCTTGATGACATCATCATGTCAAAATGAACAGAAAAACTAGCTATTTAAGTCATGTTAACATATGGTAGTGATATGGTTAATTACCTAGGGGTGGATGTTTAATACTTAATACATACTATGTGCCAATCCCAGGCTGGTAAATGTAATTATTGCTCATCTTCCTGATGTAAATATTTGGGTTGGGTTCGACATCATGGTTACCTAAGGAAGCTGACACTGGCCAATTTGTCGTTTGGAATCCATATTCTGGTCTGTACCTGCCCGGCTGTGTTTATCATATGATAAGAAGAAAGATCTGATTCTTTTTTGTTCGTATTACACTTTACCTTGGAAAAACCTCAAATTGGACGACTAGATGGGCATTTTTTTATATGCATGTACTTGTTGAAGGGCTCTGTATTTTTTTACTTTTTTCATTAATCCTCTTGTTTCTATTGAAAAAAGTAATATAGCAGGTAACATATGTTAAACATTTTTCCATAGTGTCACTATATACCCTATTGATAAAATAAATTTACCGTCTATGTTCTTCTATGTTTCCATTTCTTCTTGTTTCCGTGAAAGGAGTGTTTTGGGGTTATGACAAGAAACATTATTCAATTATGGTACCTTCTTCCAAATGATAAAATCAGTGTTCATAGGTACAGCTGAAACAGGCAACAACCAATCAGGAGAGGCCCAAGTCTCATCATTTTCTGAGTACGTGGTCTGTAGAGATGTTTTAGCTAGTCCATTGCCATATAAGTTCATCTTTTCAGGGTTTACACCTGTTTGTTGGAAAGCTGCTTGATTTTGGAATATTTCTGCCCTTGGTGTGCATGTTACTATTCAATCTGTTTACTCCAAGCCAATATTTGTGGATCCCATGTTTAAATTGTAGGAACTCTAGTGTTGTTTTTCCAATGTGGAATCCTTTTTTAATATTTAACTCAGCATGTTAATGCATATCATGCAGGTTTATTCTTGATAAGAAAATTGGTGTTGGACAACCTAAACGCATTGAGAATGCAAAAATTTTGGTGGCAAACACGGCAATGGACACCGACAAAGTGAAAATTTATGGTGCTCGAGTTCGTGTTGATTCAATGGCCAAGGTAGCACAGATTGAGGGTGCTGAAAAGGAGAAAATGAAAGAAAAAGTGCAGAAAATTATTGCTCATGGGATCAATTGCTTTGTCAACCGTCAGTTAATATATAACTTCCCTGAGGAACTTTTTGCAGATGCAGGAATTCTTGCCATTGAACATGCTGATTTTGATGGGATCGAGCGGCTAGCTCTGGTCACTGGTGGTGAAATTGCATCGACTTTTGATAATCCTGAGTCTGTTAAGCTTGGTCACTGCAAGCTTATTGAAGAAATCATGATTGGCGAGGACAAGTTGATCCATTTTTCTGGGGTTGAAATGGGTCAGGCATGTACCGTTGTTCTAAGAGGTGCAAGGTATGCTCACTTCCTAAAAAACCTCAGATATAAATATAAGGATTTCAAGGATGATTTTATGTCTTATATTCTAATCATTGTATTAGTTGTGTTTCTTTGTTGATATAATTTAAGCTTTTCCCTAGCAGATAACCCACCTCAGCAACTTTAGGCATTACCATGTCTTAGCTCACTTACCCTTGTAACTTATTATAAGATAATAAGACTGCAACCACCTAATGTGTTTCCTTTTTTTAATTGTCTGGACTCACCACTGTGATATCCTTGTAATGCAATATTCTGATAATCTGCAGCCAATGCAGTATTCTGATAATCTTGCGGTTGTATGAGATACAGTTCAGCGTTTCCTTTTACATTCCGTTCACCTGAACCAAAGGCTTGAAACTAATATACTGCACCTTTGTATAAGAGGACTTCAATGTGTAACCTGCTTTGAACTTTTATTTCCCTAGTTCCCGGAAGTTGGCAAAGAAAAGTTAAGAAGGCTTACCCATATTAGCTGCACAAAGGCTTCAAATTATATTTCCAAAGTAAGATCAGTGTTATGTCTGGCTTTCACCTATAAGCTTTATTGCCCAAAACCTATAAGCTTTATTGCCCAAAGGTTACCAAAGGAACTTTCAGAAGGCTTATATATAACCATATAGAACAGAATTGCATATTTTTGGTACATTCTTTCTCTGCTTTCAGACCACATGAGCTTGGAGTCTCTAATGTAATTAATGTTTCCTAGTACAAGCTACTGCAAAATATTTAGTTCTCCCCCCTCATAATAAATGCATAAATCATGTTATTACCAGTGAGCAATTTGACGTCCATCAGATAGATGGATGTCAAACAGTATAAGGAAAAGTTCTGCAGTAACGTGATGTCGATGTAATTATTCATGTTTTTTGATCTCTGTGGTATGCAGTCAACATGTTCTTGATGAAGCCGAAAGGTCCCTGCACGACGCTTTGTGTGTTCTCTCACAGACGGTGAATGACACCCGGGTTTTACTCGGTGGTGGGTGGCCTGAGATGGTGATGTCAAAAGAGGTGGATGAACTTGCTCGCAAGACTCCTGGAAAGAAGTCTCATGCTATTGAAGCTTTCTCACGTGCACTCCTAGCTATTCCAACTATCATAGCCGACAATGCTGGCCTGGACAGCGCGGAGTTAATTTCACAGCTTCGTGCTGAGCATCACAACGAGAGCAGTAATGCTGGGATTGATGTTATTTCTGGCAGTGTAAGCATAAGATACTCTTATCTCATTCATTTTTACACACTGGACTTGTTACTCACAAACTTTACATGTGGGAACAAAGGTAGGGGACATGGAGAAGCTCGGTATCTCTGAAGCTTTCAAAGTTAAGCAGGCAGTGCTACTGTCTGCCACTGAGGCTGCTGAAATGATACTAAGGGTGGATGAGATTATAACCTGTGCTCCGAGGAAGAGGGAGGACAGAATGTAATGGTAACCCGACGTTACCTGATCAGATCAGTTATTAGTCAGAGGTTGAGTGCGCGTTGTACCGAGCTGTATGTCCCAAGCTATACTTGCGACGGTTGAAATACAGTTCAACTTGGATATCTAAAGCTTTTTGGGGACTTTTAAGGAAAAAAGAAAAGTCAAAAGGGGGAAAACTGTGGGTTTAGTTGTCAGTTTATTGTGCTTTTGTTTTTGGGGGTTAACTTGACATCTGGTCCTGTTTCTGTATCAAACTTGTGTTTACTATCTTGTTGGTTTGAGCAAATTTTGGATGAGATCGGATTCTGAGATGCAAAACTAGGCAACCGATACTATAATAATTGAAAATGACTCACATGGATCTATTGTTCAACATCTATTAACTAACTAAAAGGAGAGGAGAGATCTGAAAGAAGAGCCATAAAGAGTGTTTTTGCTGCTGATTATTTCATTGAGCTCTGAAAGAACATGCGTGTGAAAAGGGATGATAGGCAATAATCTTATTTCTCCTTTCAACTTTGTTTCATACTAGATTCAAATCTATAATCAGTTATGGATACCATCTTTCTTGTACTCTTAACTAAATGAAATTGGTAGATCAAATTCTCCTCCTCGCTTCTTATCTTCATTGAACATAGCAAATACGCTAAGTTTCATTAGCTTTCCCAGGTCTCTTCGGCGTCCCCTTCCCTACATGGTTGGTCAAATTCTGATTGTACGTCTGCGCATTCGCAGCTGTCGTCACAGCTAGATCGGCACCATCAGACGGCCATCTGCTCTCTGACACTATGATCGGAACATTGGAGCCGCCCGCCTTCTCTAATGCCGAGTAAAATGTATCCACTAAGGCATCAAAGAGATTTTGGTAGTTGTTCTGGCCATCGTTAGGACAGTCCCAGGTGAGGTGAGGTGAAGAGGGCATAGTCCAGGCGAATGTTCGCTTGATTGCCAATGTAACTGAAGTAAGGATACACATCTGCTAGAAGCGCGCGACATTGCCAGCCAAGAACTGCACAATCGGCTGCATGACCGATTGCGATTCAGGAGCAAACACACCGGCAGATGGAGGATATCCGCTGGTCCTTGAGAAACCGAAGTTGAGACCCTTTGATTTGGTCCAGGCCAGCTGCAGACAAGGCATTCTAATTGCAGGAAGCACATATTGTGCTAAATCCCGGGGATCCACCTCGTTGCCGACTGCAATGCATCGAAACGAGACATCGGATGCATACGGTGAATGTTCGTTTGGACCTGGGAGTTTGCGGAGTTAGGGTCAGAAGCTAAGGCCTGTAGATTATGTTTGTCGACATCGAATGAGCTTGATGTTGGATCCCCTGAGGGCTTGGAGTGCAGGTTGGTCAGGCCAGTAGATCCTCATTGCTCCAATGTAGTTAGATTGGTAGAGTTTCACAACATCACTACCTTGGGGCAGATTGCTCCAAGCATTCCATAGCAAACACCGATAGATTGCACCCTGAAACAAAACGTAAACGATGTTGTTTGTGTTAGAATATAAAAATATTACCCTCAATCTTGACCACAAACTTCCGAGTTTTGATGTACTGGCAAAGAATATAATAGATGTTATCAGTGCATCTTTGTGTGTGTGAGAGAGAGAGAGAGATTACCTGTTGGGATTTCCAGAAGGAGCCCAACAAGCAATGCAGGGGCCATAATGGAAGTAATGTAATGTTTTGCCATGGGGAATAGCTCCGTTTGATAACTTTAAGCTACAAGCAAGTTCACATCTTCTACAAAAGTAACAAACTCGTATATAGAGCTATTTTGAGGACTAATTCCATGCAATGGCTATTTTTTCCATGGAAATTAAAGTCTTTAGATAGGGACATCAATTTAATTTCAAAGACTAAAACTGGGTCAAATAAGGGCTAATTGCATGTATCACTGGGTTCTTCATTTTTTTCATGTCCTGTCTGAAGATAATCCAAAGTCCAAACAACCCAAATTTCAGATTTTATGATGAGTCCGATGACTAATTCGAATGTAGTCATTACTCAAAACTTGATTCATGTATGATTCTTCCACTAATTCTATTGAGAAATATCAATGTACAACTAGTTGAGTGAAGACTTTGTATTATACGCAGACTTCATCTCCAGTCAAGTACGGTGAAGACATTGACTTGTATTCTGGAGACTTGTACAAGTTTGTATATTTTAAGGCTTTGTTTTCCATAGCAATGTTAATTGGATTATTATTATGACTCAAATCCAAATAATAGGCATTACTGCAAGCTTATTGCATAACAACTAGGATTCATGGTGCAAAATTATCTAAATCGGACGCAGTTGTTCAGTTTCCATCACAAATATTCACGTAAAATGGTGGATTTCCTGTCACTAATTGTCAATTTTCATTGGATTCAAATACAAGTGTAAGAACCAAAATTCAACTGACAATAAATTTTACACCATCACAAGCTATATGCTTTACTAGTTAAACTCTTAGTAGTCCATTACAAATTGAAATAAATAATAAAACATGAAGGGCGATGACCTCTTTTCTTCGTGTTTAGATCCTCAATCAGTAGCCAGCCAAGTAGAGTCAGGGTTGGCCTAGAAGCGAAGGTCTGTAGAAAGCGTGGCTTTGTGCTATTTCAATCCGATCACGAGGATCATTCATGGTTTCATCTCTTAATGCTTGAAGAATTCCCTCTGTTGAAAGCTCCCTATAAATTAAACAGAATCATGGATGGCATCTCAGTTTCTAATATGTGGAGAAAATACAGAACAAACAATCATGTTTTCTTATCATTTACGAATGAGCTTAAACTGGAACTATAGATAGGGAAACATAATCAAACCTTTTGATTAGTATCTTGTATAATGTTTTCAGAATGGGGCACAACTCAACAGGAGCAACATGCTTCTTCTCTTCTGGATGCAAAACATTCAAACTGGGCTGACTGAGGAGCTCATAAAAGGCACCAACTGCAGAGACACCCTGCAAATTGAAAAGAGTAAATATTAAACGGCAAGAATGCAGTATGCAATTTTGGATCATCGGTATGTCTATTTACAGACTTGATACTGACCTGAATCATCCCTTTCCCTTTGATGCTATCTCCCATGTCAGGACTCAATTCTCCCTTGGCGAGCATTTGGCCGTACCATGCATTACGACCTTTTAGCAGGGTTACGTATGTGTCAGCTAGCAACGGGCCAGCAAGCTTCTCTGGCTCCTCTGCTAACAGATGAGTGATGAATATCATTTCAGATGTGCAGTGTGCAAAATATACTGACTTGCTAGTTGCACTCTCATTGGTAAGAGCTGCTACCATACCTGAACAAACGCAAGGACAAATCATTAGGACAAATGGTTTAACGGAAAACTAACAGAATATGTTCACGTCTGAATGAATACAACAACAATGCAAATGGTGTCACCTCTACAAACACGGGGCTCTTTTAATTACAGAAACCCTAAAAAGTATTGCCAAATGAGGTCCTTTGGATTGAATTACGCAGATTTCTCTAAGGTACAGCATATAATGTCTCATCCCAAAAACCGTAGCCTTGGGGAATTGAATTTTATTGCATTATAATATGGCATGCCTTGGTTCATCAAGCCAACTCTAAGAAATTTCACCACTCTCTCTCTCTCTCTCTCTCTCTCTCTCTCGCCCCCCCCCCCCCCACCCCAAGCAAACCCTAAAAACATTTTTCAGATCTGGGAGAAGGCCACCTCCCATCTGCTCTCCTCCTCCCCCATCGTACTCTCCCTTCAAATCCATTTTTTTCTTTCTTTCTCTTCTTCTTTCGTTTTGGGGTGTCGGCCACGGTTATCGACATCGAGACCGCCGTCAAAGATGGGATCTTGGGTGCCATTAGCGGCGAAGCCGTCAACGGGGCCAAGAAGCTTGACTTGAAGAAAATGATTGAGGATTTGGATCCGATCGAAGAGATACCTTGAGGTGGCCGGATCCCATCGTAAGCCTTCAAATCAGGCCACATCCGGCCAAAGGGAGGCCAGATTCGGCCTTGAGCCTTCGGATCTGGTCAAGGGGTGGCCGGATCTGACCTCAAAGATGGGATATTGGGCGCCATTGACGGCGGTACCATCAACGTGGCTGAGAAGCTCAACCTGAAGATGTTCGAGGATTTGGATCCGGTCGAAGAGATACCTTGGGGTGGCCGGATCCGGCCATGAGCCTTCAGACCCGGCCAGATTCGATCAAGGAGAGGCTAGACCCGACCTTAAGCCTCGACGAAGGACTCGTCGGCCTATAAGCATCAAGTCGTCGTTGCAGGCCCTGTTACCTTCCAGCCTATACCACTGCAGGGCCAGCAGACGTCACAGAGGAAGTGCTTGTCGCCTGTGATGGCTAGGATTGTTGATCTAAGATCCAGGCAAGAGCGGTGAGAGTAGGGTTTTTTGGCAGAGCTCTAAGATTCGAGTAAAAGTTGACGAGAGTAAGGAGTAGTTCCAGTCGAGGATGGCTGAATTTGAATTAGAGTGATCGGCCGGAAGTGCCCAGCTTTTATGCCGCAATTGCGTGGTGGGAACATACCACGACTTTGGTGGTGGGGTATCCGGTCAGGATTAGAGCTGCAGATATCGCATCGGCAGTGGCCGGCCAAGGAATTACCGGTTCTAAGCTACAGATGTCGTAACTGCGATGGAGAGAGATGTCACGACTTCGGTGGGGGATCCGGTCATGAGATGACACAAATCTGAGCTACGGATGTCACAACGGCACTGAAAAGAGATCTGACCAAGAGTTGGATAGGTCTGAGCTGCAGATGACACAACTGCGGTGGAAGGGAGAAGTTACGACTTTGCTGAGAAGTTCCGGTGGCTTCGTTTTTTTTTTCCTTCCCCCTCTCTTTTCTTTTGAAGAATTAAATTGTGTATGAGTATTCTATGAAATTTTTTACCTTTTTATCATGGGAATGTTTCGTTAAGTTCTTATTAATGAAACACCAGGAGGATTATTACCTCATGGTTCTATCTCAAAAAAAATTGTATTGCACTACAGAGGTCTCGAAGGACTGAATATATATGTAATACTAGAGGATTCTGGAAGAGATCCTACCGCATACAGACCTATCATATACATAATTTACATATCAACTTACTATAGATTCTAACAGACCCCATTAAATCCAAGGCGGATCAATCATCGAGGGTTTGAAAAGTAAAAGCTGATGATGTTTGGAGCTACAGGTCTTGGTAAACAATTTGATGGGATCATATATGTATAACTGTGATTTCAATCATGCATACACATATGAAAAGCGCGGTGTTGCTGTAATCTGGCTACGGACAAGGGCGGTGACCTGAAGGCATCAATTGACACATGGTTTCAGATAACTCAGAATTTCTATTACTCCATCTACATATATGTTTTCTTTTATTCATGGTTTCTTCTTCTATGCTTGTATTTCGCCTCTCCTCTGTACATTTTACATCTTAGAGCTTGGTGATGTGCCATGCTTTTGGCATATGGGAAGTCATCTGTCATGTTTTTTGCATTAGTACATTACCTTCTCACTTGTCAGGCCTCTGGTCCTCATGGCTTAAGTGACAGGTTAATAATAGGTCTCTCAAGTCATGGGACATCACGGTATCTGCCACCATTTGCAGTATTTGGTTAGATAGAAATAGCCGATGCTTCCATTTACTGGTTTATGTGCTTGTGCTCTTACGCTTGTTTCTCTTGGACAGGGATTCTAGGGACCAAGAGAAAGCTTCGTTTCGGATCGCTCTCCATGAGAACCAGGACCATGCAGCTGGTTTATGTGCTTGTGCTAGGGACTTGGACACTTTCCTACTACAACCATAGACCTTCTGTATTTGTTGGTATGTTTGGCTCTGATGAGTATGTTGTGCGCACCGACAACAACCAATAGAGGATCCAACAGATCTCAACCACAAAGAACAATCCAACAAATCCAAGAAGAACAAATCAATCGCAAAAAAAACGAGATTTAACGAGGTTCGGCCAACGTGCCTACATCCTCGGGGCAATCAATGGAGAGATTTATATTAGGAAGATGATTACAATAGCTCTTGGTCTCTTTGAATGCAAGAGTACTAAGAGCAACTACAATTCCCGCAGGTTCTTCTACAAGATACAAACCCTAGAAAATAATAGCAGCCCTTAAATACAACAGGTTTCCGAACTGCAGTTTTCAGCCCAAACCCGACTGTCGGTCGACCGGCCTCCACCTCGGTCGACCGGCCGGTCGACCGAAAACAACCGAGAGTTGGGCCCTGTTCAGTCAGACATTCCGGTTGACCGGGCGGTCGACCGGTCTCTGACACTGTGCACGTTGTGCATGTGCGGTCGACCGGCCCGGTTGACCGCTGAACCTGTTCTGCTGCTGCTGCTTGTTTTCTGCTGCTGTTTCCCTTCGTCTTCGTCGTCGACTTCCTCGGCGATCACTCGACGACCCTCGACGATCCTAATCAACTTCCCCATCAGTAAACTCTCTCTTTCCAACAATTCTCCACCTCGGCGAAGATTTTCTCAAAATCTGAGCCGATCTCCAACGAACCCCAGTCCATCACCTGGCGAAATCGACACACGATCTCGGCGAAATCGACACACGATCTCGGCTTGCGCGCACCGGTCGAAATCGACACACGATCTCGGCGAAATCGACACACGATCTCGGCTTGGAATCTTTGGCTCATCTATTCCTGGAAAACATCGCACATGCCTTCCCTGCACTTCACCTTAGGAGAATTTCCATACATGCCGATCACCAACATGGCTTCTACTCCTCAACTTCATGACCTCACGAAGACTTCCTCATGAGCCAACACTGACTCTCCACTGACTAGCTCTATCTAGTCTACCTGTCTTCCACTGACGGTCCAACCAAGTCTGCGTAGAACACACCCAACATCATCGGCTTCAACGGGATGCACACCCCTTCTTATGCAAGCTCAACATCTTCTAACCAGAAGATAAACCTGTTCATCGAGACCACAACACCTCACCTCTACGTGAAGTCCAACTGGCCACGCCACTTCACCGCTACATGAAGTCTCTCCAACTCTACGTGAAGCTCCAATCAGCCACAACTCTTCACCTCTACGTGAAGATCCAAAATTACTTCTCGAGAACCAAAATAGCTTCATAAGAGTTGCATCACCAATGGCTGCGCCTTTACGGCTGCCTACGTACCTTTGCCCAAAAGGATCAAGCCAACCGTAGTTCATTTAAATGAGCTTCAGCAAGCTCAAATAATGGTACCTGTATCTGCAGCAGTGAACCTGTCAGACTGAGTCATATGAACCTCTTCCCGACCATCATGGAGAGCAACGGCCTTCAACTTAAGCTTGTCGCGTTCACAAGCTTGAGATTCATGCTTCTTCAACCACGACCGTGGTTTCACCTTGGTTCCAATGGCTGCAAATAACTCGACATCCTCTGCAATGTCGTCATCCTGTTCAGCATCACCCCTGGTATCTTGAACTCCTCCCGGTGTCACCTCCGATGAAGTCTCCTCTGATGCCGAACCAACTGGAGATGATGGAGTAGCATCAACCTCCACCCGCTGCAATCCTTCCTTGGTCTTCGTCCTCTCCACCTGCTGAGAGACGATGGACTTCAACCCTGAAGTCTCTCCAAAAGTGACATTTCTGCTCATTACGATCTTCTTGTCTTCGGGGTCCCACAACCTGTAGCTGTTTCCCTTGACCCAAGTAGACAAACCTCTTTGCTCCCGGATTCACCTTGCCACTCTTGGCACTGAAGTAGGCCGGACTTCCAAACTCCCGCAGCACACCATGATCTTGAGCAAATTTTTCAGACCAAGTTCCCAATGGAGCTTTACCTCCTATTGCAGTCGATCTGTTCCTGAGATGGCTAGCATACTCAGTCGCCTCAGTCCAAAGCGACTTGTCCAATCCTGAATTAGACAATAACTTCCGAACCTCCTCCAGCAAGGAACGGACTATCTCTTTAGCCAACCCATCTGTACCTGTTGAGAAGTGAGTAGCAATCCCTGTGTTCTGGCCAAACTGTAGGAATCGGTCAATGTCTTTTCCAACATTACCAATATGAAGCTCCTTTATCTTCCTACCTATCTGCCTCTCCATTTTTCCTCTCCACTTCCTCAACACATCTAGGGCTTTACCTCTTTGTCTCATGGGATATATCCAAACCTGCCTAGATGAACCATCAATAAAAGAGACAAAGTACTTGCGACCTCCAAGCGATGCCGTCTTAGTAGGTCCCCATACACTCACGTGAACACGATCAAGAAGACCTTCATTGTGGTGAGTATTGGTGCTGAATCTCACCATCTTCTTGTCCAGAACGCTGTGTCCACCTTCCAACTTGCAGGTAGCAGCACCTTCCATGGATTCCTTCTTTGCAGGAGCTTGCAAAGACCTTCCATCTTCGTGTCCGACCTTTCCCTGCCAGTCCTCCGGGCCAACATCATCTGATGAACTTGAAGTCTCCACCTGATCTGTAATCGTACTACCCTTCAAGTAGTAGAGATTTCCTCGGCGGACGCCCTTCATCACCACCATCGAGCCCTTGATCATCCTGAGATCGCCATCTCGAACAGATATCACCATGCCCGATGCTTCCAAAGTTCCCACGGAGATTAGATTTCTCTTCAACTGAGGTACATACCTCACTCCTTTCAGCTCCCTTACTATCCCATCAACCATCCTGATTCGGATTGTACCTACACCCTCCACGCTACATGGGTGATCGTCGCCCATAACGACCGAACATCCCTCCAGCTGCTCAAAGTTGGAAAACCAGCCCCGATTAGGGCACGCATGGTATGTTGTACCTGTATCCAGAATCCACTCATCTTTCCATGAGTTACTAATAATGGGAGAACTGACTGAAAACGAGAAACCTGACGAGTCCGAATCTGCTCCATCTTCCTGTGAACTACTCCTCTGAGTCTTCGTCACCTTTGATAGATTTGCTTCAGCATTCGGCTCCTTCTTCTTCCCCTTGAACTTCGGACAGTCCACTTTCCAGTGCCCTATCTCTCGGCACAAAATGCACTGATCCTTCCTCAGATCCCTATAGCCCGACCTGGACTTCGATCTTCCTATCACCTCCTTGCCCTTCCACGATGAACTTCTGCTTCTTACTTCCAGTGCCTCCGCCACTGAGCTTGACTGTGAAGGATGCCTCTCATTCTTCCTTGTGTCATAACTCATCAATGCAGACGACACCTCATCATAATCCAAGGTCTGCCTTCCATTAATGAAGGTCAGTGTGAATGTCTCGTACTCCTCTACAGGAAGTGAATTCAGAAAGATGACCGCCTTATCTTCCTCTTCTACCTTGACATCCAAATTCAGCAGATCTGTAAGAAGCTTCGTATATCGGTTGATGTGCTCATTGACTGTGCTACCCTTCTTCATCCTGAACTGATACAGCTTACTCTTAAGCTGCAACCTGGTCTCTACACTCTTCTTTAGGTACTTTTTCAAGGGTTTCCCACAGTTTCTTCGCTGACGTCTCATGTTACACAAGGTATTTTATGTCTTGTGACAAGCATGAACGTATCAAGCCACATGCCGATCTGTTCATCTTTGCCCACTCTTCATCAGTGGTCGTGTTCTTCTTCCTCTCCAATAGGAGAGTGTCCTCGAGGTTTGATGCATTCAGCGCATCCATAACCTCGCATCTCCACATTCCGAAATTGTTAGTCCCATTAAACTTAACAACTTCAATCCTTGGGTGATTGTTCATTGTCTTAACTGATGCAGTTTCTTCTGCCATTGAGATTTTCCCTGATTCTCTATCTATGCGGAAGATCAACCAACTTTGAAATAGATCTCTACTCAGATAAAAATAGGATTTTACCTGTCCCTTGAAACCCTAGATCGAGTTTCTCACCAGATCTACTCCACCACGGATTCAATGAGCCCTCCTTGAGTCCTTCTGAGATCGACACACGATCTCCTCGAACACCCAATACCTCAGATCTGAGATCGACACACGATCTCCACCGGATCCGATCTCGAGCCCTTCCGAATCCTCAGAAATCCCAAAGAGCAACCTGGATGCTCTGATACCACTTGTTGTGCGCACCGACAACAACCAATAGAGGATCCAACAGATCTCAACCACAAAGAACAATCCAACAAATCCAAGAAGAACAAATCAATCGTAAAAAAACGAGATTTAACGAGGTTCGGCCAACGTGCCTACGTCCTCGGGGCAATTAATGAAGAGATTTATATTAGGAAGATGATTACAATAGCTCTTGGTCTCTTTGAATGCAAGAGTACTAAGAGCAACTACAATTCCCGCAGGTTCTTCTACAAGATACAAACCCTAGAAAATAATAGCAGCCCTTAAATACAACAGGTTTCCGAACTGCAGTTTTCAGCCCAAACCCGACTGTCGGTCGACCGGCCCGGTCGACCGACCTCCACCTCGGTCGACCGGCCGGTCGACCGAAAACAACCGAGAGTTGGGCCCTGTTCAGTCAGACATTCCGGTCGACCGGGCGGTCGACCGGTCTCTGACACTGTGCACGTTGTGCATGTGCGGTCGACCGGCCCGGTCGACCGCTGAACCTGTTCTGCTGCTGCTGCTTGTTTTCTGCTGCTGTTTCCCTTCGTCTTCGTCGTCGACTTCCTCGGCGATCACTCGACGACCCCTCGACGATCCTAATCAACTTCCCCATCAGTAAACTCTCTCTTTCCAACAGAGTACTTGTTTTTCTTGTATGATGTTCTTCTGTACTTGTACTTGTTTTTGAAATCTTTTACTATCCTTTTACTCAAAAAAAAAAACAATATGATAATTTTTCAGAAGCAAAAAGAAAATAACTTACCGGCACCAATAGCATAGACATTCTTCAACCCGCCCATCACTTCATGCGTGACAAGATCGCTGTTATCCCACACAATGAAATATGGCTGCCTCAAGAACTTGGCTAGAGGTTTCCTCCATTTCTCGGCTCCACATATTCGAGCATTAGCATACTCCTTATTATAAATCTCTGAAGCTATGTTTGGACCACCGAGGTAAAGAATGTTCTCGATTGGGATCCCAGCTGCCAGGAATACACTCAAGCTTAGAACATATAGAACCTGAAAAATAACCTGAAGCTAAATGGTGTATGATGGCAAGCTTCCCATAAAAGAAAAGGGAAAAATAGAAATGGCTGGATATGTCATTGCTAAAAAACTTAATGTAGAGGCTAGTAATAGTTCAAACAATCAATTGTTTTCATCTCTTTTTTCTTTTCAGTTTTCGCATTGTCTGTGTATGTTACGAAGAAAATAGAAAGAAAAACAACAGAGAAATGAAAGAGAGAATAAAAGAAATGCTAGTTCGTTCTTTCATTTTCACTACAATTAAAAATAATTTCAAGAAAAAAAAAACTTAATAGATTTCTTTTTCTCTAATTTTACTGCTGTGAGACAAACAGGGAAAGCACCACCTCACTCACTTTCCTTTCCCTTTGCTAAGTTGTCATCAAAATACATAAATCTAACAGTAGAGTTAATAAATCAACATACATGGCTTTTTTCTCATCTAATGGATGGAAGTTTTAATCATATAAAAACTAGATGCAAATACAAGGAGGAAACTTTCAGACAAAAACTTCTTGAAAGAGTTAAAAAGAGGTCCATATATTATTATATTCGATGATGAAAGCAGCACCTTAGTTGACATCTGAGAGCAAAACCAGCATAAAAGAAGTGAATGAAGCTTGTGGGAAAGTGAACCAAATATCTGAACTTAAAAGTGTTACATAACAAGTCAAAAGCAAATTTTAATTAGGGGAAATATGAGCTGAATATTGAAACTGTGAGCAATGATCTAAAATTTAGGCTTACATGACTCAAATCATTAGACTACATAACTTGAATACATTTAAATACAGCTAGAGAGGCTGAGAAACCTTACTTGCACATTGAATCATTTGAGTTGGAGTCACAATCCTTGGGACTGGATCAAGAGCAGCCTCTATACCCTTGGCCAGAGAGATTATAACAGGCACACTGATCCTCTCCTTCCAATACCTACTGATCTCCTCAAACACCTCCCTCGTCTCCGTCGACGGCAGCCCGTTCACCACGATATCCGCGTCCCACACCGCCTCCTGCAGGTTGGTCACCACCTTCATGGGGCACAACGGCGTGTCGATCATGTTGAGACAAAACCCATCTTTCAGTATCTCGTCCGCGGACAATGTCCTGTCACCCAGCCTCGCCTCGACATACTTCAAGTATGCACACCTCCGGATCAATCGCCTCAGCACGTCCTCCCTCGAATTGATCACCTCGAAGAGGTGCTCCGCGGTGGACCGGTCCACGGACCTGCCGGCCCTCCGCCAGATCCTTATCTGGATCTTTTCGCGGAACTGGCCGTATGCATCTTGAAGAAGGGCAGCGAAGACGCTGCCCCATGCTCCAGCTCCAATGCCCACGATCTTCAACAGGCTGCCCTGCGGTTTGTTGAGGAGACGGCGGAGCTCGTCGAGCTTTGCTTCTGCTCCTCCGTTGGAGCTGTGGTGTGATCCATTGGAGTGAATTGGCTTGTGATTGCTTTCTATGTTCCCAACCATTTTTCCCCCTTGAACTCAAATTCTCTCAAATATTCCTATCAATTCAATACCATACACTAAATTTCTTCCAAAATCTCACAAAAAATGGGGCAAAATAATTGATCAAAACCCTCCTATAAACCCACAAATAAGGGGAAGATTAACAAAAAAAAAAAAAAAAAAAAGAGAAAGCAGAAAAGGGTAACTTACACAATGAGCAAAAGTAGATGTCCTTTAAAGACCCTGAAAAATTCAAATTCCCCTTCTTCTACCTTCAAATCTCTGTATTGAATCAAATGATAAGACTTGCAAGAAACTAGAAGTCTCAACTGCAACACATAAAGCGTTGCAAATGCCGTTGGAGTTTGGGTAATCTAACTCACCAACAAAAACATGTATTTAAACAAGCCACCCAAGCTTCCAACATTCACATATATAATTATCTATTTCTCGTGGGTCCTCTCACTCTCAATGGGACTCATTCAAACTGAACTTCTTGTGAGATAAAAACAAACTTTCGGTGGGGTTTTGGACACGAGATGTTCGTGCAATTGCTACACCCCTCTTGCTTTCTTAAAAAGCCTGTTTGTTTGGTGGGAAGTTGGCCGGCTCTGAGTTTGAGAGCCCGATAGGGTTTTTTTCTCATCTAGGTTGTTTGCTTGACAAAAAAAATGAGAAAAGAAAAAAAATTCAAAATGATGAGCCTCATCAAAAAAAATTTTTTTTAATTTTTCTGAACGTGACAAGGTTTTTTAATTTCTATTTTTCACACTAAATAGGCCCCCAAGTCTCTTATTTTTGCGTGTTGATAAGTTGGTGAAGACATTGAAGAACAATCATAAATGTTAGCTGATGATGTACACATTGTCAGTATACATGCATGAATAATGAAATTATTGTCACTGCAAGCAGTTGGCCGTCTTGTTTTGATTGGTACACTGCTGGTCACTCTGCAGAGCCCGCAAGATGAAAGAATTTATTTAATTATTACCGACAGAACTGACAATATGAGTAAATGACTCAGACTGGAAACCCTCTCTCTCTCTCTGTCTCTCACTGCGCTGACACTCCCATTTCAGAAATCATTCTAACTTGGCACCAAACCAAAATTTTTGCTAGACCTTTTCCATGAATAGCTGAAGCAATGAAAATTAACAATGATTATGACTTAATATATGTAGCCAGCCATGGACCCAACATTAGATATTGCACAACCTGAGCTTGATTTATGTAGCCAGCCATGAACTTTCCTCCACAACATCAGATATATCATAATCTGCTCTCTTAGATGAGCGACCGACGTTATGGGCAGCAGCTCAGCCTTTTTTCAACTTCATTATTTCTGATTCTGACATCAAACCGTATTGGTAGCAGTGTTAAATAAGTTGGTTTGTTGTTGCATCATTCCGAGTAAACATTTTCATTCAGTTACAAAAAAAAAAAATTAAAAAAAACAAAACCAAAAAAATCAATGGGTCAGGATGCTTATGAAACTGAGAACTGGATTGCGACTGGGGTAAGTATTTGAATTTGCTGGAATACTTGAGAACTACGGAATGGTGTGGACACAGTAACAGAGACAATATGTGAATAATATAATAGAGAGAAATGTAAATCAGCTGACGCAGGAGGCAACTCCCTCCTATGTCGCACTCAAAAATCATATTTTCCGAGTGAATTTTCAAGATCCGACCGCACATTATCATATTCATATTCTAAAATATACACATATAAAAAATTAAGTGATTTGAAATACGTTTACTCATTGATCTAATCGTTCCATTTTGTTCTATTGTTAAAAAACCGTTAATGTTTGAACCCAAAGAAAATGGAGTAAACAAACTTCAAATCACTTGATTTTTTATATGTGTATATCTTAGAATATGAAGATGATAATGTGCGGTCGGATCTTGAAAATTTACTCAGGAAATTGATTTTTGAGTGCGACATAGGAGGGAGTTGCCTCCTGTGTCAGCTGATTTACATTTCTCTAAATATGATATTAGTAGTCAAAGAAGTAATTGATATTGTTTATTTGTTTAGTTTGCTTATGGAAGTAGCACCCTTTTTGGATGGTAGCTGAATCAAGAAAAAGTGCTGATTCACCCAAATGGAGCACAGTGTTTGATTTCCTTCCATAAAAGAAGATTACTTGCAGAGAGCTTGAAATCACATCACCCGATATTGAAAGCAGACAAGTAATCGGACATGAAAAATAATTTTCATATAGTAATATCAAGGTGCTATGAATCTCAATTACTCCAGGTGTTGAGTATGTCAGTGGGTAAGCCAAAGAATGAGTAGAAAAACAGATAGAAATTAGTCGGATCAAACATCCACCGAGTTATTATCCTCAGATAACATCATGGTGCAACAGCCTCCTCCTGATCTTATCTGCATTATGAGACAACTGAACCAGTCTCTTTTGAGACAACCGACGGCATAAAAAGACTCGAGTCACCAGGAACATCAGTAGCAGTGTTACATGCCAAACTCAAGCCGAGTTTTGGGTATCAAGAATTGATAGAAGGCAAGAGTCATGGTAAAATGTTTGAAGAGTCTGTTACTGATGCGATCACTGATCGCGGTGAGAAGTGTTGATTGAATTCCAAGCACAAATGCAGAATAAAATACTACTGCCCCGCTAAAAGATGAAACAAAACTAGAACCCTCGTTTGATCAAATGCAGAACAAAATCAAGTGCAAGAGCAACTGTCCTCAGGCCTATTAAAAGATGAAAGCAAACTAGAAACCCCAGCCACACAGTCAGGCTTCCATAGCGCTGCATCACAGATGACTAATATTTATTTGTGAACCAGAAGTACATACCACTTGAGAATCTGAATCACTTCACCAAACAGACGAACGAACTACAAAAAAATATACGACAACAGATTAAATGTCAGCAATTCATTAAGAATACCAAGATAATACACACCCAAGGTCTCTGAGACCAAAACAAACAAGTTAACACACACCTGACACGACGCACAATCTTAAAGCTCAACATGAGAAAACTAAACTTCCAGCCAAGAATTCCCAGAGCATGCTAGCAGATTATCAGCAATAATGTATTACCTGAAGATCTCGGCCAATTTAACATGGTTTAGAAAGAGAAACAACCACAAAATACCAACTTTAGGCCAAAGGTTATGATGCATGCATCTAACCAGTGCACGCATATAAAGGTACTTATACAAGGGTTCTGCCAGAATAAACAAGCTGCAGGTTTTCATAGTTATACAGCGAATAGGAGAGACTCAGACCAAGACGACAGTGGCAGACACCATATAGTAATCTTCTAGCTCAGGAAAAATATAGGCTAAGAGATGCCTAGATAAAGATACCAGTGTGTAAAACACTATAACAAACCAAGCAACGATTATGTGGTAGCATCAGGTGGCTAATGGTAATCGTCCAATCTTCCATATTATATCATCCACCTGGCCAATTCATTTGATTAACTCTGCTCCAAGCATTGGAAATTTCATCTTTATCCCTAAGCGAAGAAAGAGAGGCGTCATTAGAAACTAAGCGATAGCTTACAGAATGCAACCCATAAGCGAACAATAGAAAGAGATACAAACCCTTAATTGTTCTTGGAGGGCACGTGCTGCTTCTGTAGAGCATGTCCGGGAGCGATCAGGGCCAGCTCTGGCTCACACTGGACTCGCCCCAGTGTCTGATTGGTTGATTGCTAATCAGAGTCATCGTACACTTCTTCGTCCGAGAGCTCATCAAAAGACCTTATGTCAAGCTGATAGCGAAGTATACCCCCGATGCCACCAAAGCCACGGCAAAACTGGGATCCCTCTTGAGATTTGTTGGTGACAAACTCAAGGGTGCAGCCAAACCGCTTATACTCATTGGCAAACCACTCCAACAATGATATTTTCTCTTGGACCTCAAGTTCTGCATTAGTTGCAGGATCCCGTAAGTTACTCTGATCTGCTTCTTGTTCCTTGTTCAGGTGTTTTATGATGATTTCCCCAGTACCTGCATGCTTCAGTGTGTATCTGTTGACATCCAGATTTTCCCAAACAATCAGGATCTCCACAGCACCCATCTCAAGAGTTTTCAGTGTGTCATCCACACCAAAAACATACTTCCCAGTGTCTTGACTTATCTCCTCAAAATATTTTCCTATCAGCTTCTTCTCCTGAATAAACTTGACATTTGATAAAATTTCTGCTGATAACTCAATTGCCTGATTGAAACCATTCTCCCCTCCATATGAAACATCAACCACATTGAGTATCTTTGCCTGCAGTCGGGGATCAAACATGTCAGACTGGCTCAACTCAGTTTTAAAATCAGCAGAACCAGCCAAAATAAGCCCAGCAACATTTGGCTGACTTGTAGCAGGATTAATGAAGAACTGTGTTGCAAGTTCAGCCGTCTTTCGGACATAGTTGTGACGTTTTTCCATTCGAAGCCGAGCAAATCGGAGTGCTGACTGCCCTCCTCTTCCATGCTTCTTTGGAAGATCAACAGTGAATTTGTGAAGCACCTCTCGAGTATTGCCACTTAACGTGCCAAAAAGGGTTCCATTTCCATCCATCACTATGAAACCAAACTTGTCATCAGATTCGAGAAGTTCATTCAATGCCTCTATATGAAACTTGTTATCACAAAGATATAATGATGCATTGATGGGCTTGAACGGCTCGAAATCTATAGTCACCTTCTTCTCTTTCCCATCTTCAGTAACAATGGTTCCAGTGTACAGAACTAACCCATTGGGAGGAACCTTGTTGTAAAGCTTCAACCTCTGTTGAGCAGAAGTGATGGCTCCCAGCACCGATTGTCGGTTGACTCTACTCTTGATATTCGAAGCAGTTCCATATTCATCACCCAACATCTTAGCCACTCGAGAAATCTGATCACGAGGTGGCATAATCAGTGAAATCATGCTTGTGCCATTGCCTTTTGCAGACGCCAAAGCTTTGATGAGTTTCTTAATCTTCCATATCTCAATATTCCGATCAGTTTCGTGAGCATCGGCCATCTCTTAAAAGACTGACACACACAGATAAGGGAGATCTACCTGAAAAGAACAAATAATACTTAGGTATATGTTCTAAGTAACACATAAACATCAGTTCAGGACATTAAAAAAAGGTGGTAAATTGAGAGCAGAATTTATAACATGCCAGACCACCAATAACCACAGAAACATGTTGTATTACCTACTAACAAATAACAATTTCACATTTCACTCCATATTATTTTTTTATATTCCATGTACATCTCCACATATCTGAGAGGGATTTCTGCATACAGTGACCCTATGGCTATTAACAAGCTGATAACAAAGAAAGTTTATATATATACATCCCTCCATATAATTATCTTTGAAGAACCTCACACTACTATTAAATAGATGTTTAGCAGAAAGAAACTTTATAAAATTTCTGAGTACTATTCTTGAACGTGCATTATCTTCAAATAAACACATACATAAAATACTTCAAATGAGTTTTAGGAAGTAAAAAATCTGTTAGGAATAGCCAGTTGCTAAGCTGAGCATAGATTAGAGGTGAAACCAACAAAATGACATGGTAGTTGAGGTCAAATTCAACTTCACTAGAGTATATAACACCAATTGTGTTATTATGCACCCTCATCAAGGTCAAAAATTAGAAATTCCTTACTAACCCTTTTAGCAAGAGTACAGGAAGTTACAGAAAGTCTTGCATGGCAGAGATAGACTGCCTTGTCAAAGTTTCAATTACTTGTTTATCCTAATTAATCTTAACTATCCCAATACAAAAGAAATGAAAGAACAAGACAATCCTGCATGCAGGTCTAGTTTTTACGATCCTTACCATCCCTAATAAAAGCCACATACCTCAACTGATCAAATGAATAACCCAAATTGCATAAATGGACTAGTTTCAAACTGATGATTTCAAGCCTATCTACACCAACAACCTATGATAGTCAATTACTGCCAGTGCAAAGCTAGCGTTTATCCATTATTAACATCTTAAACTTATAAGAATAATATGTAGGACAGATTCCCTATAAAATTAGGGTCGTTGCTCAACATAGCATGCATGTTCATCATGTTGAGGACCCCCATAATTGCGTGTGTTTATCTTTCCCATGGAAAAAGAAATGGGAGGCTGCAATAACTATTTGCTTAATGTTTCCTAAATTAGTTGCTCTCTAATGTGCGTTCACATTAGAAAACCAACTAAAACATATAATTATAAACGTTCAATATATGTATTATCATCAAATACAAAAAAAGAACTACTAATAAGCTGGGACAAACTATTTGGAGAACAAACTTAATTCCGAAAAATTAAAACAAGCTGTGTTCGGAGAAGGATCCCTGTTTTTTAAGTGCTAGAACAGTTGCAGCTATTGCGGACAATTAATCAGAGATTTAGGAATCTCCATTCTCATCAGAAGGCTATAAAAAGAGCCGGAATGAAACCTCTAATAATTTTGGAATGATGGAACACCAACATATCTAGGCAAGACATCACCAACAGTTTGAGTCCACTAAGACACACAAAACTATCCAGTTTTAAAAAAGATCTAATTTCTATAAACAAGTCTTCCACCGGGTAGGAAATAATTTATTTGTATAACCTATCTTTAACAGTAATGGCCATCTAAGTTCCTCAAAATTATTAATGAGCTAGCTTTCATATGTCATCCCATAGGTCTCCATCGAAATAATCTCAAATTTATACACATCTGAACCCAACAGTTTTTAGAACAAACTAAAAGTCTGAAACATGTTAAAGCCATTACTCTAGGCATGATCAAGTCTGGAAATCGATATCCAAAAAGCAAAGATAGATAGCATCATGACCCAAAAGTCAAATCTGGAAATCTATATCCAAAAGGAATACCTAGAAACTGATATCCAGAAAATGGTTGCAATACATGAAATGGGATAAGTAAAGAGGATAACTTCAGCTTTGAATTTGGAAATACATCCAAAAGTAAGTGATGCAAAACGGTTTCTGGTTGGACTTGTGCATTTATATTTCAAGCGATAAAGAGAGATTTGACTTGATGGGGGAACCAACTTAAAGGGACGAAAGCACAAATGCCTACAATCAATCACGAGAGTGTATGTTTTTGAGTAAGATCAGTTGGTTTTTATCTTTACTCTTACTTTTATAATAAAGAAAATAGAGAAGCCAAGTGAGGCCCCATCCAGTTCTCTCAAAACATAGAAAAGCCAAGACAAAAAGTTGTATTTAATTTGAAAACTCTATGGATCAAGTGTTGGTTTTTTTCCTTTCTTTTTTGGTACTATCAGTATCGTTTATCTTCACACACACACACACACACACACACACACACACACGCTCCCCCTCCTTTTCTGTTTGAACCAGATTTTACTTTCTTAATAGCAAATCATAACACCGGATCTCAATTTTCTTTTAACCACAAGCCCTCATTCCTGTTCCTTGACTGCAATTCCAACTTTTGATTGAATTAGGATTCATCTGAATATCATGATTGCTTAATGCTATCTCCTGAATGCACAAATGCTCACAAGCAAACTTCACAAGGCTCCTTATAAGTGCAACCATGATTTTAAAAATTAGCCGATTTTGACATATATGATCTTATGAGGTTTTGAGATACCTAATGTTGATATATTATACTAAAACCCATTGGCCGAAACCGATACCGTAATTTCAACCCATGACTGCAACAATTTTATTATATTCATTTGCCCAATACCATAGGGAATAAACTCTTCAACAATGGAGCTGACATAGAACAATGCCTCCAAATTCATTTTGTATGGGAACCTACTCTTTGTGTCGCTTAGTATGGTAGTCAAAATCTCACAAGATCCTCAAGGGACAATTTCCCTGAGAGAAGTTTCAGTAAGAAAATATGTTTCACTTGTTCAAGAACATAACTTGCTTATGTTTCAATTATAAACACATTTTATGCTACCACAGGATGAAACAAGCAAAGATTTAGAAGTTACAAATAACTTTCAACAAAAAGATTCAAAGCAGATTTTAAAAAAAAATCTAGTATAATCCAAACTTGGCAAAGTCACCTTAAGGTATCATCTGTGAATAGACATGATGAATAGTAACCGATGTTTTAAAAAACACCAGGAGAGTCTAGGTGTCCAAGCAAGCACCTTGTGCTTAGAGCCACCTAACTCAATCTTCTAAAAGACCGGACAACTTAAGTTTACAATCCTCGATCCATGTGCGTGATTAAGGTCTACAATGCCAGTAGCACATGCATTGTAGACCTTAATCATGCACATAGATCGAGGATTGTAAACTTGAATCTTGCCTATGGACCATATATCAAAAGGTGGGAAAGAAGATGGCAAGAACAAAAAAAAAATGTTCTTGCACCATTAGTTGCAAGTAAGATCCCCTTAGATCAAAAGATCAATGGCTAGACCAAAGATCAAAACGTGGGACTTTTATTATCACAAAACAATGTTGCATAACCTAAAATTATATGCAAGAAGCACCCCTCTCATAGACTATATCATAAGTTTGTATTTTTGAATTATCCAGAATGCTATGCAACTGAAGTAACTATAATATGATCATGATACAATGTAAGTAAAAGATGCAATGAAAAGATTATTATCACAGTTCTTACTGTAGAGCATACAAGAATATCATATTAAGATAAAGTAATTACACACCAAGTTCTGAACCATAAAAGCCAGCGGCAATCTACACACAAAAATATCCACAAGGCCAAAAGATTAGTTACCTGTTTGAAGACTACAACTTTCGAGATGAAATTAATCAATTTTATTCTATCTAACATTGTTATAAAACCTATAAGAAAGCCAAGTCAAAACATGGTGTTTGTTTGGAAGCCTTATGTATGCTGCATTGGTTTTGTTTGTGAGTGCCCGCTGTCTTCATCTCGTGCGTAGGTTTTCGATGAACAACTGACTAAATCGTCCAAAATTAGATCAAGAAACGTGTAATGGCACGTAGACAGGGTTCAAAGTCTCGACGGAGTCGCTCTTCGCTCAGTCGAGTCACCTCCGGAACGGTCATCGCTGCGAGTCAATTTTTGTGGAGGAAATAAACCGACTCAAGGCCGACTCGAGTATGACTCGGTCGCCTCGGTTTTATCCCAATACGACTCGGGTTGACTCGGCTGAGTCGAGTTTTAAAAAAAAAAAGAAGAAAAAAAGAAAAAAAGCTCTTACCCGATCTGAAATTAGGGCCCGCCCGTCCGCCCGTCGTTCGCTGTCGCCTGATAAGCCTCCATCCAATCTCTCTTTCTCTATCTCTCTTTCTCTCTCCCTCTCTCCTATGTCTCTCCCCCCTTTCCCTCTCTGTCCCGATCTCCTCTATCTCTCCCCCTCTCCTCTGTCTCTAATCTTATCTTTTTTCCCCTCCTTTTTGAGTTTTTCTCATATTTACCCCTCAAATCTTCCGTATTTCTAAATTTACCCCCAAAATCACCATATTTCTTAAATTTACCCCACAAATCATCATATTTTTTCAATTACCCTCAAAACAAACTTATTTTGGACATGTGATACATGAATATTAATGTCTACATTTTTTTTAAAGAGTTATCGTGATTTTTTCAGAATTTTTGAGATTTCTATGTAACGTTTTGCGCGTATCGCCCGAGACCGATCCGAGACGCCACGACAGATCCGTCTTCAGTGCCCGACGAGTCGGCGGTCGAGACCGCGACTTTGAACCACGCACGTAGCCTCCCACATATGATCACTAAAACACGATCTCATAATGATGCTTTGAAGGAAGCCCAATGAGGTCAGTATGTAGATATTGCAACAACTCTAATCCAACTAATGAATCTGCTGTGAAACCTCTAGCAAGGTTCAAACCTGAAATATTTACCTTCCCAAAGTACCCTTATAGAAGATTCTTCTTCTCCATCAATACAACTCTCTAATATCTCAATTCTCAACCTTCTGGTGTTTCTAGTTCTTTTCAAAATTTCCTAAGGCGTCGGTATTCAGCTCTAAGTTTCAGGTGCTTGTAAAAACAAATATTATGCAGGTTCCTGACAAAAATTAACAGAAAATAGAGAGAATTGCAAGCTTGAAACAAGCTTGTGGACTTAGAATACAAATTCGAGGATAAGAATAAACCTACATAACAGACTTAAATCTAAGATTCACCCTGTAACTCTAAAACATATACTCATCAAATCTTTATCTCAAAAATAAATAAAAAAATCATCAATGTTCATATAAACAGAAGGAGATAAAATCTTCAGAACAATAGGCACTTAGTTTCACAAAATCTCACCAAATCATCGCAACGTAAAGCCCAAATCCAAGGTAATAAGCTTTGTTTCACAAAACAATCAGATCACCGCAGAAACGATCGCAAAAGTTTACACGAAACCTAAATCACACGAACACAACAAATCTAGGGTTCTCTCACAGTAAATTCGAAATCTAACAAGCGATTAACAACAGATTCACACTTTGATCCATCGATCTGAAAAATGATTAGGAAATCGACAACCACACGCTACAAAAACATAAAAATTTATTGTCTTAGAGAGAGAAATTAAGGATTTTTTTTAGAGAGAGAAAGTGGGCGAACCTGAGAGCGGCAGAACCCGAGGGATGCTTTGGTGGCTCGGAAACCCAAAGAAGGGAAAGATCTGGAATTTAAGGGAGCACGCGATGCTTCGCCGCGTCAGAGAGGGCAGAACTGGACCGTTGATTGAGATCGGACGGTTCGAAAAGATTTGGCAGCTCTCGTCCTTTTAACTGATAATTGATAGATTGATAAATATTTTGGGATTGAGGATGGACTAAAGAGTCTGGGGACCATCTATATTCTAGTTGTTCAAGATGTTACAAAATATAATTAATTGTTTTTTTAAGAAAAAAATATAATTAATTGTTAAAAAGCTTATCTTATTTCTTAAGTCTTCGTCAAAAATCTCATGCATCTTTTCTGAACAATAAATTTCACATTTCACAAGAGTTAAAACAATAAATTTATCTTAACTTTTCGAGTCCTAACTAGGGGTGCCATCGGATCGGATACGGATCGGATATTACCTCTACCATATCCATATCCGCACCTAACCTTCGGATACGGATACGGATACGGATATTGGCGGATGTGGAAAAATGATATCCGTATCCGCCAAAATCGGATATCAGATATAAATCGGATATTAGCGGATCGGATGCGGATACTAATCGGATATGTTAAAAATGGATATGGTTAAAGATAAATTAAACAGAAATACTTATATTACTTTTGTCTCATCTACTACAATATTAAATGTGATACATACTATGATATTATTGTGTACATATCAATACATTCATCGTATTCATTGTCATTTGACTTCTATAACAATAGATTACACATCCTCCGGTGCTAAATGCCGATTCGGATGACATGATTGATGTCGAAATACTCAAAATATCATGTGGTGCTCTTGCAAGAATCGAATACTTTTCACTATTACTTTTCACCAACTCAAAATATCAAAATTTAATACCTTATTCCATTGAAGAATAGTCTTCACCATACCGATATCATTATGAAGCACGCAACATTCGGATATCGGATCGGATACGAATAAGATATTACTTTTACCATATCTGTATCCGCACCTACCTTTCGGATACGGATACGGATACGAATATTGACGGATGTGAAAAAATGATATCCGTATCCGGATTGGAGGCGGATTCGGATGCGGATATCCGCGGATAATCCGTATCCGGTGGCACCCCTAGTCCTAACAGAACCAAACTATATAAATATAACTTTCAATTAGTCCATTTAGCTAGGAAACTAATAATCATTTATTTTCTAAAAAATCTTATTAGATGAGAATCCTTATTTAATTAGCTTTACTATGTATAGGTCAAAATTTGGACCCAGTCAGGATCGCGACGCGTGTCCAGTGACAGAAACATAAACATGCTCCCAGGAACCCCTTCTGAAGCCTCCGCCACCTCTTATCCGAACCACGGTTTCGAGGCATACCGTCTACCGGAAGTGCTCCATCCAATCCCAAAGTCTCTCCACGTGGCAGTAACTCCCTCCATCCAGTGGCATATCGAGACAGATTCCGCAGATAGCGTAAGCGGTTAAGCACCCTTTTCTCCCTACTAGCCAAGGACTCTGTAACGACCCTACAACTCATCAAGCAGTTGGAAATAACGATGGATAAAGTTCTACAACATATCAATCCCAACTATTAAGATTTGATCCTAGCGTCACGAGGATCAACAGGCTCAAATCATGCGGTTGGAGATCTGCATCTGTCCACATTTACTCCCCGCCTCTGTCAAGTATAAATACATCTTCTTCACTAATGAGAAAGGGGTCGCTTCCCTAATTATCAGAGCACACACCACAACACGCTGGCAGTTTCTCTTTGCCAGTCCACTACCATAATACACGACAGTTTTTCTCTGCCGGTCCTCTTTTCCGCCTACTAATTCACACGCCTGAGGGTCAGGCCGGCACCTCACCGGTGCATCTAACCTGAGAAGTGTTCTCTTTCTTCATTGATCTGATAGGTTCAATCATGAGCATCCAATTGCTCGTGACGGAATTTTATCTACGACAAATTGGTGCTTTTCATTGAGATCTTGAGTCTGCACTCGAGATTTTCTCCCATCCAACCAAAACTCCCATCATTCCTCTAAAAAGCCTCTTATCTAGCATCGATGGCCCTAAAGAAATAAACGATTGTCCACAATGCCGCCTCTTCTAATGCAAGACCACACGCTGTCTACCGCAAGCATGTTGCAAAGGATACTGGCTCCTCCTTATCAAAAGGGGCAGTCACCAACCCCTGATTGACGCCACTGAATCCTTTAGATGCTCGCCAACATGAAGGATCAAGGACCAACAAGCCCAGTCAGATTGTGATCGGAAGTGAGTGGCTCTCGACCGCGATAATGCCGCTCGAGAGCAGGAGGCGTTGAAACAACACGATAACCAACTCAAGGCGCAGATCATCGACCTGTTGGCCCAAAGGCCCATCACTCTAGTTTTGATGATGATCAACTCATGTAGTTATGGTACTAATGATCTTGTGTCTATTTAGTCTCAGATTTGTGATCAAGATCTTAGTAGGCGTGTAGCTTCATCAAAGAATTTAAAATCAAGATTGGAGCTAGCACGGTTTGATTCAAGAGCTTGTGCATCAAGACCACATCTAGTACTCAAGAGGAGTCTAGCCTATGGATCAAGTTTGGACCAAGTCAAGAAGAGGAGAAGACTTCAAGATCAAGGCTTGTGTCTAGGTTTGTTTTATAAGATTTTGTTTTAGGTTAAAATGTAAAGGATAGAATAGTTGGTGGATTATTCAAGTATACCATATACACACACTCTCTTGATTTAGATGAGTTTTCATAAAATGTTTTCATTTTGAAAAAAATACCGGTTTAGTTTTTAGAATTCAAAGTATACATGTCTTTAACCAAAACCATGTTTAGTGCTTATTGTCAAAAACATAGATATTTCACCATGTATGTGCAGTGGATCATATTCATACACCCTATACTTTCAAAGTGTTTAAAATATCTTGTTTTTGTATTTGGAAAAGTTTTGGAAAAACCAATTTTGGAAAAATACAGTTTTTATTTTTAGCCAAAATTTTTAAGTTACAAAAATAGTTCAAATTGTTTGTAACATGTCTTGATTTTACTCAAACATGTTTGTTTATCAAAGTATAATACTAAAAACTATTTTTGTAGATTTTTCGTGAATTTATGGGATTTATTTAAGAAATAAAAACCAAGTTTTTCAATCCCAAATTGACCTGACCTAGCTTCTGTCGGTCGACTGGACCGGTCGACCGAGCTAGGATTCAGTCGACCGAGTCGATCGACCGACGTGCACAGAACGTGCACGGCAGTTTGGCTGGAGGGCGGTCGACCGACCCGGTCGACCGCGGAGAGCTTCTGCTCTCTGGAAAGGCCCCGGTCGACCGGGCGGTCGACCGGACAGAGAGTCTGCTCTCTGTATCCAGGCCACGGTCGATCGGCCGGTCGACCGCTGGCACAACGGTCAGAAATCTGACTGTTGGCCGGTCGACCGGGCGGTCGACCGGCAGGCCAACCTGGCTCCCAACGGCTAGTTTTTCTAGCCCTATAAATTGGGATTTTTGGAGGTTGTTTTAGATAAGATTTTTCAAGTGGTTTTGCACCAGTTTTTACAACTCTTTTAAGAGGTTTTCTCCACTTGTATTTGAGCTAAATACTTCCATTCAAAAGGAGAGTTTATCAAGAGTTTTGAAAAGTGATTTCTTGAGTTTTTCCTCCACCATTTCAATCCTAGTTTTCTCACACAACACTTGAACTATCCATTACTATATCTACCTATAGGGATCTTTGTTATGAGAGGATTTTAGGTGATCAAAGTGTTGTGATCACCAAAGTTCATCTTTGTACTTTGAGGAGGCGTACTTGCGGGTTCGCGGTGTTTCGAGTTCGTGTGTGAACTCCTTGTTTGAGGTGCGGCCTCGGTGAGCTTGTGGGCTTGCGGTGTGTACGTGACTAGAGAGTCCAAGAGTTCTAGTGGGAACTCCTTGTAGGTGTTGCGGCACCGAGTGATCCGGTGGGATCAATTTTAGTGGAAATCCTTCATAGTGTTGAAGGCGGGGACGTAGAGCAAGTGTGCTCGAACCTCAAAACAAATCTCCCGTGTTTGCGATTGCTCACTCCCTATCTCTTACTCTTGTTTATATCTTGCATGCTTATATTGCTTTCATCTTTATATGCTTGATATATATTGTGAGCTTAATTGTTATATGCTTGGGGATTGTTTGCTAACACTTGTATTCAACCAAGAGAGCCAATGCGGCACCTCAACTCTTATATAGAGGAATCTTGGGGAGTTAGTCCAGAGCCCTTCACGGGGAATCCGGCTACACTCTTGTGTTATACGTGATGTTTAGTTTAATAAGTTTTAATTTCGCATTAATTGATCATTAGATTAGCTCATCACCTATTCACCCCCCCTCTAGGTGATTTACACGACCTATGAAGAACCCAAGTCCATCTGCAGTAAGAGGACGAACCTAAGACCAGGGAGACTCGAGTCGATAGGCCCATCACGAACTTGAGACGACCCGGACCGACTTCTCCCCTGCACGAAGACTATTCTGATAATGAAGCTGATTCGCCTCATTTTCAAAAGAGTTCGGTACGGCCAGACTTGGAGGAGGATCGAGAAGTTTCTAGACATACAAACCCTCGACGAGTTGTGTAATACCCCGTTTCCGTAATACGTACTAAGTTGCGTTTTCTGATTTTCGATCGTATTTTTCGATTTACTTCCCGTATTTGACCAATTTCAATTTCAAATATCATTTTCTAATATATTAGATTTTTGGTGAATTTCTGGAATTTTCTAAAATTAAAATGAATTTCTTCAAAACCGGTGTCGACCAGTGTCGCTGATCGATTCCCGAATTTTTATCTTACAAATAGTTAGGAATTTCAAGAAAATCTTTTAGACATTATTTTTAGAATCGTATTTCTTATCTATATTTTTCTGAGAATTTTATGAATTTATGAAAATTCTTTCGGAGTCGGTAGGTAACTGATTCCGGGATTTTTAGTTTTAAAACTATAAGGTATTTCTTCAAACGGATTTCACTATACGTCTTCATATATTATTATTGATTTTTGGTAAAATTTACGAGTCGTTCCGAGATACTTGAATTTCGGACGATTTCGGTATTTTCCGAAATGTTTTCCCGCATTCTTGACTTGAACCTAGGAATCCGTGTTTCCGGTATTTTCATTTTCCAAGACCAAGAAAATCTCTTCATTTATCAATTCTTTTCTTTTTCCTTTTCCCTATTTTCTTTTCCTTCCTTCACAACCACAAAAATTCCATTTTCCAAATTTCCATTTTCTTCCAAAATTCCATCTCCACACATTCTCACCAACCTCCCTCATTTAATACATCTCTCTCTCTCTTTCTCATGGCCGGCCACCATTGGCCAAGGGAGACACCTCATCTCCCCTATTTTGCACAAAACCCCTCCCAATTTCTTTATTTGCATTCCCTTTACAAAAATCAAAACCTATATAAATCCTTTCCTTTACAAATCTTTTCTCTTTTCTTCACTTCACCAAGAGATTAGCCTTCACCATTTTCTTCTCCATCTCAAACCCTAACTCCAAAACACCACGAGGTCTTCATCTCCTTTTCAAGCAACGACTGCTTTTGGATTGTGATCGTCCGTAGTATCGCCGTGGAATCATTGGTGATATTTATCGACACGATCTTTTCGGAACTCGTCAAGCCTCGATTTAACCGTTCAAGGTGAGTATCTTTACTCACCAAGACTATATAACTTCCTTGTTTACTTGTGTTGATCTTTCATGTACACTTGTGCCATAAAAATCGTATTTTTAGCCCATCAAACAATCACCATAAAATCTGTTCTGTAACCTGTTTCCCAGAATTAGTCGACTTGACCTAGAGACTAGTCGACTAACCCATTTGTTCTGAAACGTAACTTTTTCTGATTTCACAGTTTTAGTCGACTAAGCCATATTACCAGTCGACTAGACCCCCCTAGTCGACTACATTTTTAGCCTAGTCGACTAATCTTTCCTTGGACCAGAAAACACCAACTCTCGGCCCCAGTCGACTTAGCCTAGATATTAGTCGACTTAGGACCCCTAGTCGACTACCCATTTCCCCATAGTCGACTCCTGTATCCGGATATAAATCCCAACTTTCTGTATCACAGTTTTAGTCGACCTAGCCCCTCTATTAGTCGACTTAAGTATCTGTTAGTCGACTACACATCTCACCTTAGTCGACTAACTTTCCTGAAACAGAAACCCAACTCTCTGTTTCCCAGTTTTAGTCGACTAATTCAGACTGTTAGTCGACTAAAAGACCCTATTAGTCGACTAATCTTTCCTCCTAGTCGACTAATTCTGACTATTTAACTTAGTTGTTTCCTTTTCTGATTTTGGACTTTAACCTCTATACACATGTGATACATTGTTCATGTTTATGCTTCATTACTGATATTACATGACATGACATGCTACTTGATGGATCTTACTTCATGTTACTCCATAACTTGCTATTACATATTTTATTCCATAAATTGTTAAAGTAGCGAATATCACCACTTATCATGCCATCACTTGAACAAGCATGATACACTTGACTTTTGTATAAAATGGACCAACTTACACATGGGTCGGGGGAAAACATGCGGATATCGATATGTGTTCGTGTTTACAGTGGCTTTTAGGAATGTTGTGCAACTCATGTTCCGGTCTGACCTGTGGGCCTCCAGGGGACCGAGGGGAGTGCTTGCTCCCTCTATTACTGGTACCATCATGATAAGGGCATACATAAGTCCCTCCTGAATGGCCTAGCGGCTGGCTTCCGTCACCAAGCAACGGAACAATCCTGGACCGTTATCCCGGGCATGTACGGGATCCACTGTAAACATAGTTCGTCGATACAACCGCTGATTTCCAATAACAACCTTGTTTTACTAGGATATGGATCTATGTGCCCTGGAACGCTGGGTCACATAGCTAGATATCACAGTAAGATAAGTAATAATAATAAGACGTTAACTGTAGATTTATTGTATTAGAACTTTGTCTCTTCATACTTTTTATACTTGTTAGTTGATATTCCTTATATTGTTCCATCTTTCTTATTCATGTATCTTAGCCACTTGGCTATAGTTGTTTATTGTTCATATGTCTTGATTCCTTGGATTTGCATATTCAGATTCTGAGACTTGGAACGAAGTGGAGCCATCTATAGAGGACCAAGCGTATCTGAGTGAGCAGGCTGATCAGATCTAGTTCCCTCGTGCCAGACTCTTCCTTTTGGCTCACGAGTCTCCATCTCTTACGTGAGCATCTTGTGTATATCTTTGTATATGTTCTTTTGGACTTGGTTGTGAAAACAAAACACTTGTAAAGTGTAACAGTTATCATAACTTGTATAACTTTGTATTAGTACTTTTATAGTTGGCATATGAATATACCACGCTTTGTGTTGTACTCTGATTCTTGTTGTACTTTTATGCTTAGCGTATATACGTGGGGGCATTTTCTGACCTACGTATATACGTCGCAGTGACGTCCCCGTATCCGTGGAATCGGGGCGTTACAGGTTGGTATCAGAGCTTAGGCTCTCACACCTAAAGTACAATCAAGTAGCAAATTACTGTAATTTACTAATGCCAACTACAATGTACAAAGTTATTAGTCCTTCTTGATTCCGTCCTTGGTTCATTCCTTCGTATCCTAAACTCCTTTCCATTGTTTCCAATTCCAGTTATCTTTCGGAATGGAGAGACGATCGGGTCGTAACAACATTGGGCAAGTGCCGAATGGACCCACAGGAGGAGCTGGAAGAGAGAATGTCGATGTCCTGAGAGTCATTCAGGCTATGATGGAGAACCAGCAGCAGCAGACCGAGCTCCTCAGGCAAGAGTTAGCAGCTCCTAAGGAGCAGAGGCCGGGAAATGTCTCGGACTTCAGAAGACTACAGCCTGCTATATTCACGGGGAGCGAGAAACCATTGGAGGCTGAGCAGTGGTTGACGGACACTACAGATCTGCTGAACGCCGCCCGTGTTCCAAAGGAGAACCAAGTTGAGGTCGCCAAGATTCAGCTGAAAGACATAGCTCGAACTTGGTGGCTCGCAGAGGAGGCTAGACTGGAGAAGCCCGTCACTTGGGACGCCTTCTCCAAGAGTTTTTACAGCCGATTCTTCCCTGCTACTGCTCAGAAAGATATGGAGGAGCAATTCATCAGACTCCAGCAGTGGAACAAGTCCGTGGACGAGTATGCCGCGGAGTTTCTTAGACTGAGTCGTTTTGCCCCGTACATGGTGACAGATGAAGAGAAGCGGGCAAGCAGATTTCAGCAGGGCCTGCAGATGGATATACAAGTATTCCTAATGCCCCAGCAGTTGAAGACTTACTCGGAGGTTCTTACCATCGCTCGAGAGGTGGAGCGTGGGTTACAGAAGAAGCAAGAGAACCAGGCCATGAAGAGGCCATTTGTACCAGTGGGAAGAGGAGGCCCGTTCAGAGCAGCTAAAGTTCATATGAGGCAACCTTTCAGGCCAGCTCCTTACCAGACGGCCCAACCTATTGCCTTCTGCAACTATTGTCAGAAACCAGGGCACACTCGACCAAATTGCCGGAGGGCAAATGGGCTGTGCTTGGTGTGTGGATCCAGAGACCATTCCATAGAGGCTTGTCCACACAGGAGAGTGGGGATGACCAACCAGACTTTGCCAGCACTTCCAGGACCCAATGGACAGAGGGTGCTACCGGGGCCACTTGGGCAGAGGAACCAGGGACCGGTGATGAGGAGAGCTCTACCCCTTCCTCCACAGCATGTTGTTCGCCCAGTCCAGAGAGGAGGCAGGACTGCAGCAGGGCGTGGCAGAGGTCAGGCTTATACTCTGACAGCAGAGGAGGCTGAGGCTTCAGAGGAGGTGATAACAGGTAACATCAGAGTTCATTCAATACCTGTTCTCGCTCTCTTCGATTCAGGAGCATCCCACTGTTATATCTCAGAGAATTTTGTGGCTTTACATTCTATACCTGTTAGGTTATTAGACCACAAATGGGAGATAAGTACAGGGAATGGGGTAGTCATATCTTCTAGAGTTTGTACTGATTGTCCAGTAGAATTATGTGACAAGACTTTGGCCATAGATATGCTCGTACTAGACACCAAAGGGTACGACGTAATCTTAGGCATGACTTGGCTCAGTCAGTACTATGCAGTGATTGACTGTAGGGAGAGGAAGATTAATTTCAGAATTCCCCTTCAACCTGAATTCCAGTTTAGTGGAGAAGTGAAGTCCACTAGGGGAAAGACTCAGATGACTACTTCGGAGGTTCAGAAGCAGAAGGTGCCGGTGTGGGATGAATTCCCAGAAGTGTTTGCTGAGATTTCAGGACTGCCACCGAAGAGGATGATTGAGTTCTCCATTGATACAGTTCCAGGAGCAGCTCCCATATCCAAGGCTCCATACAGGATGGCACCGACGGAGTTAGAGATTCTGAAGAAGCAGCTGCAGGAATACTCAGACAAGGGATTGATTCGGCCGAGTACTTCACCATGGGGAGCTCCAGTACTGTTGGCCAACAAGAAGGATGGTGGTAAGAGACTTTGTATCGATTATAGGGAATTGAACAAGGTCACCATCAAGAACAAGTATCTCTTACCCAGGATTGATGATCTGTTTGATCAGCTTCATGGGGCCCGTGTGTTCTCCAAATTGGATTTGCATTCGGGTTACCATCAGCTGAGAGTGAAGAAGGAGGATATTCCGAAGACGGCATTCAGGACCCGTTATGGCCACTATGAGTTTCTAGTAATGCCTTTCGGAGTTACCAATGCCCCTGCAGTTTTCATGGATTTGATGAACCGAGTGTTCTCGCCCTACTTGGATCAGTTGTTGTTGTTTTCATAGACGACATCTTGATCTATTCAAAGAACAACAAGGAGCATGCAGAACACTTGAGGATTGTGTTGCAGACTCTCCAGCAGGAGCAGCTTCATGCCAAAAGGAGCAAGTGTGATTTCTGGTTGGACAGTATAGCCTTTCTTGGGCACATTGTTTCTGCAGAAGGAATTTCAGTTGATCCTAGCAAAGTCCAGGCAGTGAAGGATTGGCCAGTTCCGAGGACGGTGACTGAGATTAAGAGTTTCTTGGACTAGCAGGATATTACAGACGCTTTGTCCAGGACTTCTCTAGAATTGCAGCTCCGTTAACCCAGCTCACCCGGAAAGGGGTAAAGTACATATGGACTGAAGAGTGTACTGCAGCATTTGAGCAGTTGAAGCAGAGGCTTATTTCAGCTCCAATCTTGAGGACTCCCTCAGGAAGAGGAGGGATGGTCATCTACAGTGATGCATCAGGAAAAGGCCTGGGATGTGTACTTATGCAACATGATCATGTCATAGCATATGCATCTAGGCAACTGAAGACTCATGAGAGGAATTACCCAACTCATGACTTGGAGTTGGCAGCTGTGATATTTGCCTTGAAGATTTGGAGGCACTACCTTTTGGGAGATAAAGTGTTGATATATACAGATCACAAGAGCCTCAAGTATATCTTCTCACAGAAAGAGTTGAACATGAGGCAGAGGCGGTGGCTGGAGCTTATGGCAGACTATGATATTGACTTGCAATATCATCCAGGCAAGGTCAATACAGTTCCAGATGCACTGAGCAGGATGCCAGAGAATAGAGTGCTTGTCCAGCTCACTCAGCAGAAGGAGTTAATTCAGGACTTCATCAGATTGGACTTGATGGTAGTTCGAGGAGGTGACAAGGCAGGGCAGCTCATGGCTTTACAGATCCAGTCATCATTGATTGATGAGATCAAGGAAGCTCAGAAGGAGGACCCCAGATTACAGATATTTCGAGCTCAGGTGGAGGCTGGATTGAGGACTGATATCTGTATCCATCCAGATGGTGCTTTGTATTTTGGGAGCAGGCTTTGTGTTCCCCAAGGAGAAGTCAGACAGAAGATTTTGGAGGAAGCACACAGTTCAGCATATTCTATACATCCAGGGGGAAACAAGATGTACCAGGACTTGAAGAAGCAATTTTGGTGGAATGCCATGAAGAGAGAGATAGCTCAGTTTGTAGCTAAGTGCTTGGTGTGCCAGCAGATAAAGATTGAGCATCAGAGATCAGCTGGACTTCTTCATCCTTTGCCAATACCTGAATGGAAGTGGGAGCACATCACTATGGACTTTGTCACAGCATTACCTCGTAGTCCAAAGGGTAATAATGCTGTGTGGGTAATCATTGATCGCCTCACCAAGGCAGCTCACTTCATACCATTCAGGGTGGGTCAGTCAACGGAGGTTCTAGCAGATAAGTACATGAAGGAGATAGTTCGTCTGCATGGAGTTCCAGTGAGTATTGTTTCAGATAGAGATACCAGATTCAGATCTCATTTCTGGGAGAGTCTCCAAGAGAGTCTGGGAACTCGTCTGAAGTTCAGTACATCTTATCATCCTCAGACAGACGGACAATCAGAGAGGACCATCCAGATTCTCGAAGATATGCTTAGAGCCTGCATAATTGAGTTCAAGGGTTCATGGGAAGATCATCTTCACTTGGCTGAGTTTTCTTATAACAACAGTTATCAGGCAAGTATTAAGATGGCACCCTTTGAGGCATTATATGGGAGGAAATGTAGGTCACCGATTTGTTGGGATGAAGTCGGTGAGAGGAGTCTTTTGGGGCCTGAGATCCTAATGCAGACAACAGAGAAAGTCAGGATTATCAGAGATCATCTCAGGGCAGCTCAGAGCAGACAGAAGAGTTGGGCAGACACACGGAGAAGGCCATTGGAGTTCCAGGCAGGAGATCATGTATTCTTGAGGATATCACCTACCAAGGGAATCATCCGGTTTGGTGTTCGTGGAAAGCTGAGTCCAAGATATATCGGCCCATTCGAGATTTTGGAGCGAGTGGGAGATGTGTCTTACAGATTGGCATTGCCGCCTTCTTTGGACGGAGTGCACAATGTTTTCCACGTATCTCAGTTGAGGAGGTATGTAAAGGATGATAGTCATGTTCTGGATCACTCCGAACTAGAGCTACAGCCAGATTTATCATATCAGGAGCAGCCGATGGCCATATTGGATAGAAGTGTGAAGACACTGAAGAACAAAGCCATTCCATTAGTATTGGTGTCTTGGAACAGGCATGCACCAGGGGAGGCCACTTGGGAACGAGAGGACGTCATCCGAGAGCGTTATCCTCAACTCTTCTCATCTTGATTGGTAAGACTCTTTCCTTTTACTCTTTTCTATTGTTATCTTTCTTCCTAGCCTTATCTATCTGTTACCATTCCTGTTACCCTTCACCTTATGAAATTTCGAGAACGAAATTTTTGTAAGGTGGGTAGATTGTAATACCCCGTTTCCGTAATACGTACTAAGTTGCGTTTTCTGATTTTCGATCGTATTTTTCGATTTACTTCCCGTATTTGACCAATTTCAATTTCAAATATCATTTTCTAATATATTAGATTTTTGGTGAATTTCTGGAATTTTCTAAAATTAAAATGAATTTCTTCAAAACCGGTGTCGACCAGTGTCGCTGATCGATTCCCGAATTTTTATCTTACAAACAGTTAGGAATTTCAAGAAAATCTTTTAGACATTATTTCTTAGAATCGTATTTCTTATCTATATACTTTTTCTGAGAATTTTATGAATTTATGAAAATTCTTTCGGAGTCGGTAGGTAACTGATTCCGGGATTTTTAGTTTTAAAACTATAAGGTATTTCTTCAAACGGATTTCACTATACGTCTTCATATATTATTATTGATTTTTGGTAAAATTTACGAGTCGTTCCGAGATACTTGAATTTCGGACGATTTCGGTATTTTCCGAAATGTTTCCCGCATTCTTGACTTGAACCTAGGAATCCGTGTTTCCGGTATTTTCATTTTCCAAGACCAAGAAAATCTCTTCATTTATCAATTCTTTTCTTTTTCCTTTTCCCTATTTTCTTTTCCTTCCTTCACAACCACAAAAATTCCATTTCCAAATTTCCATTTTCTTCCAAAATTCCATCTCCACACATTCTCACCAACCTCCCTCATTTAATACATCTCTCTCTCTCTTTCTCATGGCCGGCCACCATTGGCCAAGGGAGACACCTCATCTCCCCTATTTTGCACAAAACCCCTCCCAATTTCTTTATTTGCATTCCCTTTACAAAATCAAAACCTATATAAATCCTTTCCTTTACAAATCTTTTCTCTTTTCTTCACTTCACCAAGAGATTAGCCTTCACCATTTTCTTCTCCATCTCAAACCCTAACTCCAAAACACCACGAGGTCTTCATCTCCTTTTCAAGCAACGACTGCTTTTGGATTGTGATCGTCCGTAGTATCGCCGTGGAATCATTTGGTGATATTTATCGACACGATCTTTTCGGAACTCGTCAAGCCTCGATTTAACCGTTCAAGGTGAGTATCTTTACTCACCAAGACTAGACAACTTCCTTGTTTACTTGTGTTGATCTTTCATGTACACTTGTGCCATAAAAATCGTATTTTTAGCCCATCAAACAATCACCATAAAATCTGTTCTGTAACCTGTTTTCCCAGAATTAGTCGACTTGACCTAGAGACTAGTCGACTAACCCATTTGTTCTGAAACGTAACTTTTTCTGATTTCACAGTTTTAGTCGACTAAGCCATATTACCAGTCGACTAGACCCCCTAGTCGACTACATTTTTAGCCTAGTCGACTAATCTTTCCTTGGACCAGAAAACACCAACTCTCGGCCCCAGTCGACTTAGCCTAGATATTAGTCGACTTAGGACCCCTAGTCGACTACCCATTTCCCCATAGTCGACTCCTGTATCCCGGATATAAATCCCAACTTTCTGTATCACAGTTTTAGTCGACCTAGCCCCTCTATTAGTCGACTTAAGTATCTGTTAGTCGACTACACATCTCACCTTAGTCGACTAACTTTCCTGAAACAGAAACCCAACTCTCTGTTTCCCAGTTTTAGTCGACTAATTCAGACTGTTAGTCGACTAAAAGACCCTATTAGTCGACTAATCTTTCCTCCTAGTCGACTAATTCTGACTATTTAACTTAGTTGTTTCCTTTTCTGATTTTGGACTTTAACCTCTATACACATGTGATACATTGTTCATGTTTATGCTTCATTACTGATATTACATGACATGACATGCTACTTGATGGATCTTACTTCATGTTACTCCATAACTTGCTATTACATATTTTATTCCATAAATTGTTAAAGTAGCGAATATCACCACTTATCATGCCATCACTTGAACCAAGCATGATACACTTGACTTTTGTATAAAATGGACCAACTTACACATGGGTCGGGGGAAAACATGCGGATATCGATATGTGTTCGTGTTTACAGTGGCTTTTAGGAATGTTGTGCAACTCATGTTCCGGTCTGACCTGTGGGCCTCCAGGGGACCGAGGGGAGTGCTTGCTCCCTCTATTACTGGTACCATCATGATAAGGGCATACATAAGTCCCTCCTGAATGGCCTAGCGGCTGGCTTCCGTCACCAAGCAACGGAACAATCCTGGACCGTTATCCCGGGCATGTACGGGATCCACTGTAAACATAGTTCGTCGATACAACCGCTGATTTCCAATAACAACCTTGTTTTACTAGGATATGGATCTATGTGCCCTGGAACGCTGGGTCACATAGCTAGATATCACAGTAAGATAAGTAATAATAATAAGACGTTAACTGTAGATTTATTGTATTAGAACTTTGTCTCTTCATACTTTTTATACTTGTTAGTTGATATTCCTTATATTGTTCCATCTTTCTTATTCATGTATCTTAGCCACTTGGCTATAGTTGTTTATTGTTCATATGTCTTGATTCCTTGGATTTGCATATTCAGATTCTGAGACTTGGAACGAAGTGGAGCCATCCATAGAGGACCAAGCGTATCTGAGTGAGCAGGCTGATCAGATCTAGTTCCCTCGTGCCAGACTCTTCCTTTTGGCTCACGAGTCTCCATCTCTTACGTGAGCATCTTGTGTATATCTTTGTATATGTTCTTTTGGACTTGGTTGTGAAAACAAAACACTTGTAAAGTGTAACAGTTATCATAACTTGTATAACTTTGTATTAGTACTTTTATAGTTGGCATATGAATATACCACGCTTTGTGTTGTACTCTGATTCTTGTTGTACTTTTATGCTTAGCGTATATACGTGGGGGCATTTTTTGACCTACGTATATACGTCGCAGTGACGTCCCCGTATCCGTGGAATCGGGGCGTTACAAGTTGATCCAAAGGCGGATCCAGGAGGCAAGCTACAATTCCATAGCGTACCGAAACATACAGCTACCAAAGTCTCTGACTCCCCTCTCTCTGACGAGATCCCAGAGTGAGAGTTCCAATGAAGTTCACAACTTCAACCTTTGACTACTACTCCAGAGCCAGCAACCCGATCAACACATCCGACATTTTTGAGACAAGATGGTGGCCTATTCCCGCAATGATCCGCTCATATGGCTAACCTTTCCATCCAGTCTGAAAGATGTGGGCTCAGATGGTTTTATAAAATGTCCTCGCCTCGTTTAGGGTTTTCCCGCTTCGTCGGGTCGACTTGTATTTCATTCTGTATTTGGATTATATTTGCATTTTGTATTGGGTTGTACTTTTGTATTTGTATGTGGCAGAGTGACAAGGATTGTACATGTACCTTGCCTGTGACGAATTCTTATACTAGTATAGTTTCGTTCCCGTACAAATGTCATGCCTGTAATGTTGTCTATTATTGCCTTATTATAGCGTATGTTTGACACTAACACTTCTGTAAGTATTATACCTAGCCTTCAGGCTGCGTTCAGCCTCCGGGCTTTCTATACCCAACCTTCGGGTTGCGTTCAACCTCCAAGCTCTCTCAATACTCAACCTCCGGGCTTTACCATTCTACGGTAGCCTAGATATTCTCACGTTCATATGCATACTCGTGTGGTACTAATTAATCGTGAAGGTACCCTTATACCGACTCCGGATTTCTGCCCACTCTCGGGCTAGCTACCAAATTGGTTTTAAGCCTGCACCCTTATTGTAGCACCCTGTTCCTGGGATACGTACCCAGATACGTGTCCCAAATTTTTTTGATCATATTGTTCAATTTACTTCCAGTATGTGTTTTTGGGTTGTGATTGCTTATATTATTGTGTATTGGATCTGGATTCTCAGACCTAAAGTAAGCCCTGACCCGGACCGGAAAACCGATGCCAGCCTGTAACCCGATTTGACCTTTCTGGTAGTCCAATTTGACCGATTTTAGTTTCAGACACTATTTTCTAATATTTTAAAATTTTCATGATTTTTTAAAATTTTTCAGATTTTTTCTGCAAAATCTTCAAAATCGATGTTTGTCGCCATCGCTGACTGATTCCAAAAATTTTAGTTTTCGAACGGGGTTGAATTTTCAAAAATGGCTTTCACATTACTTATTAGAATTTCATTTTCTACCAAAATAAATTTTTGAGATTTTTCTAAATTTATCAAAATTTCACCGATTCTGGTGTCGGCCGGTATCGCCGGAAGATTTTAAGATTTTTAATTTGAAAAATAAATTGAATTTCTCAAATCCGATTTCATCAGACATTTTAAAATAATAGTTTCTATTTTGAGAATTTTTCGGAACGTTTCTGAAACAGTCAAATTTTTGTCCTATTAAAATAATAATATTATTTACCGACAATTTCTTTTCTTACTTTTTTCTTCCCTACTCCCCTACTTTATACTCCCAAATATTTTAATAAATTAAATATTTAATAATAAAATTTTCTACTATTTTCTTTTCTTTTTTCTTATTTTTTCCTTTTCCTATATTTTCTTTCCTTTTCTTTCTTTTCCTTTCTTCCCCTTTGACTTTCCCCTACAACTGCTCCCCTACCACAGCCGCCCGCCGCCTGCAAGCCGCCTGCAGCAGCTGCTGCAGCCCCCCATCCCCATTCATCATTTCATTTCCCTTCTCCTTCTCTATTAAACCCTCCACCTTCCTTTTTCCTTTTCATTTCAAAATTCAAAAAAATTTCATCTCCTTCAAAACAAAACCAACCCATTCCCTCTCCATGGCCGCCGCCTCCACCATCACCACCACCGTTGCCGGCCGGCCAACCACTCCCCCACACCCCCTCTCCACTCCACCACCTCCTTCAACCTCCACCAACCCCTCACCACTTCCAGTTTCAACAAAACTCTCCACCATCACCTCCCTTCCTCCTCCAAAATTCACCACCACCTCCATCAAATCACCACCCATCATCATCTCCTCCTCCTCCTCTAACTCTCTACCACCTCCAACAACCACCACAACCGCCATAACCACCACCACCACCACCACCAACTTCACCAAAACAACCACAAACCAACAACTCCACCCCTCCTCCCCTCCCCTAGGGCTGCGCGCGCCGCCCACCCTTCGCCGCCGCCGCCGCCAGGCCGCCAGAGCCGGCCGGCCGGCCACCCCCCACTCCCCTCCATTTTCCTTTCTTTCTTTTTTTCTTCTTTCCTTCTTTTTTCTTTCTTTCTTTTCTTTTCTCTTTCCTTTCTCAAAATAAACCCAGTTTTCTCACATCCCTAAAATACCCATCCCCTCATTCTCAAATTACTTTCCCATATTTATAACCATATCCCCCCTTTTAATTCCTATTCCTTTTCTAAAAAATACCCTATTTTCTCTCTTTCTCCTCTTCCTACAACTTTCTCTCTCCTCTATCTCTCCTCTCTCATTCCTCTCTAATAATTATATAAATATTTATAGTTATATATTTTAATATATATTTATGGGCTAGTGGCTTGCTCTCACGGGTTCGCGAATTTCTCGGATATTAACCGGTATTTCATCCCGGTTTCAGGCGAGTGCTTTATATTAAGCTTAAAAATAACTACCCTTGATTTATAGCATGATATTGATATGTGGACATCTTATTATTACCGTAACATGTCTCACACTTGCTGATGTAATATCTAGTACATGATTTCTTGCTATACAAGCTTATAGATGGTATTGTACTCGGTATTTACCCGACACTTGACATGTTATACTTGATGCATGATTTATGGCACCGACACTTGATGTATTATACCTGATCCACGGCACTTGATATCTGACACCGGTACTTGATATGTTATATTTGATATCTGATCCACGGCACTTGATTTTAGACATCGGTACTTGATATATGTCATACTTGTCGCCTGATGCTGACCCTAGGTATATGATTCATGCTAACCCTTACTTGACATTCTTTCATGTGGTACAAGCACATTGACCTGACATCGTGACCCTTGACCGGACACTACCACCCCTGATACTTGTATTATATGGCATATTCATCACTATCACTAATACGGGGACTTGGCATGATTATTATATTATTACCAGATATTTGGTACTCCTGAACTCCTGAACTCCTGTATACTTGAACCCCTGAAATAGGGAGGCTCCTGACATTACTCCTGATATTATACTTCTGTTGACCCCCGTAATAGAATAACCATGAATATTGAACTTTTGTGAATACTCTGTGGACATTACTATTTGAGACTCTGTTATATTTAAACAACTTACACTGGGACATCGGAAATTGATGGGTATCGATATAGCTCTTGTGTTTATAGTGGTCATACATATGTTGTGCAACTAATTCCTGTTGGATTCGACCTGGAGGCCACCGGGCGCTTTCGAGGGATGTACTGGCACCCCTACCCCTTTGTCTGCTTGTCGAGTGTGCTATAATCCCCTGGGTATATCCCTGTGGGGAACGGTGACACTCTATTCCTGTTCGGACGCATACTAAGACCTTCGGGCATATAGTAAGTCCCGGTACCTAGCGGTACGTTCTGGCTCAGTACCGGATACTCTTGGACCGTTGTCCTAGGCATGCACGGGACCCATTCTAAATATGATTCGTCGTTCCCCATCAATTTTCAATAATCAATCTCGCTTGACTTGTATGCGAAAGTATATGACACTGGCCATATACCGAAACATATAAATTGAACGAGTCTTAATAATAACTTGATAATTTAATTTCATGTATTTTATTGTCACTCCTTATTTACTATTCATTATTGTTATTCCATGCTTACTGATTTGATTACATGATATTTGACCTGCTACACTTATTATTGCTTCCTTGCCACTTGGCTTCTTTTTGCACTCGCTGGGTTGCCCACTAACAACCTTGAATTTGTATGTTCAGATTTAGCAGGTTGGACTGAGGTGGACCCTTCAGCTGAGGATCAGGCCTACTTCGAGGAGCAGGCAGATCGGCCGTAGCTTCGTCCCGTCTACCCTGCTCGCGAGATTCTCTCTTCCAGCTCGTGAGTCATTATCTTTTGTACCCTGCACAGTCTACTTTTGTACTATCTGGTGATGTAATATTATATCACAATCTGTGATGACTAAGTACTTGTACTATTTTGTGTTGGAATGTATAACACCACGTATTTTCACACTCTGATCCCTATTTTGTGTTGTATTGATGCTTAGCTTACATACGTGATAGTACCATCGCCTTGCGTATGTACGTCGCAGTGGCGTTCCCGTATCCGCCGGATCGGGGCGCCACAGGTTGGTATCAGAGCCTAAGCTCTCACACCTTCAGTGCAGCCAGTCTGCAAATTACTATTGGGTTAATTTGCGACTAAGTCACATGAGTCTTTGCTATACATTCCAATCACAAGTACGAAGTTACCTATTCTTTCCTTGAAATCCATCCTTTGACTTCTGAAATCTCATATTCTGTCACCTTTTCAGTCGGCTCGAATATGGAGAGACGGGGGACACGTAACGGTCCTGACACTTCCAGTAACGGTCCATACGGAGAGAACGACATGATGAGGATACTTCAGGGGATGATGAATAGCCAGCAGTAGCAAACAGAGCTCTTACGCTAAAGATTGCTGACTGCACCCCGGGAGCAGAGGCCGGGTACTGTGTCGGATTTCAGGAGGTTACAGCCGGCAGACTTTTTAGGCATGGAGAAGCCCCTAGATGCAGAGCAGTGGTTGATCGACATGACCGATGTTCTGAAGGCGGCCAGAATTCCTGGTGAGAACCAGGTGGGAGTGGCCAAGATCCAGCTGAAAGATATGGCGAGGACTTGGTGGCTAGCCGAAGAGGCGAGGCTGGAGAAGTCCATCTCTTGAGACCAGTTCTCGAAGGGCTTTTATGAGAAATTTTTCCCTGCAACTGCTCAAAAGGAGATGAATGAGCAGTTTATTAGGCTGCAGCAGTGGAATCGATCGATGGATGAGTATGCTGCTGAATTCCTGAGATTTAGTCGATTTGCACCATATATGATAGCCGACGAAGAGAACAGGGCTAGTAGGTTTCGGCAAGAATTGAGGGTGGATATCTAGATGTTGCTTATACCCCACCAGCTGAAGAAATACTCCCAAGTTCTTTCTATAGCTCATGACGTGGAGCAGGGATTGGAGAAGAAGAGGAGAGTTGAGCTGCAGCACAAGCCTATGAAGCGCTAATTCCAGCAGGTGCATAGAGGAATCCAGTCAGATCTTTTGGTGCCCCAGCAGCCAAGCGACCTTTTCAACCTCCTTCTCAGTAGCTTGTGTGTGGGTATTGTCAGAAGCCCGGACACAATCAGTGGAACTGTCGCATGGCCAATGGACTGTGTTTGGCATGCGGATTCGGCAACCACTCAGTGGGAGAGTGTCCATTCAAGAAGACCTAGAATGCAGCTCCAGCACCACAAGCACTTCCAGCACGAGTGGCACCACCAGCACTTCCAGCTCGAGCAGATTCCCCAGCATTTTCGACACCACCGATGAGGAGGAATCCAGGACCACCAGGCAGAGGAGCTCCACTTCCTCCCCAGCGTCAGACTCTGGGTCAGGCTTAGAGGGGACTCAGGACTGGAGTAGGCCGTGGGAGAGGCCAGGCCTACAACTTGACAACAGAGGAAGCTGAAGCATCCGGAGAAGTAGTGGCAGGTACAATCTTGGTCCACTCAGTTCCAGTCTTAGCACTCTTTGACTCCGGTGCATCACATTGCTTCATATCCAGTAGATTTTCTGCTTTGCATTTTATACCCCTAGTATGTATGGGTGACCAGTAGGCGATTAGTACGGGGAATGGGATAGTCATTACTAATAAGATTTGCAAGGCGTGCAATGTGGAGTTATGTGGCAGAAAGTTGGAGGCCGACATGTTCGTACTAGACACTGGAGGGTACTATGTGATCCTAGGCATGACTTAGCTCAGCAAGTAGTATGCGGTGATCGACTGTCGGAACAAGAAGGTGATTTTTAGGATTCCATACCAACTGGAGTTTCAGTTCTTTGGAGAACGCAAGTCCCTCCGGAAGAAAGATCAACTGGATTGTGCCACTGCAGAAGATAAGAAGAAGATGGTGTCAGGGAGAAATAAATTCCTGGATGTATTTGAGGAGATATCAGGACTTCCACCAGACTGAGTTGTGGAGTTCTCTATTGACATTATTTCAGGAGCGACTCCCATCTCTAAAGCACCGTACCGGATGGCACCAACTGAATTAGCTATATTGAAGGAGCAGCTGCTGGAGTATTCGAGTAAGGGTCTGATTAGACCGAGTACTTCACCTTGGGGAGTACCAGTGTTGTTGGCAAACAAGAAGGATGGTGGCAAGAGAGTGTGTATTGATTACAAAGAATTGAACAAAGTCACCATTAAGAACAAGTACCCTTTGCCGAGGATTGATGATCTATTTGATCAACTTCATGGGGCCCAAGTGTTCTCAAAGTTAGATTTACAGTCGGGGTACCATCCGTTGAAGGTGAAGAAGGAAGATATCCAGAAGACGGCATTTAGGACTCGCTATGGTCATTACGAGTTCCTGATTATGCCCTTTGGAGTTACAAATGCCCCAGCAGTCTTTATGGACTTGATGAATATAATTTTCTCACACTATTTGGATAAGTTTGTATTGGTGTTTGTAGGGGCCGGAAAACTTTGGTGGTCGGAGAAAGTGGTTTTAGCTGTAAAAGATTTCCTTGATTCAAGCGAAACGATTACAACCAAAAGAACTACTCTTCCCTCTTTTCCAGTTACAAGGGAGGGAGGATGTCTGAATCTTCCCTTTGTTTAAAGCTGGGTTCTTCGTGTGGCGATGGAGAGTGAATCTTGTTCTCCGTTGACCAGATGACCGTCCTGGACCGTCGGGGGTCTTCTCTTCGGTCGGTAGAAAGAGTAACTCAGCTCCGTCTACCAAAACTCTCAAAGAGGAGGTAGGCGAAGAGCGGCTAGTACTCAGTAAGCTCGCTGAAGAGTCGTGCTTCTCTTGATGATCCTTCTGCCTGGATTCGATCGATTTTGATGATGCCCTATCTCAAAGCTCTCTCTCTTCAAAACTCCGATCTTCTGCCAAGCTTCGATCCTCTCAAGCCTCTATCCCTGTGTGTCTCTGTCTCTCTGTCTGTGTGTGTGTGTGTCCCCTTCATAGCAAAACAAGGCTATTTATAGGGATCTCAGGGGGTGAAGGTGCCTCCTGAAAATGCTCCCGAATGAGGGGCCACTACCCGCTACATGCGCGGTGACTGGCCCCGCAATCAGGGCAGTTGCAACTGAGACGCGGGCGTTGGGCCAAACGCGCTTTGAAGTTTGAGACGCGGGCGTCGAGCCAAACGCGCCTTGAGACGCGGGCTTCGGGCCTTCACGTCTGGATGCTGAGGCGAGGGCGTCGGGTCAATGCGCCTTGATGCTGAGACGCGGGCTTCGGGCCGACGCGTCTTGATGCTGAGACGCGGGCTTCGGGCCGACGCGTCTGAACGTTGTGACGCGGGTGTAGAGCCAACGCGTCTTAATGCTGAGACGTGAGCATCGATTTCTCGCGTCTAGAGCTTGAGACTCTGCTTCCTTAATGGCTGGTCTGTTAGTCATTTTTAGACAGCCTACAGAACCCCCTCCAAAGTTTCTGATATTCCGCAGTTGAATGGGACGGATTTCGGAATACTTTGGATCTTAGCCGTGTTCGCGTTTTATGACTGGACTGTTGATGCTTCGGGTTTGATCTTATCTGGAATTGGTCTTCGTGAGTGTACTGTTGAACTCTTTGAAGCCGTCAGAGTTGATCGTGTTGAGTGTCTAGATACACAGTCTAGACCTCCCCGATTGCTTTTAGTCTGTCACGGGTGCGCTTTTGGCCGGGAGTGGTTGGTTGTCTGTTTGCGTCAGTGTACTGTTGAACTGACTTGTAGAAGCAGGAGACTGGACGCAGGTTCCTTTTTGAAAAAGCAGAAACTGCTTTAAAGACGCGACTTCTTAGTGAGACGCGATGTTTGGCCTGTTTGAGGGGATGCGGACTTTGGAGAGACGCATCTCTTGAAATGCAGACGCGATTTTCTGGGTGCATTTATGATGATGCTGACGGGGCATGTCCACCGAAGAGCCGCGTACTTTGGGACGCGCACCTGTGCCATGTCATGATTACGCCGCCAGCTGGCCTGGGGAAAAGGCGAGATTTCGCCTTTTGGCGCGCGGATCTCCCGGTTCATTAAGTGAACTGCTCCACGTGTCAACTTCTGACTTGTGGCGGGGTCGCGACGCATGATCTTCCCTGTTCAAACAATGATTTGGCTCCACGCGTCAGGCAGCGATTCGCTGCAGCGTTTATTGGGCCAAACGCCGCGTATCTTCGCGAATCTCTGTGCCTATAAAAGGCAACAGTTGGAGAGATGTATCTTCTTCTCCGAACGAACGCATTCTCTGAGAAAAAGAACTTCCTTCTCTTGTTCAACTATTCATCTCCTCGCTCGGATTTCTTGATTTTCAATGGCTCCCAAGACGAAACCGACTGCATCGACCTCAAGGGCGACCGTCGCCGAGGCTAAGAGAGATGCTTCCTCTGCGCAGGAGGGTATTTTCTGAGGTAAAAATGCACCTTCGGTGTGGGTTCCGCCATTAAAACATGTTCATAGAACCCTAAGGACCTTTAACACAAGATCGTGTTTGATTCTCGGACGCTGTCCTTGAGATGATAACCGGGGCACGGGCCTGATGATCCGACGCTGGTGAACTCTGCACTCTGGGTCCTTCACTTAGAATATTTCTAATTGTGAAGGTCTCTGAACGCGATTTATAGAACGCGGATTTGATCCATGCGTTCTGTGCCGCGTTTTGTGCCATCAGGCGCTGGCGTCCGAGTCCAAGCACTTTGAAATTTCACAAGTCTTGGTTTGCAGAACGCGGATTTGATCCTTGCGTTCTGTGTCTTCAACCGCCGATTTTGTAGAATCTGGCGTTTGAGTCCAAGTACTTCGAATTTTCGTAAGTCTTGGTTTGTAGAACGCAGCTTTGCAGGTCTGGACGCGGATTCGAAAAATTCCTGCGTCCAGTATCTCTACTGCGTTTTGGTGCAAGTTCGCAGGTCTGGACGCGGATGATAACCCCTGCGTCCAATGTCTCGGTTGCGTTTTGAATTGTGAACACTTAGCGTCTTCCCTTATTTTTGGCAAGGTATCTGACCAAGTCTCTTTTTCTTTTGCAGTGCCGCATGTTTCAGGTTCACTTGCCAAGATGCACCATTTCGGCCGCGTGGGTGGTGCCGACCGGGGCTTGACCTTTGTGCAAAGAATGAGTGTCCCCGTGACTGCTGACCAGTTGCTGGATCGCAGGCTCTCTAATGTTAACAGGAGAACCTTCCGGGCACTTATGACCGACGCCGCGCTCAAAACGGATGACGGTGTCAGGTTGGAGAAGCCTGCCTTTTTCTTTGGGGATCATATCTATGATGATGGCCGTCGTGTGTCTGAGGGGACCTATAAATGGCTCCGTGAGATAAAGGGCGGAAGATTCTTTCTTCCAGACATGGAGAGGATGTTCCCGATGTCCTACTTTCAACACATGTCTGTTCCCCGAAAGATGGAATGGGACATTTCCCAGTATATCCCTGAGATCGCCCTTGGTGACTTTGGCCTCCAAAAGGTAGACCGCCATGATAGTCATGACGGGTCAGTTGTCGGACTGTTCCCTGCATCGTCCAAGCCTGAAATCCCAATTGGAGAGATCCCGGAGCTTGCTACCACCTTCCTCAATTCCTTCATAGAAGCAGGGGGTGACTATCCTGTCGACTTCCGTGCGTATGGATGGGTCCATTCTCCAGAGAATTACTGGTGGGGTAGGATGGTGGGTTTTGTCCTTACCAATCTTGAGGGGCCGCTGAAGCGTGTGGGGCTGTACCCAGCAGTCAGGGCCGTGCAGTGGGGCGTCCCGATGAGTTCCCATAACTTCTTTGGGATTCTGGAGCGCTACAATCCTCGGACGGGGACATTCTTTACTCCGGTCGGAGAGATGGGCCTTGCCCTACACGAGTTGTATGAGGTCTCCGGGTTGTCGTCAGGGGATATTCCTTACGAGGAATTTGTTCCAACCACCAGGGAGCTGCGCCTCTTGGAAAAAGAATCTCCTCAAGTGTATGAGACCTACTGGGAGGTAATGTGCCATTTCTACATCTGCGGTCAGACGACTGCCTGGAGGTCAGGAGGCGTCAAGCAACTATCCTGGGCTGATTATCTGTTTAATAATGTCAGCAATAAAGATCTCCCAGTAATCCGACTAGCTCCTAGTTCTGGTGGGGAAGTTGAAGACAGGATCGACGCAGCTTCTGACAAGTTCTACACCACGGAGTCGAACGAGGACGACTTCGACCCTGACTTGGTCTTTGAGAGCTTTCACCATCAAGCCCGGACCCCTATTTCTGATCAGGCGCTGTTGGCGGGCTTCCTGATGTTGTGGCTGAAGAGGTGTGTGGTGCCCACGCTACCACATGAAGTTATTGTGGCAGATGTGGTGTACCCGGCGGTACTCTTGGCTCATGGCCACCCCATAGCCCTTCTTCCCGCCGTGGTGGCTGGTATTCAAAGCGGGCTGCGGGTGTTGACCAAGAGCTTCTGCGGACCCCCAAAGACTGCTAATTCTCGTGGGGAGCCGTATACCGACTCAGAGGGGAACCCGACGGTGAAGTACCCCAACCCGCGAATTGAGCTGCCTTACACGTACCTCATGGCTTGGTACGTGATGCATTGCACGTCTCTAATGACGGCAGCGCGTGGGAGCGTGGATCATATCCCATTTGTGCAGCGGCTGGAACGTTCAGAGTGGCATGACACCTACCTGTATTACATTAGGAAGCGTCTTTCCTGTGCCGCCAACTACCAGCTCAACCGCTGCTTTCCAGAGGTCAAGATGCAGCCCCCGGGGAGCTGTTCACGGATGTCGCTGGGCGGGATGACTTCTCGCAATTACCTGCTGGAGCCTTCTGGTGGTTGATCAATATACGACCAGGATATGTGCTGTTTCGCCAAGGAACTTCCTGCACTATCGAACCGTATATGCCAAGTCGTTTTGCCCGACAATTTGGCTATGATCAGCTTTACGTCGGGAATCCCAATGCTCAACTTGCCTTTGACGGGAACCTGTTCGAAGGCGCTCGGGCTTGGTATTACAGTGTGGCTGGAGGGACGGGAGCAACGTTCCATCTACCCGACGAGGCGCCTAAGTGCCGTATGAGCTTCAGCTTCTGTACTTGGTACTCCCAAGCCGGCCAGACGCCAGATCTTATTCCGGAGTCTTCATGTCTTGAGAGTATCAATGCCAGTCTCGAGGAGAGGTCTGAATCCAGTAAACGTACTAAACTTCTCGACCAGTACCTGAAAGCTCAGAGGGAGGTCGAGAAACGATCGAGGAGGGAGCCCCCAGTAGTGCGGGCGGCACCGCGACCGGCAAGGGCAAAGCCGCAAGCGACGAGGGCGGAGCCACCAGCAATGAGAGTGGAGCCGCGACCGGCAAGGAGGTCGAAGCAATTAGCGAGGAAGCGTCGTCGACGCTCTGCTTCTGTAGTTGAGCCTGCCCCAAAGAAGGCTCGGAGGGACTTAACGGCTGAAGTCTCTCAATCCAGAGCTATCTCTGCTGGAGTTGAGGCTCCTCCTGAAGGTGTCCCTGTTAGAGTTGAGGCACCGCTGGAAGATGAAGATGCAACAAGCTCGGTCCGTGCTCCTAGGTCGCGCAGCGAGACCGTGGAAGAAGGGGAGCTCGTTGAGCGACCCCTTGTTGCTGGTGATACCGAGTCACCGGAGGTTGACATCATGGGCGAGTCTCCTTCTGCTCATGAAGGGAGAGACGAGGTACAGCAGCCGGGGTCTCCTAGCGTCTTTATTTCCAATCCTCGGGCAGTCGACCCTAGTCCTACCACTGGAGTGATTGGGGGTAAGGCTCCTGTTGCGGAGCTTCCTCGCGTGGCGCTATCGTCTTCTTCGGCATCGGGAGAAAGTGACTTTGAAGATAAAGTCGACTATGGCGATGAACCCGCTCTTCCTGATCAGGGCGGATTCTTTGACGTCTCGGAGAAGGAACAACATGAGGGTGAATCATCGACTGCGTTACCGCTGGCGATAATCCCTGCTGAAGGTACAACTTCGCATGTCGAGGCGATGGAAACAGAGTTGACCCAGCCCAAGGGGATTGAGGCTTCGGCCGCTGAGATAACCTCGGAGGGGGTAGCTGTTGAAGTTGGGGAGCCTTCCCCTTTGCCAGGAGGGGAAACAACCATTGAGGCTGAGGAGGCTCTCACTCTGCCGGTGGAGAAGGCTACTGCTGAAGCTGAGGAGACTCCCCTTTTACAGGACTGGACGCCTCTGGACCTCGAACCTAGTAAGGCAGCTCTGACTGAGGGGGCTCAGGTGGGGAGTCTGACGATCAGCACCCTTCCAGAAGGCCACACAGCTCAATCCTCGGTGGGAGTTTCTGAAGAGGTTGTGCTTACAGCTCCTTCCTTGGTCGTGGAAGCTCCTGCAGAGGCAGCGCTCCAGGAAGCGCCAGTGGGTAGTCTTGCTCTTGTCACATCGACGGCTGGCACGGCTCTTGTGCGAGAAGACCCGCCCTATATCCCTTATTCCGTGACAGAAAAAGGGTCGGGAAGCTTCTTAGGTGGTGAAGACATGGGGGAGCTGGCACGTCAGATGGTGCAACAATTCTTCACCTCGATGGGATCATGTATTGATCTCATCTTCCGTGGACACAGCACCTTCCAGTTCGCCCAGAGGCTTCTTGAAAATATGGCCATGAGCGTCGAATTGGCGGGAGGCCCTTCACTTGCCAGGGCATGCCTACGGGTGGTAGAGCAACTTGGAGATAACCTGCGGGAGCTGGAATCTTTGGAAGATGCTGGCTCTTTGATGAAGCCCAGGCCACCTTGACTAGGCTCCTAGCTGATCAGGAACGGGAGCGACAGGAGGCGGAGGCACAGATCGCTGCCGAGGTCCGTGACCTTGAATATTCCAAGGCTGAATTTCAAAAATTAGCCGGAGATTCGAGGGAATCTGAGCTCAGTGTGCAGAGCACGGAGCAGGTCATCCTCAGAACTCGGGACATTATTGCCAAGGCGGAAGCTGTTCTTGCACTAAATGAGGAGAAACTTGTCTCCCTCAAAAAGGAGCTTGAGGAGCAACGGGCTGCTACGGCGCGAGCTGAAGAGAGTCTGTCTCTGCAATCTTCCAGGGTGGAATCTCTGCGGATGCAGCTGTCTGCCAGAAGTTTCTTATCTGAGGCGGAGCTGCGGGACCGGGCTATCATGGAGGCTGAGAGGACGCGCCAGCATGAGATTCACCGCCTTAGGGAACAAATCCGTTCCTTGGCGAACCAGGACATTTAGCCTTCTTTTCTTCTTTCCTTTTTTTTTTGTAAAGAAAAGGGACACTCTATTTATTAAGAGTGTTTGTATCCACTTCTATCATTTCTTGATATAATAGAAGTTTTCTTTAGAGCTTTTGTCCCAATTTCTTTGTCCTGTTGTGGATGAGTCCAACTCTTGATCACTAGTCGTGATTACTGAACTTAGGTAGGACTAAGTTCTTTTAATGAGACGCGGTCTTGGCGAGACGCGGCATTAATCCCGTAGAATGAGACGTGGCATCAATCTATGGGGACTTAGATTTCACCAAGTCTTTTTGACGAGACGCAGCGGCGATCACAGGGTGAGACGCGGTCGTCAGTCTACCGGAACTTAGATTTTACTAAGTCCTTTTACTGAGACGCAGCGTCAATCATAAAGTGAGACGCGGTCATCATTTCATAAGAACTTAGATTCTACTAAGTCCTTTTGATGAGACGCGGCGTCAATCACAAATCGGAACGCGGTCTTCTTGATGAGATGCGGCGTAGAGTGAAAACGCGGCCTCCGAACGCATCGTCAATCACAGGGTGAGACGCGGTTCTTAGTTCATGAGAACTTAGGCAGGACTAAGTCCTTTTGACAAGACGCAGCATCAATCCATAGGGAGACGCGGCCATCATTGTTTCATGAGACGCGGCATTCGTTCAGGGAGACGCGGCTCTGAATAACGCGGATCTGCTTCTGCGAAGAAGGAAGCGGATCAGGCAGACGCGGGAGACGCAGCCTTGTGCCTTTCCCTTAATTCTGAGGGGACGCGACTTTGACTCGCGCAGGCATCTTTCTGGGACGCGGATGGGTGGATAGTTCTTCAATCCGCGTCTGGGTGTAAACTTCCAGGCGTTACATACAGCCTGTCATAGGGATTTGGTGTGATCTTTAAACGTCAGATGCGGATTTTCCGCTTTGTTTCCCGAAGCAGTTGTCCACGCGTCGGCTGCTGATTGGGCTTGAGTATTGATTCTCTTAAATGAGAAACCAGTGCGGGCGGTTGGAGATCAGCGCCAGCGGCGGTTCTCGAAGCAGCGTTACACGCGTCCGGTTTTTATTGGATCTCGGCAGTTGTGCAGTTATTAATGCCGGCGGTTCAGATTACGGGGCCATTAATCGCTATTATCAGGAGTTGCATATAAATAGGGCACCCTTTCTCCCTTCAATCCTGCCTTTGGACTATTTTGTTTTTTGAAAGAGAGAGCGCTTTGAGAACCTTCATCTTCCTCAGCGAATTGTCTCCATGGATGAGGATGGCTCTGAAGATGACCCAGGGCTTTTAAGCTCCTGTTTGGTCTCTTTAGGAGAAAACAAATCTTTGCCCGGTGACCGCGTTTGCGTCCTGGTGCAGAGAGTACAACTCTTGACGGAGGTCTCCACGGGTATGCCGTTCGTTTCACCATGACATTTTAGATTCACCATGGCCTGTACCTTGGCTTCATGTCATCTGGACCCCCTCATGAAGTCTGCATTGGTGCACTCCTTCTGGAATTTGTACCATGGACCTGAACTTCTCCGGACGCGCGTGCAGGAATCTTTGGCCCTTGGTGTTGGCGCGTTTTATGGCTTGTGCCTTAGCGCGTTTCATGGCCAATGCCTTGGACGAATTCCAAAAAAGGTTTCAGACCCGCACCTTGCAACTCCTGTTCATGGAGATGGCAATTTTCGGCGTCTGTGCCTTTTCGGCGTTTGTGCTCTTTGACCTAGGCACAGAATGGGACCGCGTTTTGATTCGCGTTTGTCTCTGCTGACGCAACAGTTTGGCTTGCTGCGCGTGTCATTCCTGCGTCTTGGTAGACTGCATGGATCATTCCCGTATTTGGCTGACTGCGTGGATCATTCCCGCGTTTGCCTCTGCTGACTTAGTTTTTTCTCTGTTTACACTAAGCTGCAGATTGTTCTAATTCTCTCTTTTTGTTCCTTGCAGGCTTGCTGGGCCCTTGGAAGAATACTTCGGTCGGCGAACTCGTTCAACCTTCACCTATGAGAGAATATATTATGGTCCTCGTCACCTATAAGAGAGTATATTACATCTCTGACGAGGACCCAACCCTCGCCAAGGTCTCTTCAGATCTGGTGCAAGAGACGGATAGGCTGAGTACCGGCGAGGGTGGTCCGGCGGTTGCGGCGGCGGATGAGATCCTCTTCCTCTCCCACTCCAGAAGTCACATCAAGGACACTCCGTTGGATGGCCTGCTGGGGAAAGGGATGGTGATGAAGCCCCAGAAGTGACATCGAGGACAGTTAAAGTCCGTTGAGTCTTCTGCTGGGGGAAGGATCAATTCTTGAAGGAAGAGTTGCCGGACTTTTTGCTGCCGCCGGACTAAGTGGAGGGTGGCATCCTTTGTGATGACTCCGAAACTTCTGCTCTCACCCCAAGAGTGACTCCATGTTTGTTGGATGATCTGCTAGGGAAAGAGACGCGCCTGAACGAAGGGTTGCAGGACCTTCTATTGCCACTGGACCTCAAGAACACCATTGCTCTTGGCTTGGTCAGCTAGGGCGCTTTCGAAGTTGGCGTCACGCATCAAATTGCAACCGGCTCCAATTGTGCACCTGGGATCAGATGCAGTTTCAAGGAGTGAGTACGGCCTCAGAGAGAGAGAGGGACTTCTTTGTACTCCTTAATTGTAACACTCAATCTTATTGTATAAGAGAGCGTTTTGTATCACTTTCATGTGTTTGGATATGAATAAAAGTGACACTTTTCTTTTTGCTTCTTTCTGTTGTCTTGAACGTTTTGTTTTAGAAGCCAAAGAATAATTTTGGTGGACCCGCCACTTTATAAAAGAAAGTGACGAGTGGAGCGCGTACCCCCAGAGAAGGTGAACTTTTATCAAGGATTTGGGATTAACTTGATTTAAGATCAGCTGGGGATTTTGATGGAAGCATTGTTTATTGGTGTAATGTTAACCAACACTGCCTCCAGAATGAATTTGATACTCGGTTGGGGAGAATATCAAATGAAACTAGACTCGTGGGGAATCTAGTAAGATTTTTACCGTTAGAGGTGTGATATTAACTTAACGGTTTAGAAGTAGTCTTGTCAGAAGTGTAATATTAACTTGACAAGGATGTGAGTTAGAGGTGTGATATTAACCTAACTCATCAGCATCTCAGTTTTATTTGGGAAAACTGAGGGTGTCACTGTCATAGGTGTGATGTTTAACTTAACAGTGATAGAAATGCTAGAGGTGTAATGTTGAACTTGGCATTAGTCGTCTCGGCTTAAAGAAGTCGAGGAAAGGTCATAGCCATAGGTGTATTGTTGAACTTAGCAATGACTCGGATGCTAGAAGTGTAGTGTTAACTTGGCATCGTCCATTTCAGCTTCGATATGGAAGTCTGAAGAAAGGTGACTATCAGAGGTGTGATATTAACTTGACAGGCACTCGATGTACTGCTTAGAGGCGTAATGTTAACTTAAACAGTAGTTTTGTCAGAGGTGTGATATTAACTTGACAAGGATTTGCTTGCGATAGGAGCAATTTGAGGACCTGTCATTCTATTGATGAGAATTGACAGGTGGAATTTGAGGTGCCAGAGGTATAGTGTTAACTTGGCAAATTTGAGAGTTTGTTACTCTATGCAGAGTTAACAAGCCAGGTTTGTACTCGACAAAGAGTATTCATTACCAGAGGTATAGTGTTAACATGGTAATGATTGCATTTTGTGGTCCTACCATTCTATGGATGAGAATTGGTAAGGGATTTTTGGAGGGAAGAGTGGAATTAAGTCCACTTAGGATTTTTAGCAAATCCTCAGCTGTCAACGGGTTTGTCATGCCTTTACCAACTACCGTTTGAGTTGGGCTAGCCATGCTATTCCCCTCAGCATGATGAGTTGTCGAAGACTTATGTTGGACTTAAAAGCCAACATTTCTTCTATCCTTAGCCGTCGGAGGCGTCGGATCAAATGGGAACGTGTCCCTTAGGATTTTTAGCAAATCCTCAGCTGTCAACGGGTTTGTCATGCCTTTACCAACTACCGTTTGAGTTGGGCTAGCCATGCTATTCCCCTCAGCATGATGAGTTATCGAAGACTTATGTTGGACTTAAAAGCCAACATTTTCTTCTATCCTTAGCCGTCGGAGGCGTCGGATCAAATGGGAACGTGTCCCTTAGGATTTTTAGCAAATCCTCAGCTGTCAACGGGTTTGTCATGCCTTTACCAACTACCGTTTGAGTTGGGCTAGCCATGCTATTCCCCTCAGCATGATGAGTTGTCGAAGACTTATGTTGGACTTAAAAGCCAACATTTTCTTCTATCCTTAGCCGTCGGAGGCGTCGGATCAAATGGGAACGTGTCCCTTAGGATTTTTAGCAAATCCTCAGCTGTCAACGGGTTTGTCATGCCTTTACCAACTACCGTTTGAGTTGGGCTAGCCATGCTATTCCCCTCAGCATGATGAGTTGTCGAAGACTTATGTTGGACTTAAAAGCCAACATTTTCTTCTATCCTTAGCCATCAAGGGCGTCGGATGTTTGATCAGAGGTGTATTTTTAACTTGATCGGTGGAAGAATGCCATCTAGGGATAGTATTTCTTCAGGAATTTGCCATTGATTGGCATCATGAGTGTATCGCCATTTGAGGTTATGAGGCGATACGATCCATTTGAGTAGACTGACTCTACCACAAATGGTCCTTCCCATTTGGGTTGGAATTTTCCTTTCGTCTTGTGTGTCATGACCATGGGTCTTCGGACGGCTAAGACGAGGTCGCCTTTCTTGAAAGTTCGGGATTTAACTTTCTTGTTGAAGGCTCTGGTGATACGAGCTTGGTAAAGCTCGATTTGTTGTTGGGCCTGCAGACGCTTGTCGTCCAAGGCTTCCAATTCTTGGAGTCGCTGTCGATGCTTTTCCTCTGTTGTCATTTCCGCTGTCAAGGCGACGCGAAGAGATGGAATTTGGATTTCCAGTGGGAGGACGGCTTCGCATCCGTACACCAAGGAAAATGGCGTGGCTTTAGTTGGGGTTCGCACAGTCGTGCGATAGGCCCATAAGCATTCGCCCAACTTATCGTCCCAGTCTCGTTGACTTTTCGAGACGAATTTCTTGAGAAGCTTGCCAATAGTCTTATTGAAAGCTTCTGCGAGGCCGTTAGCGGGCGGATAGTATGCCGTTGATGACACACTCTGGATTCTGAACTTGGCGCAGAATCTCTGAAAAGCCTGGCTGATGAACTGGGGTCCATTGTCATGGACAATCCGCCGAGGCACACCGAAGCGGTAAATAACGTGATGTTTCACGAACTTGATCACGTTAGAAGATTTCACCTCTTTCAAAGGGATAGCTTCGGCCCACTTTGGGAAGTAATCGGTTATCGCTAGGATGAACCGATGTCCCTTTGATGATGGTGGGCTGATAGGACCAACCACGTCCATCCCCCACATTTCGAACGGCCAGGTAGAGGTCGTAGAGTGGAGGTATCCTGGTGCTTGATGGATGAAATCGCCATGTATTTGACAGGCGTGACATCTTTTGGCATAGGCAACAGCATCGGCAACCATCTTGGGCCAGTAGTAACCCAATCTTTGGAGTCGGTTTGCCAGCTTCGGGCCAGGTTGATGAGCTCCACACGTACCATCGTGGGCTTCTTTCAACACTTCGTGGGCTTCTTTTGATGAGAGGCACCGGAGCAGGATCCCATCATGCGATCTACGATACAATGTTCGCGAAATCGCATTGTAGTAGAATTTGGAGGCTTTCCTTCGGATGGCAGCCGCCTCCCTGGTGTCTTCGGGCAAGATGCCGTACAAGACAAAATCAATGTAGGGGAATCGCCAGTCTTTAAGTTCTGGATCGGTCGACACTTCAAGTGTTTCCTTACCGCGACGATCTCCCGTTGACCTCTGGTAGTCTCCGAGGGGACTTTTTGGGCAGTATAGGTCGTGGCTATAGACGAATACCTTCTCCATTGCTCCAGCTGGAAGAGCTAAGGAGGCAGCAAGGGATGCAAGTGCATCTGCATGCGCATTTTGCTTGCGCGGTACATGGTCGATGTAGAAGTTTGAAAACCTCTCGGCCATGTGGATTGTCGCGTTGTAGTAGGGTACTAGATCTTCATGCCTGACCTCATACTCTCCGCGAACTTGGCTGACGATGAGTTTAGAATCACCGTATGCCTCGAGATTTTTAACGCCAATCTCATCGGCGAATTGCATCCCAATCAAAAGAGCGTTGTATTTCGCCACATTGTTGGAACAGGGCTCGGTTAACGAGATAGCTCGGGGAATCACGTAATTTTGTGGGGAGACGAGTACTACTCCTACCCCCGCAACTGTATGTCCCTTAGAGCTTGTTCTTGATGCGCCATCGAAGAAAAGTTGCCATACTTGTCCTTCGAACAATGTCTGGGTCAGGCAGGCTTCGGCGACCTCGTCTGGGAGATCCTCGTAGAGTTTGGCTGCCCTGGGATCTGGGTGTTCAGCTAAGAAGTCCGCCACCGCTTGTCCCTTAATAGCCTTTTGTGGCAGAAAATGCATCTCATATTGTGATAGCAATATGGCCCATTTTGCCAGCCGGCCATTTAGTGAAGAAGGCTTTGTCATAAGTAACCTCAGGGGGTTGACTTTGGATATGACATTTATGGTTTGGCCCACCAGATAGTGTCGCATTTTCTGAATGGCGAACACCAGTGCCAAACATTCCTTCTCGATCGGGTTGTACCGATGTTCGGCTCCGATCATCGTTCTACTTAGGTAGTAGATTGCTTGTTCTCGCCCCTGGTCATCATTCTGAGCTAGTAGAGCTCCCAAAGAATGATCCATTGATCGGACGTACACCAGGAAAGGCTTTCCGGATACCGGAGCTGCCAGGACTGGTGGTTGGGTGAGGTAGTGCTTGATCTCCTCAAATGCTTGCTGGCAAGCGTCGTCCCAAATGAACGAAACGCCCTTCTTCATCAGCTTAGCGAAGGGTTGGCATCTCCCGGAGAGATTTGAAATGAATCTGCGGATGTATGCCAATCGTCCTTGTAATCCTCTGAGCTCCTTGAGGCTTCTGGGGGGTTGCATCTCTTGGATAGCACGGACTTTCTCCGGATCCAAATGGATTCCTGTGGAAGTCACGACAAACCCTAGGAATTTGCCACTGGCTACCCCCAGGAAGGACTTGGTGGGGTTCATCTTCAATTGATGAGCCCGCATGATGTCGAAGACCACCCTCAGGTCTGCTATGTGATCACCTTTAGTGCGGCTTTTCACCGCAATGTCGTCGACATAACATTCCACCGTTTTGCGTATCTGCCGATGGAAAATGGCATTCATGGCCCTTTGGTAGGTTGCCCCCGCATTTTTCAGACCGAAGGGCATGACGGTGTAGCAATATACCCCTAGAGGTGTCCTGAAGGAGGTGTGCTTTTCGTCATCGGGATACATCTTGATTTGATTATATCCTGAGAACCCGTCCATAAAGGACATTCGCTCGAATCCACAAGTATTGTCAATCATGACATCTGTGATTGGCAATGGGAATTCGTCTTTGGGGCAGGCCTCGTTTAGATCACGGAAGTCGATGCAGATCCGGATCTTCCCGTTCTTCTTGGCGACGGGGACGATGTTGGCTACCCAGTCGGGATGCTGTTCCTCCCTGATAAAGCCGGAGTCAATAGGATTGCCTCCATTATCTCTGGACGGAATCGTCGCTGCTGTTGTTTAACGGGCTTCATGTCCGGATTGATGTTGAGGCGATGCATAGCCACTTGAGGATCAAGTCCAGGCATGTCCTCATAATTCCAGGCGAAGACATCTATATACTCTTGTACAAGAGATATTAAATCCTTCTTCTCTGGAGGCGACAGGCCGTCACTTATGAAGATGGGTTTAGGATTGTCTTCATCTCCTAGGTTGACTTGAACAACCTTGTCTTCTGTGGGTGGCTCACGCTGTTCAAAGCGGATGTCCCAAAGAGCATTCAAATGTCTGATCCAAGGGTCTGTATCAGATTGGATCATTTCTTCATCTTCATCCTCCAGATGGCTTGTCGAAACCATGTTTACAGAAAGCCCTTTGAAGATGTTGCCGACACTGACATCTGATTCCCATGACGACGTGTCTGATGAGCAGTCATGACTTGACAGTCTCTCCGAATCAGAGGCTGATGGCACTGGAGTTGATACATAGCCCAACCCCCGGCGCGTCCGATGATAGTAATCAGGGGTTTTCCCTTTCGGTACAAAGGATCGAAGCAGTGTTCTTCTTCCTTTTCCGAAGTTCAACCCAGGCCTGTTGGTTAGATCATACCCCATGCGCTTCATCATCTTGAGCGTTCTTGGTTCATAATGATCGAACTGAGGGGATTCATCCTCACCTTCCGATTCTTCGTGGGGCATAGGTTCAGATGCGATTCGCCCAAAAAGTATTGGTCTTTGGCCTTTTCGTCCGGCTGGAACCATGAATACAGACTCTTGCGCGTCACCATTATCTTGGTATGTCCCGAAGGATGATTTCACCGGTACATGCAAAGATGTCAAGGCATCTATTGCCGACCAGAGGTTATCGTCCATGTCGGTAGTGGTATCCGACGGTATTGAATCGGAAACATACACAGGGAAATACGCAAAGTCTAAATCTTCATTAATGTACCAACCACCCGCATCGTCGGTGGTATCAACATCGAGCTTATTAGTGCTCTTTACAATGGGCTCCAACTCCCATAGGCACTCTTCTTTCTCAGGCTCAACGTCAGCTTCATTACCAGAGTCTGGCTCCTCTGGTTGTGGGGTTTCATTAGTCTCCTCCGGATCCTGATATAAGAGGGAGTCCGTGAAATAATTTTCAACCCCTTTAAACGGATGCCTTTCGGCAATCAACGTTCGGACCTGTCCACTCTCGTCAATGTATTTCATGACTTGGTGGAGAGTAGAGGGAACGATGGAATTGCGGTGAATCCATGGTCGTCCCAGCAACAGGTTGTAGGAAGTGTCCGCGTCAATGACGTAACACGTCACTTCTGACTTGAGGCTCCCGATCTGGCATTTGAGCTTGATCTTCCCCATTGGGCGGGAGCTGTTGGCATTGAACCCGTAAATAGTCGTCTGGGTAGGGCTCAGACGATGGGTAGGAATGCCTAGAAACTGCATAACCCGGCGAGGTATGATGCTCAGCGCGGACCCTGGGTCTACCTGGATGCGGTTCACCTCGGATGACCCAATATACCCTGTGAAGTATAGGGGTCGGTCATGCTTCCCTTTAACCTGCATGTCATCTGTTGTGAAGGTGATGCAGGGAGCATTTGGGGAGGTGTGGAGGCAATCCTCTTCATCTTCCTCCCTTGGCACGCGGGTCATAAAGACCTCAGCATTTGCCAGAGCTTCTTGTAGAGCCTCTCTGGTTGACTTTGATAGCCTCAGGAGCTCATACAAGGTAATGCGTGCCGGTATGTTGGCTAGTTGAGCCAAGACGTCGAAGCGGTAAGGTGTCGAGGATCCTTCCGTTACACCTTTCGCAAGAACTCGAGAAAACCGAGTTTCTTTCTGCTTCTCCCCAGGCTGTTTAGAGGAGGGCTTGGCTGGTTCCACGGCTGGTTGCGGAGAAGCCGCTGCTGTCTCGCCGTACTGCTTCAAGTATGCCTGTCCTGAACGGGTCCCCGCCGTAGGTTGGCTGGGCTCTGCGGCCAGGACTATTGTTTCCTCTTCTGAGTCAGTCAGCGAGGGAACATCAGTGTCCGCTTCTCGAGAAGAGGCGCATATCACATGGCAAGATGAAGCCTTCCCTTTGCCTTTGGACTTCCTGTTGGTCACAGTCGTCCATTGTTGCTCGTCGACGAGGTCAGGGTGGACCCACATGATTTCCCCTCGAGGTGTAGGGACGGGTACCAAGCCTTTCTCCTGCTGCTGATGAGGGTCTGTGTTGACCACCCTCAGTTCTCCTTTCGGGACAGAGATTACCCCCACGGGTGTCGGGGGTCGTGTCCCAAACTGGAGAATCGACGTCATGTTGGCCGTCATCTTCTTCTGCTCCGGTCGGAGTTTTAATACCTCCGCGTCAATCAGAGCTTGAAGGATGTCCTTAAAGACATAGCAGCTTTTGGTAGGATGTCCGAGCATCCTGTGGTATAAGCAGTAGGTGGGATTGTCGGTCTTGCCGACTTCCTCCGGGCGCCTAATTTCAGGGAGCTTCAGTCGATTGCTCTTGTTGAGTAGCTTGAAGAGCGAATCGACGTGTTCTTCCTTGAAGGAATACTGCTTGTTGGGGCGCGGCTGGCTTGAAGAGCCACTTGCCCTGCCTGTTTGAGGTTTGGTGGGAGATTTGGTCTCCGTCGCCAAATTATCCTTCCGCTTCGTCTGGAGAGAGGTGTCTGGTGCACGCCTTGTCGACCTCTCTGGCCTGGGCTTGCCTTCTTCCGCTCTGACGCGGGCGACAATCTCCTCAGCCTGTTCACCTTGCTGGACTAATTGTTTCCAGGTGCGGCTTTCAGCAACTCCTATTTGAGCAAGGAGTGAGGTTTGGAGATTATGGCGACATGTTTCCACCAGGGTGGCCTGGGTCATGCCGCTTGGACATCGGAGTGCCATGTTCCGAAATCTTTCTACGAAAGACTTGACGGACTCTCCCTTTCGCTGTTTTGTAGCTAAAAGGGTAGGCATTGTGACCTCCGAATCATCTTCGAAGAAGCGTGTTAGAAACAGCTTCTCCAAGTCGCCCCAGTTCTTGATGGAACCTTCGGGGAGCTTCATGAACCATTCAAAGGCCAACCCTTTCAGGGTGCCGATGAACAGTCGCGCCAGGATGGCATCGTTATCTACCACATTCCCGGTCTGGGATTTGAAGTAGTAGATGTGCTGGTTGGGTGACCCCTTCCCGTCGAATGCCTGGAGAGTTGGAGCCTTGAACTTAGGAGGGTACGGGACTAAGTCCCACTCGGCCGGATAGGGCCGGACTACTCCAGCTTCCTGGAGGCCTTTACGGTTGGTAAGGGCCTCGAGGCGCTGCTCCAGTTGACTCATTCTTTTAGCATGAGCCTTTCCCGGGGTCTGGTCGCTTCTTGCCTGCGACGAGGGCTTGGACACATCCGAGGTAGATCGTCGTGTCTCGTCAGAAGATTCGGAGGGTGGGCTTTCTCCTTTTCTCCCTTTCCCCTTTGGTCGTCTAGGAGGAGATCTCGCTCTTTCTTCAAGCAATTTCTCGAGCATATGCTTGAGGGAGTCAATGGATCTCTGTTGAGAGGCGATTATATCCATCTGGTGCTTCTGCGTCTGTTCTAAACGCCTGGTCGTCTCCTCAGGAGTGTCGGCCATGTAGGCGGAAGCCTCCTTCTCGACGGAAGAGTTTGAAGCCTGCGACTCCACTATAGCGGAGTGAGAACCACCCATTCTAATGCCGCGGGCTAAGGCATTATAGTCAATTGGGGGAATGGCCCCTGTCCGGGTGCGAGTGTGTTGATACACCCCCTCCGGTTCAGAGTCAGATTCCTCTGAGTTGACCATTAGTTGTTTTCCCTTGCTTCTGCTAGTCATGTTTGCAGTAAGCTCCGGGTATTCAACATCTGAGAAGGTTCTCCTCCTGTGGGAGCGTCTTCTCTTGGCTGATGGGGGAATCAGGGTCAGCTGTCTAATTAAAGACGGCTGGTGCACGCCTGACTCGCAATGGCATCCAGAGAGCATCTGGATGAGCTGTTGACAGCAGCATGGAGAAGTGGTCTGATTGGCACTCCTCTTCCTTGTCAAATAATCCCTCAAATCTGTAGGAGGGGGATTAAAGAGACTGGTCTCGCAACGTCGACGACGGGAGACAGTCATATGCTGTTCAGCCTGGACACAAGTTTCAGAAACGCGGCTGTCGCGTCGCGGCTGCGTCACGCGCGTCTGGCGTCTCTGTTGATATGAGACGCGACTTTCGCGTTGCTGTCTGCTGCGTTGGAGCAGAGAGACTTGGGAGAGAGTGGGCTGCTGGGCCCCACGCCTATGGGCGCGTGCTTCCTGCGTTTGACAAGACGCAGAAGCTTCGCTTCGGCGTTTAGCAAGTTGGTCTTCAGAGGGCTCAACTTGGGGAGTCTCGCGTTTGGGTCGCCAAACACGGACCTCTCGCACTGGACGAGGTGCGGGCAAGGCATCGGATCGTACGCTGCGTTCAACCCCAGTCAGAAAACCAACGGTTCCGACCGAGTGTTGACGCGCGCGTCTTCTCTGTCGACGCTCGGCATTCCGATTGCGTCGTGGAGGAAGAGAGAAGCCAACAACTTCCTGGTTTGTAGAACCAGGGGTGTTTGCCACGCGGGTCTCCTGAGAGACGCTGACGCGGGCGTTCTGTGCGACACGGTCGATCGCACCAGTAGATGTGCCGGGGACCACGCGGGCCTTCAGAGAGGCGTTGGCGCGTGTGTTCTGCGCGGCGCGGTTGATCGTAGCAGAGGAGTCTGAGGTTACGCGGGCCTTCTGGGAGGCGTCGGCGCGTGAACCAAACTTGGCACAGTGGGCAGCAGGAGCGCCCGACAGAGCCTCAGATTGGGCTTCAGGGGGCTGTCCACTTGAGACCCTGCGGCAGACGCGGGTCTTTGGGCTTTTGGAGCCAGAAGAGAGGAACTCTTCATACTTCGCCTGGTCGAACTCGACGACGAGGGATTCGACCATTTTCCCCTTACGGAGAACGTCATCTTGCACCACGGTGCGCTCGTCAGTAACGAAGGTAGTCCCTAGCGGAGTCGCCATCTCTTGTAGGGGCCGGAAAACTTTGGTGGTCAGAGAAAGTGGTTTTAGCTGTAAAAGATTTCCTTGATTCAAGCGAAACGATTACAACCAAAAGAACTACTCTTCCCTCTTTTCCAGTTACAAGGGAGGGAGGATGTCTGAATCTTCCCTTTGTTTAAAGCTGGGTTCTTCGTGTGGCGATGGAGAGTGAATCTTGTTCTCCGTTGACCAGATGACCGTCCTGGACCGTCGGGGGTCTTCTCTTCGGTCGGTAGAAAGAGTAACTCAGCTCCGTCTACCAAAACTCTCAAAGAGGAGGTAGGCGAAGAGCGGCTAGTACTCAGTAAGCTCGCTGAAGAGTCGTGCTTCTCTCTTGATGATCCTTCTGCCTGGATTCGATCGATTTTGATGATGCCCTATCTCAAAGCTCTCTCTCTTCAAAACTCCGATCTTCTGCCAAGCTTCGATCCTCTCAAGCCTCTATCCCTGTGTGTCTCTGTCTCTCTGTCTGTGTGTGTGTGTGTGTGTCCCCTTCATAGCAAAACAAGGCTATTTATAGGGATCTCAGGGGGTGAAGGTGCTCCTGAAAATGCTCCCGAATGAGGGGCCACTACCCGCTACATGCGCGGTGACTGGCCCCGCAATCAGGGCAGTTGCAACTGAGACGCGGGCGTTGGGCCAAACGCGCTTTGAAGTTTGAGACGCGGCGTCGAGCCAAACGCGCCTTGAGACGCGGGCTTCGGGCCTTCACGTCTGGATGCTGAGGCGAGGGCGTCGGGTCAATGCGCCTTGATGCTGAGACGCGGGCTTCGGGCCGACGCGTCTTGATGCTGAGACGCGGGCTTCGGGCCGACGCGTCTGAACGTTGTGACGCGGGTGTAGAGCCAACGCGTCTTAATGCTGAGACGTGAGCATCGATTTCTCGCGTCTAGAGCTTGAGACTCTGCTTCCTTAATGGCTGGTCTGTTAGTCATTTTTAGACAGCCTACAGTGTTCATTGATATTTTGGTCTATTCCAAGAATGAAGAAGAGCATACGGAGCATCTGAGAGTTGTGCTACAGACGCTCCGACTTGAGCAGCTTCATGCCAAACTTAGTAAGGGTGAGTTCTGGCTGGAGAGTATAGCATTCTTGGGCCATGTTGTCTCTAAGGAAGGAATCTCGGTGGATCTCAGCAAGATTCAGGCAGTGAAGGATTGGCCAACTCTGAAGTCAGTAACAGAGATCAGGAGCTTCATCGGATTAGCTGGATATTATCAGAGGTTCGTGAAGGACTTCTCAAAGATTGCAGCTCCTTTGACCAAGATTATCAGGAAGGGAGAGAAGTATATATGGACAGAGGAGTTGAAGAACAAGTTGATTTCAGCTCCAATCTTGAAGACACCCTCAGAGACAGGAGGGATGGTTGTGTACAGTGATATTTCAGGGAAGGGTCTTGGATGTGTATTGATGCAGCATGGACATGTGGTAGCTTATGCATCCAGGCAATTAAAGCCACATGAGAAGAACTACCCAACGCATGATCTAGAGCTGGCAGCTGTGATCTTTGCGTTGAAGATATAGAGGCATTACCTGCTGGGTGACCGAGTGTTGATTTACACTAATCACAAGAGCTTGAAGTACATTTTCACCAAGAAGGAGTTGAACATGAGGCAGAGACGATGGCTGGAGTTGATGGTAAATTATGATATAGATCTGCAGTACCATCCTGGCAAGGTTAATACTGTGCCGGATGCCTTGAGTAGGAGATCTAAAGCTAACATGGTAGTGTTGCTCACTCACCAAGAGGAGTTACTCAAGGAGATGAGGCGGCTAGACTTGATGGTGATTCGAAGGGCCAGTGGATCCGTGCAGTTGATGGCATTTCAGATCCAGCCGACATTGATGGAGGAGATCAGAGAAGCACAGAAAAAAAGATCCCAGATTGTTGAAGTTCAGAGAGCAAGCGAAAGCAGGGCTGAGGGCAGATGTTTGCATACATACTGATGGTGCACTCTATTTTAGGGGTAGAATTTGTGTATCTCAGGGGGAGATTAGACATAAGATCTTAGCTGAAGCCCACAACTCAGCTTATTCTATACACCCTAGAGGAACTATGATGTATCAGGATCTAAAGCAACATTTCTGATGGAATGCGATGAAGAGAGAGATCGCACAATATGAGGCAAAGTGTCTAGTGTGCCAACAAGTGAAGGCTGAACACCAGAGACCAGCTGGATTACTACAGCCTTTGCCAATATCAGAATGAAAGTGAGAGCATGTTACTATGAATTTTGTCACCACTCTACCCCGCAGTCCAAAGGGGAACAATGCAGTATGGATAGTTTTTGACCGTCTCACTAAGTTAGCATATTTCATACCATTCAGAGTGGGGCAATCTACAGAGCTTCTGGTAGACAAGTACATGAGAGAGATAGTTCGGCCGCATGGAGTTCCTGTTAGTATCGTGTCGAACAGAGACACGAGGTTCAGATCTCGCTTCTAGGAGAGCCTTCAAGAGAGTCTGGGGACCCGTCTGAAGTTTAGCACATCTTATCATCCAGAGACAGGCAGGCAGTCCAAACGGACCATTCAGATCCTAGAAGACATGTTGAGGGCATATATGATAGACTTCAAGGGATCATGGGAAAACCATCTACATTTGGCAGAGTTTTCCTACATAACAGCTATCAGGCGAGCATCAAGATGGGTCCGTTCGAAACCCTATACGGCAGGAGATGCAGATCACCATTGTGTTGGGATGAAGTTGGTGAGAGAAGACATTTGGGACCGGATGTTAGTACAGGCAGTGGACAAGATCAGGACCATCCAAGAGCACCTTCGTGCGGCACAGGAAGACAGAAGAGTTGGACAGATTCCAATAGAAGACTGTTGGAGTTTCAGGTAGGAGAGCATGTGCTTCTGAGGATATCTCCGACTAAGAGAGTGATCAAATTTGGTGCACGTGGAAAGTTGAGTCTAAGGTATATTGGCCCGTTTGAGGCAAGTGGGAGAAGTGGCCTACAGATTGGCACTGCCGCCATCACTGGAAGGAGTGCACAATGTGTTCCATGTGTCACAACTGAGAAAATACATCAGGGACGAGAGCCATGTATTGGATTATTCAGAGTTGGAGTTGCAATGTCGTATACTGAGCAACCAATGGCTATAGTGGATAGAAGTGTCAAGACCCTGAAGAATCGGACCATCCCGTTGGTGCTAATTTCATGGAATAGACAAAGTCTGGGAGAAGCAACTTGGGAGCGTGAAGACGTCATTTGTGATCATTACCCGCATCTATTCGAGCCTTGAGTGATAATTTTCACATGAACTCTATCTCTTGTCTTATAAATTCTTTATTTCCATGTTCATCTCCTTTCTTATCGAAATTTTGAGGACGAAATTTTTGTTAGATGGGTAGATTGTAGCACCCCGTTTCCGGGATACGTACCCAGATACGTGTCCCAAATTTTTTCGACCATATTGTTCAATTTTTCTTCCAGTATGTGTTTTTGGGTTGTGATTGCTCATATTATTGTGTATCAGATCTGGATTCTCAGACCTAGAGTAAGCCCTGACCCGAACCGGGAACCCGATGCCAGCCTGTAACCCGATTTGGCCTTTCTAGTAGTTTGATTTGATCGATTTCAGTTTCAGACACTGTTTTCTAATATTTTATATTTTTCATGATTTTCTGAAATTTTTCAGAGTTTTTCTGCAAAATCTCCAAAACCGGTGTTGGTCGGCATCGCTGACTGATTTCCGGATTTTTAGTTTTCAAACGGGATTGAATTTTCAAAAATAGCTTTCATATTACTTAAATTTCATTTTCTATCTAAATACATTTTTTGGGATTTTTCTAAATTTATCAAAATTTCAGCGCTTCTGCTGTCGGCCAGTGTCGCCCAAAGATTTCAGGATTTTTAATTTGAAAATTATATTGAATTTATAAAATCTGATTTCACCGAATATCTTAAATAATATTTTTTATTTTTAAAAAATTTTCAGAACGTTCCGAAACAGTCAAATTTTTGCCCTATTAAATAATAATATTATTTACCGACAATTTTTTTTCTTACTTTTTCCTCCCCTACTCCTCTACTTTATACTCTCAGATATTTAATAAATTAAATATTTAATAATAAATTTTTCTACTTTTTTCTTTTCCTTATTTTCCCTTTTCCTATATTTTCTTTCCTTTACTTTCTTTTCTTTTCTTCCCCTTTGACTTTCCCCTACAACTGCTCCCCTGCCACAGCCGCCCACCGCCTGTAAGCCGCCTGCAGCAGCTGTAGCAGCCTCCCATCCCCATTCATCATTTCATTTCCCTTCTCCTTCTCTATTAAACCTTCCACCTTCCTTTTTTGCTTTTCATTTCAAAATTCAAAAAAATTCATCTCCTTCAAAACAAAATCAACCCATTCCCTCTCCATGGCCGCCGCCTCCACCATCACCACCACTGCCGTCGGCCGCTCCTAGGCTGGCCAACCACTTCCCCACACCCCCTCTCCACTCCACTACCTCCTTCAACCTCCACCAACCCCCACCACTTTCAATTTCAACAAAGCTCACCACCATCACCTCGCTTCCTCCTCCAAAATTCACCACCACCTCCATCAAATTCACTACTCCCACCACCCCATTATCATCTCCTCCTCCTCCTCTAACTCCCCACCACCTCCAACAACCATCACAGCCACCATCACCAACTTCACTAAAACAACCCCAAACCAACAACGCTGTTTTCCATTAATTTTGCAAAAGGGAAAACTTACAAATAAAAGTTTGAGGAGCTAAATTACAAGTATTCTCAAAAGATTACAAGTAGATCTCCTCAGAGATTTTGGGAAAATGTGCCGATAGGAGTCTGGTCAGCGCGCGACCACTTTGTCCCTTTGACGATGCGAGCGATGAGATTCCCTTCTCGCCTGGTTCCGGGAATCAGAGAATAGAGGGTTGGTAGAACCCTCTTGCTGCTTCTCAAAATCGCCTTCAATTAGGAATTCTTCTCGCCTGGTTCCGGAAATTCCTTGAGAAGAAGAACGATGATAGGGCATCAACACCCTAGATAGAGAAAGCAATTCTCTAAAAGGTCTCTGAATTCGAAAACGCACGGTGCGTTATGAAGAAGCCTCGGTTGAAGAAGTTGATTGATCGATTCTCGTGATCAGAAGGCGATTGATGGCTCCTTCCTCTGCGATCCCTCCTCCCTCCTTTTTTTTTCCTTGTACCCATGGCGGGTTATTTATAGGGAGAGCAAGGGTATAATCGTCCCCTTGAAGATATGGAAACAGGTTGAACCGAATCTGTTTGAATCTGGAAAGTAGCCTTGCTGCGAGGCTAGAATAGCTTCCGCGGAGCTAGAAAATGGCAAGTCGGTTGATCTTTCCGATTTGTTATGATCCTTTCCATATCGTTGAAGGATTTTCCCTGATCCTCTTACTCGTTTCAAGAGAGTCAAGAGATTGCGGCAATCACCTGCCATATTTGAATCCTGATTGGATTTGATTAGCTTAGATCTAATCTCATCAGGAGATTTGATTGGTCAAAGGCTGACCACAGCAGGCTGATGGCGGAGCTGCCCGCTTTGAAGCTCATAGCGGAGCTAGAGGCAATTCCTGGCGAAGTCCGAAAAGAGGCTTTTCGGCGAAGCTGTCAGTTAGCTTCCTGGCGATGCTCTGGATGATGTTAGCCTCTCACACGAGGCTATTTCCTTGGGCTAATGTAATGCTAAATGCTAGCATTTTAGACCTGCTGAGGTCTGTTTAGAAACAATCCGGGTTCACTGTTCTGCTTGCTGGATCAGTGGAGTCCAAACCGCTTCCTTGTCCCTTGGAGGTGGGTAAAAACTGGTCTTCAGCTCGTCTGTCACTTGTCTTTTGTAAATGTCAACAAGTTTAGACATCGTTCGGACCAATGAGAATCTTGTCTTTTTTAAGTGTCAACAAACGCCACCCCCTCCTCCCCTCCCGTAGGGCAACACGCGCGCCGCCCACCCTCCCCCGGTGGCGCCGCCAGGCCGCCGGAGCTGGCCGGCCGACCACCTTCCACTCCCCTCCATTTTCCTTTCTTTCTTTCTTTCTTCTTTCCTTCTTTATTCTTTCCTTCTTTTCTTTTCTCTTTCCTTTCCCTAAATAAACCCACTTTTCTCACATCCCTATAATACCCATCCCCTCATTCTCAAATTATTTTCCCATATTTACAACCATATCCCTCTCCTTTTAATTCCTATTCCTTTTCTAAAAATACCCTATTTTCTCTCTCTCTCTCTCTCCTTCCTACACTTTCTCTCTCCTCTATCTTTCCTCTCTCATTCCCTCTCTAATAATTATATAAATATTTAGAGTTATATATTTTAATATATATTTATGGGCTAGTGGCTTGCTCGCACGGGTTCGCGGATTTCTCAAATATCTACCGGTATTTCATCCCGGTTTCAGGCGAGTGCTTTATATTAAACTTAAAATAGCTATCTTTGATTTATAGCATGATATTAATATGTGGACATCTTATTATTACCGTAACATGCCTGACACTTGCTGATGTAATATCTAGTACATGATGGTGTTGTACTCGGTATTTACTTGACACTTGACATGTTATACTTGATGCATGATTTATGGCACTAGCACTTGATATATTATATTTGATACACTTGATATCTGACACCGGCACTTGATATGTTATATCTGATACCTGATCCACGGCACTTGATATTAGACACCGGTACTTGATATATGTCATACTTGTTACCTGATCCTGACCCCGACCCCGGGTATATAACACATGCTAACCCTTACTTGACATGCTTTCATGTGGTACAAGTACATTGACCTGACATCGTGACCCTTGACCGAACACTTCCACCCCTGATACTTGTATTATATGGCATATTCATGATTTTCACTTTTACGGGGACTTGGCATGATTATTATATTATTACCAGATATTTGGTACTCCTGAACTCCTATATACTTGAACCCCTAAAATAGGGAGGCTCCTGACATTACTCCTGATATTATACTTCTGTTGATCCCCGTAATAGGATAACCATGAATATTGGACTTTTGTGAATACCCTGTGGACATTACTATTTGAGACTCTGTTATATTTAAACAACTTACACCGGGACGGGGGAAATTGATCGGTATCGATATAGCTCCTGTGTTTATGGTGGCCATACATATATTGTACAACTAATTCCTGTTGTATTCGACCTGGAGGCCACCAGACGCTTTTGAAGGGTGTACTGGCACCCCTATCCCCTTACTTGCCTGCCGAGTGTGCTATAATCCCCTGGGTATATCCCTGTGGAGAACACCCTATTCCTGTTTGGACGCATATTAGGACCTTCGGGCATATAGTAAGTCCCGATACCTAGCGGTATGTTCCGGCTTAGTACCGGATACTCCTGAAACGTTGTCCCAGGCATGCACGGGACCCATTCTAAACATGGTTCGTCATTCCCCATCAATTTTCAATAACCAACCTTGCTTGACTTGCATGCGAAAGTATATGGCATTGGCCACATACCGAAACATACAAATTGAACGAGTCTTAATAATAACTTGATAATTTAATTTCATGTATTTTGTTGTCACTCCTTATTTACTATTCATTGTTGTTATTCCATACTTACTGATTTGATTACATGATATTTGACCTGCTACACTTATTATTGCTTACTTGCCACTTGGCTTCTTTTTGCACTCGTTGGGTTGCCCACTAACAACCCTGTCAGATTTAGCAGGTTGGACCGAGGTGGACCCTTCAGCTGAGGATAAGGTCTACTTCGAGGAGTAGGCGGATCAGCCGTAGCTTCATCCTGTCTTCCCCGCTCGCAAAATTCTCTCTTCCAGCTCGTGAGTCATTATCTTTTGTACCCCGTACAGTCTACTTTTATAATATCTAGTGATGTAATATTATATCACAGTCTGTGATGACTCAGTACTTGTACTATTTTGTTTTAGAATGTATAACACCACGTATTTTCACACTCTGATCCCTATTTTGTATTGTATTGATGCTTAGCGTACATACGTGATGGTATTATCGCCCTACGTATGTACGTCGCAGTGGCGTTCCTGTACCCGCCAGATCAGGGCGCCACACTTATGGGTTTCGAGGTAGCTACTGAGAGTGCACCTAGACCCCGAGCGTACTCTAGCTCTCTGGCTCTCTCGCCCACTTCCTCAAAAGACGAGTGCATTTAGACCATCAGGTCTCTTATGCTCCGCCTGGTAGGCATGCTTGGTGCTCAACACTTTACACTAGATTCATCTAGGTGGAACTCTAACAGATTTTAGACTTGCCTTTTAAGCTGAGTCATTTCAGTAGCTCCATCAAGCGCTCTAGTGATTAAATACTGTTTGCTATATGCGCCTCCAACGCTGCTTAAGCTCCTCTTGATTGTGCTTGACTGCTACGCTATCACTTGACATGTTACCTTTTGATGTGCTTACACTTGTCGTACTATTACCTGACATCTATATGCTATTACCTGACACCTGTCTGTATCACTTGTCAACTGATGTGTTATCATATAACATGTTACTTGACACCTGCCTCTGTTATGGTATCACTTAACCTAGTACCTACCTGATCACTTGTCATCATAATATTAACACCTGATACCTGTCATGTTTAGCTTTTGACTCAGGATTATCACATTACGGGAATGTAGTACCTGATCTATTGATATATACTCCTGTTATGCAAGTACTTCTGTTATGCATGTATTCTTGTTACTCATGAACCTGTTATGTTCCTGCTCATTCTCGTAATCTGATAATTATACTTAATAAGCTATGAAAAGGACAACTTACACTGGGAATGGGGGAAAATGATGAATGTCGGTATGATTCCTTACTTTTAGTGGTGGATTACTAAACTGAAGATTCGTATTATGGTGCTTTTAGGCACCCAGAAGATGCGTGTTTGGGTGCTTTTAGGCACCCGTAAGCTCTGTCCCAGGCAGACAGAAACCACTATAAGTATGAGCCATTAGTTCTTCATCAGCTTTCAATAACCAACCTCGACTTATTTATATATGGATGTATGTGTGTTGAGATGTACACTAGAACACATACCTAGATATATGAGTCAGACAAATAATAATAATAAGATGCCAAGATAATAACTCGTTGTGTTGCCTTGCAAACTGGGTTATACTGCTAGTTTTGCCGTATTTGCTTCCATCAGATTTTAGTTCGGACTCCCTGTTTTATTAATCATTATTATATTTCATGTTTGCCACCTGTATGCTACTCCTCTGGTCTCTTGCTTGATATTACTCATATTCCACAGTACTTATCCTCCTGACTTGATCACTCCTCATCTTATACTGATTTCTGGTTACCACTCATTACTTGGTATCCATTCATATCTGGCGTGTCTGTGCTTACGACATGATTTCAATACATGCTCTTTTGATTCGAATTTATCGATACACTTGTGCTTATCCCTGCACGCCACTTGGCATTCACCACACCACTCGTTGGGAAGTTTTGACTCCCCTGAATCCTCATGTCTAGATCCCAGAGCTTAGAACTTATGGATTCTCTCAGTTGCTGATCAGAGATGCGCAGCAGAAGCGTGAATCATCGACAGACCGTTTGAGGCCCTATCCTTGTAGGCCCCCTGCTCGTCTCTCGAGTTTTCCTTCTGTAACTCATGAACGTCCTTTGTACTATTCATACTTGTATATCTCTTTATATTCTCGAATTTACGTCTATCGATGATGTAATATTCTTGTAATATTATATCACATTTGATGATAACTTTGTAATTGTACTTATAGAATGTATAATGCACCACATATTTTTGAGATCTGATTCTTGCCCATACTAATACTTAGCGTATATATGTGAGGGTATTTTCGGTTTATGCATATACTTCACAGTAACGTCTCCATACTCGCGGGATCGAGGCGTTACATACCATGTTTATTTTCTTACTGTGATCAATATGATACATGAATTATAGATAATGATTTTATTTACAAACTCTTCACAACTATTTTAATAATCAATATAATTTATTATTCTGGAAGTATCTTATCAACCGTCTAATAATTATCTATTATTTATCTATATTTTATATTAAATCAAGAATTACAATAAAATATTGATTATTGAATATGTTTGAAAAACATTATCACATATTTTAATTGCAATGTTTTGCCATTACATGATTTATAGTATGATAAATGAAATTTTACATGATTTATTAAATGGTACATACAATTTAATAAATTAAATTATAATTTAACACATTGAAATATACTTATAAAATAAGAACACTCACAATTATTATCACAGGTGTAGCTCGGTTTTTTACGATCGCAACGACTCGAGAATCGTCCAAATCGGACTCTGAATGCTCAAGATATCGCCTGAACACTAAAATCATTAAAAAAATGGGTTAAATATGTAATAATAATATCTAAATCATAAACATTCTAAATGGCCAGGAAGTTTTATGTAAAACTATCTCTGGGTTGCTAATGGATTGGGTTTAGATCCAATAACCTAAACCCAATTGTTTAAGTGACTGGGTAAACGAGTTAGTAGGTTTGGCTTTGGAGTTAATGGGTTGCGGGTTATTGGATTTTAATTCAATAGAGAGAGACAGTGAGATAGAAAGAGAGTGGGAGAGAAAAGGAAGCCGATGAGATGACAACGACCAGTGGCCGAGTGAGAGAGAAGAGAGGAAAACAGGAGGCGACAACGACCAGCGGCCACTCAATGGCCTGGCCGTTGGCGACGACTTGGCCGGCCAGCCTGCAATGACAGGAGGAGAGATAGGGAAAGAACGTAAGGAAGAAAGAGAGAAAGGAAGAAGAATAAAAGGAAGTAGAGGAGACTGGGGTGACTTGGTGGTTCAAGAGTGGCGCGGCCAGGCCGGCAGAGGCGCAGTGGTGGGCTTGGTGGTCGGTTAAAGGAGGATAAGCAAAGGAGGGAGAAGGAAAAGAAGAGAAGAAAAAGAACAAAGAAAAGAATAGAGAAAAGAACGAGGAGAGAGATGAAGATAGGCCAGGCTGGCGATGGTTAGCCCTGACCGGAGGCCAGGGGTGGTTGCTGGCGATCGTTTGGTCACCAGAGAATAAAGAGGGAGAGTGGGTGTGAGGGAATATGGGAAAGAGTGTAGAGAGAGAGGATTAAGAGATAGTGAGTTAGAAAGAGTGAGAGATGAGATAATAGAGAGAGAATTTATAGAAAGGTGAGGGAAGAGAGAGAAAAAATAGTGGAATGGGTAGGTGGAAAAGGGTGGTGGAGATGGGTAGAAGATTGAGAAGGAAGAAAGAAAAAAAATAAAAATAAGATTTTTATATTATTATTTTAATTGGGTCAAATTTTACTAGTTTAGAACAGTTCTCCAAAATTCAATAAAATAGTAAATATAATGAGGAACAATGTGAAATTGGATTCAAAAAATTCAATCTGGCTTCCAAATTAAAAATTCTAAAATCGATCAGTGATACCAGTCGACACCGGTTTGGCCAAATTTTTTGACTAATTTAGAAAAATCTCAAAAATATAATAAAGTAGAAAATATGATCTTGAAGAATAATATGGAAGTAGATTCTTGAAATTTAATTCTATTTTTAAATTAAAAATCATGGAGTCGATTATCGGTATTGGTCGACACCGACTTCAGAGATTTTTCAAAACAATTCAGAAAAATTCTAAAAAATTCTAAAAAATCTAAAAATATTAGGAAATAATATCTAGAGCTGCCCAGCTCAAACTATCAGAAAATCAAATCAAATACGTATACCATATCGAGTATTGATACTATGACACTTACATCCAGAGCTGAGGGTTACACTGTGTAATTGATGGCATAGATTATGGATGATCTGTCGTTAGAGCTCAGATTGAAGGGTTCCGGAGTTTCTAGGACAGAGGGAGATCCAACGGAGTTACTGATGGCATATCTTCGGGACAGATGGCGGGCTTCGAGAGGATCTGGAGTGATGCATGCTGCTAGATGGTTCGAATCATATGAAAGTCCTGAAGAGGGTGCTTGGTTGCTTGGACACACGTCACCATCCTGATCAGGGTCAATATTTGACCACTACAGAGAGGCAAAAGGGGAGAGAGTATGTTGGTCCGTTGAGTTTCACCGTTCATCGCTGAAGCAGTAGTGCTTGCTGGCGGCAGTCCGCCATTGGGTATTACTTGGCAAACAATAAGCAAATTTATCTCGCAAATCCATCCATAGACTCCAATGTAGTGAAGAAGTTGCGAGAGGGCGATAAAATTCTCGCCGTCAAGATCTTTGATAATTTACAGAAATTGTAGTCATATCACGACTCAAGTTACAAGAACATAAGAGACGAGGTAGATGGAGTGGCGAAGCCAGGACTTCAAAGATAGGAGTGTAAAATAATAGATCGGGTGTTGAGGGGGAGTGAATAGGTGTACTAGCTAATCTAATGATGATGATGCTGAATTAAAAACTATTTATGGCAATAAAAGCTATTAAGTTAACACACAAAGTATAGTACAAGAGTGTAACCGAATTTTCGGTGAAGGGCTCTAGACTATCTCCTTAAGATTCCTCGAGATTAAGAGTTGAGGTGCCACTATGGCTTTCTTGGTTGAATACAAGTATGAACAGGCAATCCCAAGCATATATTCAATTGAGCACAAGTATATCAAGCATATAAAGAGATAAACAATATAAGCATGCAAGATATATAAACATAAGTGAGAGAGCGAGAGCAATCGCAAACACGAGAAATTGTTTCGAGGTTCGAGCACCCTTGCTCTACTTCCCCGCCTTCAACACTATGAAGGATTTCTACCAGAATCGATCACGCAAGATCACTCGGTGCCGCAACACCTACAACGAGTTCACACTAGAACTCTTGCGCCCGCAAGTCCCTCTCTTATTCCCGCAAGAACAACACACGCAAGCACACTAGCTTGCCGTGGCCGCACCTTTACAACTCCTCCAACCTACAAGTTAGAACACTTGGTGATTACTTCACTTGATCACCACAAAGATCTTTTCACCGAGCCATAACCTCTACAACTCCTCACAATACAAGAATGAAATCTTGTGATCTTTTCTCCTAATTACAAAAATAACTCTCATAACAAAGATCCCTAGAGGAAGATATAGCAAAGGAAAGCTCAAATTTGTATGAGAAAAGCTAGATAGAGTAGTAGTGAAGAACTCAAGAAATCTCTTTTGAAACTACTCTTAAAAAACTCTCCTTTTGATATGAAAATATTAGCTCTAAAACAAATGGAGAAAACCTCTAAAAGAGATGGAAAAACTAGTTTTGAAAACCTCTAAAAATCTTAAATAAAATAGCCCAAAACAGCCCCCTTATATAGACTTCCAAAAAATAGCCGTTGTGATCAAATTGCAGGTCAAAATGACCTGTCGGTCGACCGGCCAATGGTCATATTTTTGACCATTGGAGCCTGCCGATCGACCGCCCGGTCAACCGCGCCCTGGGCATGACCTGCCGGTCGACCGTCCGGTCGACCGGGGCCAGATCCAGAGAGCAAAGCTGTCTGGACGGTCGGCCTGTCGACCGGCCCTCAAGCCAAAGGGCTATGCACGTTCTGTGCACATCGGTTGACCGCCCGGTCGATCGACTTTTGTCTCGGTCGACCGATCAGTCAACCGCCAAAAGGCCTGGTCTGAAATTTTAAGGATAAAACTTGGTTTTTAAAACTATTATTAAATCCCATAAAATCACATAAAATCTACAAAAATAAATTCATTGAAATACTTTGATGTACAAACATGTGTGATAAAAAATAAACACATATTACAAACATTTTGAACAATTTTTGTGATATAGAAATTTTGCCTTAACCAAAATCCGTATTTTTCAAAATCAATCTTTAATTTAAAAAATGATTTTTTTTCAAAACTTCTCCAAATACAAGAACAAGATATTTTAAACAATTTTGAAGCTTGGTGTGTATGTATATAATCCAATACACATATGAAATGAAATATCTATGTCTTTGATAATAAGCTCTAAAATAAGTTTTGATAAATACAAAACCTAAACATATGATACAGAATCACCAAATAAGTTTTTCTAAACTTTTGAACCAATAATGTGCATGGATGAAATCCAAAACACATATAAACCATATAAACTCATTTTGATGAACTCTATTCATGAAACATAAAGATATATACTTTGAAGCTCAAAATCAAAACGGTATTTTCTAAAATAAAACTATTTTATAGAAATACATATAGATTTTTTGTGTGTGTATATGAACTTGAGCAATCTATAACTAATCTATCCTTTATATTTTATTTAAAAACGAATCTTGACACTTATAAACATGACACTAGACTTCTTGAAAATCTTCTTTTAAAAATCTTCTTCTCCTTCTTGACTTGGTCTAAACCTTGATCCATGAGCTAGACTCCTCTTGAGTACTCGATGCGATCTTGATGCACGAGCTCTTGAATCAATACATGCTAGCTTCAATACTTGACTTTGAATCTTTTGTTGAAGCTAGACACCGACTACGATCTTGATCAAATATCTGAAACTATATAAACACAAGATCATTAGTATTATAACTACATGAGTTAATCATCATCAAAACTAAAGTGATGGGACTTTGGACCAACAATCTCCCCCCTTTTGATGATGATAAAACTCATAGAGTTATATATGCATGGATTAAAGATAAGCTTCATAGAAGCTTCCCCTTAACTCATGCATAGCAATAAACAAATAGATATTCAATGAAATGCATAAAGTAAACAAAATATATATGATAAACAAGGACATAAACATGCATATATAAACTCTCAAAATTCTTCTCCTTCTTTTTCTCAATTCATCAACAATGGAGTGAGGATAATCAAACAATAAATATGTATAAGTGATATACATTCATGAAGAGGAGAGGCGTAAAGTTAGCTCCCCCTGCATACATGCATTACATGAAGAAGGGATGACTACACCCTAACCCATATAAAACATAATATACAACGTATAAGCAGAGATGCTAAGCTCTCCCTACACACGTGTACCACATAAAGAAGAGAGGTCAAACTTCTCAATGTGAGATACACTCAACATGAATCTATATATAGAGGAGATGTTAAGCTCCCATTGCATATAGGCAATATATATCAATTTTTTAAGAAAATTTTGAAATCACTTTTTAAAACAATTTTTTTAAATTTCTTGAAGTCAACAAAACAAATTTTGATACCAATGAAATCAAATTATAGTTGATAAAAATAAAAGTTGGTACCACTTAAAGTTTTTTTCATTAAGATACCAATGGTAGATTTTGATACCAATAAAAAGTGAAACATGAAGTACATTTTTGATATCAAATAAATACCAATTGAAATCAATGCATAAGCTTATAAAGATACCAATTAACATTTAAAAATAAGTCAAGCTTAGCATAAACATAATTTGTGCTTTTAAAGAATGTATAAAGATATTGTAAAACATGCACAATCAAATCATATAGATATATGTATGAAAATGAAAATACTAATTGAAATTGATATTAATTGAAATTTGAAGCATACATATATAAAAAATAAGTATGAGTATACAAAAATCAATTATTATGAAAATCATGTGTATAACTCATAACTACCGCCCTATTCATGCACATGATAAAAGATATTCAATAAGGGATACAAGGCATGGTCGTCCAACCATTCACCTTTTAAGGGTAGAAGTTTTCAAAAATAAGATTTAAAAATAGTTGTAAATTGAAAACACTACCAATGAAGAATAAATAACGAGTTTAAAGTAATTTTTGAAAACTAGTTAAAAATCCTTCAAACATGAAAACAAAGCATATATCCCATGAAACATTGTTAAGTACACAAAAATTGTCACTTAAGATTTATAAAACTTATATAAAGCTCAAGAAAATAAAGTCTTGAGTAAACAAAAATAATGTGAGTGCACAAGAATCATGTGAATAGCATATTCATGAAAATAATCAATAAAGCTCAAAATATCAAAACATATGAAAACCATAAAAATTTAATTTTTAATCAAAATTAAACAAACTTCAAGGTATATGTATGTTCAATCAAAACTAAAATATACATATATTTCCCAAAAAGAAATGAGTCTATAATAGAATTTGCATGAAGGCAAGTGACTCAAGGGTATACATATATATTTTATTGGTTTTAAACAAAATAACATATACATGAAGCAAAACATGTACAAAAATAGGGAAAATAAGTATAAATGAAAGAATCATCAAAACTAGGTTTTACATGTACATGTAATAGTACAAATGAGTATTGAAGTACAAACATATAATAATTAAGTTAGCTCACTACTTGTACAAGTATAAATACAAGTTTTAATGAAAACTACATCTAGACAAGTAATTACCACATGAAGTACAAAACATGATTATTTAACATAATGAGCATTGAAACCAAAATATGCTAAAATTATCAAATGTAAAAGCATGTAAACTAAAATAGGAGTTTAGAGATAGTTACCAAACCATACGCACGATTCTCTAAGCCTTCAAACTATGGTGGTCCTCCCACCAATCAACCTTGAAGGTGATGCATCCAATATAGTGTTCATCAAGCTCAAATACATTCACCATCAAGGCACCAACCCTCTCACGTCATGTGAAAGTCCACACCTACATAAAACACAAGAGGTGAGAATTTTGGTACCATTTCTTTTTGGGTCCACGGGGGTTAGAAATAAATGGAACCCAAATATTATTATTTGCAAAGTTTATAGAATTTAATCTATCAAAGTAAAGTCTTATAAGATGGCCTTTGCAGCCACAATGTGTACATGTGTACAATATAGCATGCATATGAGAATGATTGTAATCATGATGTACATGAGGTGTATGCCGTGTAGGATGTGCATGAACATGTGAAATTTGTTTCCTGCGAAACATGGATTCCAATCTATTATGGTTAAATACATAATTGCTTAAATTTGAGCTTAAACAATCAATTCTCTTTTTCAAAACATGGATCTCATTTTTATCAAAAAAGGATGCAACATTATTAACATGGCAAGAATGAGAATCGACTATCTTTTTCTTTTTAGAAATGTTTTTTTTTTTCTTTTGAAACAATTTTTCTTTTCAAAGAGTTATTTTCTTCCAAAATAATCTCCTTTTCTTTTTTCACCAAATTAATTTTATTTTTTAAAGAATTTTTCCTTCACAAATGTCATTTAATTTTGAAGATAAGAAAATATTCTCTTTTTTCAAAACTTCATTTTCTTTTGAAACACATGCAAATTTATTTTTAAAAGAGTCATTTTCTTTTAACAAATAAGTTTTTTCCTTCTTCGATTTATTGTTTTCAATTTTTAATAAATCATATTTTTGAAGAAGTTTTTGGCAAAAAGAAGCAAGCTCATCATAAGGCATGTCAATATCTTCTTCTAGCTCGGATTCGGAATTTACCTCAAGGGGTCATCCCCTTGGACCATGTACCATATGTTGGAAGCATCACTTCCATCATCGAGTCACTCCCCATATAGTATTGCTTTTGTTCACCAAGGGAGACTAGTGTGTTCCATACTATAAAAGCTGAATCAAAGTTATCAATCCTACATAAATAATCATCATTTAGAGTACTCTTTAAAATATGAAGGGCTTTTGCATTAGCCTCTAGGTGTTCGCCATTTAAACAATATGAATTTTTAATAGTGGCCAGATAAACATGAATTCCTAGGGCTTTTGAGGTACATAGACATCTTAAATTTCCAAGTATGAATGTTAAGAATGTCAAATATGAGAGGTGTCATGAAATCCATATGTGTGTACAAATATTGTGATTAGCAAAAATGAGGATCTTTAACTCAAGGTTGTTAGATCCAAATAGAGAGCACCGAGCTCTGATACCAATTGAAAATACACCTAGAGGGGGGATGAATAGGTGTACTAGCTAATCTAATGATGATGATGCTAAATTAAAAACTATATATGCCAACAAAAGCTATTAAGTTAACACACAAAGTATAACATAAGAGTGTAGCCAAATTCTCGGTGAAGGGCTCTGGATTATCTCCTCAAAATTCCTCTAGGTTAGGAGTTGAGATGCCACTATGGCTCTCTTGGTTGAATACAAGTCTAAATAAATAATACAAGCATATATTCAATTGAGCACAAATATATCAAGCATATAAAGAGATAAACTATATATGCATGTAAGATATATAAACACAAGTGAGAGAGAGCAATCGCAAACACAGGAGAGTTGTTTCAAGGTTCGAGCACCCCTACTTTACGTCCCCGCCTTCAACATTATGAAGGATTTCCACTAGAATCGATCCCGCAAGATCACTCGGTGTCGCAGCACCTACAACGAGTTCACACTAGAACTCTTGGACCCGCAAGTCCCTCTCTCGTTTCCACAAGAACAACACACGCAAGCACACTAGCTTGCCGAGGCCGCACCTCTACAACTCCTCCAACCCACAAGTTGGAACACTTGGTGATCACTTCACTTGATCACCACAAAGCTCTTTTCACCGAGGCCACAACCTCTACAACTCCTCACAATATAAGAATGAAAATTTGTGATCACTTCTCTTGATCACAAAAATAACTCTCACAATAAAATTTCCTAGAGGATTGATATAGCAAAAAAAGCTCAAGTTTGTGTGGAAAAAGCTAGATAGAGTAGAGGTGAAAAACTCAAGAAATCTCTTTCGAAAATACTCTTGAAAAACTCTCTTTTTGATATGAAAATATTAGCCCTAAAATGAGTGGAGAAAACCTCTAAGAGAGATGGAAAAAACTGGTTTTGAAACCCTCTAAAAATCTTATATAAAATAGCCCAAAACAGCTCCCTTATATAGACTCCCAAAAACTAGCCGTTGGGGTCAAATTGCAGGTCAAAATGACCTGTCGGATGACTGGCCGGTCGACTGGCCAACAATTATATTTTTGACCGTTAGGGCCTGCCAGTTGACCGCCTGGTCGACCGCGCCCTGGGCATGACCTGCCGGTCGACCGCCCGGTCGACCGTGGTCAGATCCAGAGAGCAAAGCTCTCTGGGCTCTCTGGACGGTCGACCGGCCCTAAAGACAAAGGGTTATACATGTTCTGTACACATCGGTCGACCGCCCAATCGATCGACTTCTATCTCGGTCGACCAGTCGGTGGACCGCCAGAAGGCCTGGTCTGAAATTTTCAGGATAAAAACTTGGTTTTTAAAACTCTTATAAAATCCCATAAAATCACATAAAATCTACAAAAATAAGTTCATTGAAATACTTTGATGTACAAACATGTGTGATTAAAAATCAACACATATTACAAACATTTGAACCATTTTTGTGATATAAAAATTTTGCCTTAACTAAAAATCCGTATTTTTCAAATCAATCTTTAATTTGAAAAACGATTTTTTCAAAACTTATCCAAATATAAAAATAAGATATTTTAAACAATTTTGAAGCTTGGTGTGTATGGATATGATCCAATACACATATGAGATGCAATATCTATGTTTTTGATAATAAGCTCTAAAATAAGTTTTGATAAATATAAAACCTAAACATATGATATAAATCACCAAATAAGTTTTTCTAAACTTTTGAACTAACAATGTGCATGGATGAAATCCAAAACACATATAAACCATATAAACTCATTTTGATGAATTCTATTCATGAAACATAAAGATATATACTTTGAAGTTTAAAACTAAAACAGTATTTTCTAAAATAAAACTATTTTATAAAAACACATGTAAATTTTGTGTGTGTGTATGAGCTTGAGTAATTCATAACTAATCTATTCTTTACATTTTATCTAAAAAATAAATCTTGACACTTACAAACATGACACAAGTCTTCTTGAAAATCTTCTTTTGAAAAATCTTCTTCTCCTTCTTGACTTGGTCCAAAACTTTATCCATGAGCTAGACTCCTCTTGAGTACTTGATGCGATCTTGATGCGTGAGCTCTTGAATCAATACGTGTTAGCTTCAAAACTTAACTTCGAATCTTTTATTGAAGCTAAACACCGACTAAGATCTCAAATATCTAAAATTATATAAACACAAGATCATTAGTACTATAACTATATGATTTAATCATCGTCAAAACTAGAGTGATGGGTGTTTGGGCCAACAGGTGTGCCATTAACTGTCGACATCTCTTAAATGAACTAAGGTATTTTTCGGGCGACGCCTGGAGTACAAATCAAGGATCGAGAGCACCCCCTCCCACCCCCAAAGAAAAAAAAAACCGTGAGGGGGGCGTCACTGGGTAGAAGGCATATGATTTTTTGGAGGTTTTTTCTTCTTTTTCTATTTCCTTTTGTTTTTGATGTTCTTGATCTGTTAATGACTTGATTTTTTAACAAATAAAGCAGCAATATGTGAGTGCCATAAGAAAAAGGATGGAGATTCCAGATCACTAACTCGCGAGAATAGGGAACTAAAGGTATTTTTGGTTTCTTAGCACATCAGTTTTCATGCCATACTAGTTTACCTAAACTTGAAACTAATTGATTTTCAGTTTTTATAAAAATTACAGCATTGAGTTGATAAATTCTCATAGGGCAATCTTGATCAAAAAAAGAGATTTACAAGTTCCCACAAATTAGTGATCAATATTGTTCGTATTTAACTTTGATATCCCAATCTCTTTGAAAATTTTGAAGATTTTGAAGAGAAAGGTAAGTACAAGACTGGCTTTGTTCAGTTAAGGGTTGGGTTGGTGGTGGCACGCAACAAAGCTGGCATTTTGGTTAATGGTCATATTACTTGGGGACTGTAGGTAGTGATTATAATAAGCTAAGAATCTTCGGGGACGGTCTCCGAGTGTCACTTCTGCGGCCTTCTCGGCCATTGGAAGGTTGTTTGTCACCTCTACCTCGCATCAGAAACAAAGGAGGGAGTCTGGTTAGCTTGAGGGGCCTACCGCCTCCTTCTCTGATGGTGGATGCATTGCTCGTGACCACCGTTGCACGACGGAGCAAGCGGCGTCTTCCAGGGGCCTCAGTGTTCATAAGGACATTTCTGGGTCGGTGTTGACCTCAGTGACCTCAGTGACATTTCTGGGTCGGCCTTGAAGCCTATCACAGCTGCAGATGTTGGAGACGTCGCTTCTCGAGCAGCCCTTTTCGAGGCGCTGGAGCCGAACCATGGATGAGAGGGCGGCTGCCGCTGCGACGCGGACGGCGAATGCAGCAGCGTCACCGATTCTTCGGGCTGGTCCAACGTCCATTCGGCGATGACGTTTCCAAAGTCCATCAGGTTGCTGGGGAGACTTCTTCGAATTCTGTGTCGTCAGTTGCCCAGGCTACAGACAACATCGGTGGACTAGACGCGACAAGCGGGTCAGCGGGTCAGCCCATGGATCTCTCATTAGTGAGGAATTTTTCTTGAGCTTAGTGGGTAATGGGCGGCATAAGCTTTTTCAAGATGAATTCGAGAAGTATATAGGTATGTTCCCATCAAAAGGTCCAGAGAGGATTAAGAAGAAAAAGAAGAAGGTAAAGTGATCGAACTTTTACCTGCACACAAAAATATAGATGTTAGATTTAGAAGTAAAGGTGTGCAGTGTTCAATTCGAATCCGCTGTAACAAGGCTATGCGGGTCGTGATCCTCAGGGAGGGACTAGCGATGGAAGCGTTTGTAAGTTTTACTCTAAAAATTTATCTTTTTATTATTAGCAGTGGTATTTACAAGGAAGTGTGGTGAAAAGAATTAGAGAGAGATGTGAAGATGTGGATCTAATCTAAAGAAAGAAAAGAAAGAAAACTATAACGTACAAACCTCTTCAGCTTGCTTACCTTCAATCCGTGCGATGATTTACCTTTTCTCGGAAGACTTGCAAGTATGGCGTATAGGATGTTCATCGCCATAAGCCATCAAGGATTCTTCTTTGGCTAGGTGTTTTCAATGCAATTGGGTCTCATTGTTCGCAAGGCATTAGAGAGAAAATAGAAGGGAGTGAATACTGAGATACACAAGATTGAACAAGAATAAAATAAAATAAAATAAAACAAAAATAAAAACAAGAATTGAAGAACATAAAATAATAAAAGAATAAAGACAACCTTGATTCGATTATTAAACAATGGTGGAAAAATACAACTTACACCGACTGTCACCATCAGTACAAGTGGATCCCTTCCTCCATGAATACATCATCTCCTCTCAGCTTTTACAAAAAGAAAATAAAAAATTACAAAGGAGGAAAGAAAATCTAACCTAGAAGAAGAAAAACCTAAACCCTAACTTTTGGCCCTTTGCTGGACGCTGGACGCTCTGTACGTTGCACTGCAGGGGGTATTTATAGGTGCAGAAGGAGTCAGAGTCCCAGTACAACACCTCCACGAAATCTGGTAGTCAGATAAGACCAAATTGCCGCGGAAACGCGGCTTGGGCCGCGTTTCCGCGGCACTACAGTGGCTTTTGGCTACGCGCTTTGGCGCGTGGCTTCTCCTGGTCCGTCCATCTGGCGTTTGCTTCTGGAAGCTGCATCCTGGCTCTTTATCATGGGATTTAGATATAACTTGGGAATCAAGTTATCTAGATTTCAAATCTCCCAATATCTTTATCCACGAATTTCCTTATCTTTGCACTCTCTTCTTTGGCTTTTATCCTCATCTGCAAGTGTTTAGGGTTGGATAAAAGTCTATCCTTCCCTATTCTTTAATATTTACAACTTTAGCCCTTGTGTATTTGTACTTTTGACATTTGGTATTTGCACTTTTGCACTTGGGTTTCAAACATGGGCTTTTGGGCTCTTTTTATGCTTTAATTCTTTCTTTTTATTATTTCGAGGCCTGCACACAATAAATCACAAAATATTAATAAATGTGCAGATTATATGAATAAATATGAAAATGTGATGGTAAATATGATGATAAAAATGCACTTTTCACTATCAATCATAAAGCAGTTCCAGGTTCCATTTGACGAGAGAGTACCTGCTCGAGATTGAGCAGTCAGAGTTGAAAGGAGAAGTCGTGTAAGCTGTGGTGGGAGATCATTGTCTATGTAGGGAGAGAGGAGATGGAAGAAGATAGCACAGAGATCGGCAGACAAAGGAGCAAGACGGCGCATTGAAGCAGGCCAGGTTAGCTCCCGGTCGACTGCACGGTCGACCGGTGGAGAAAGCCGGTCGACCGCCCGGTTGACCGGTATTCACGACATGCACAGGAATAACCCGGTCGATCGCCCGGTCGACCGTGGCAAGGAGCGGTCGATCGTACGGTCACTGACTGAAAACAGGCTGCTCTCTATTTGGGTCCGGTCGACCGTGGACATGGGTCGGTCAACCTGCCGGTCGACCAACAGACGCGTTTTGGCTTTCCTTTTGGGATTCAGATTCCTTTTATATTTGAGATCGAATCAAATCGGGGTTTCCTAAAACCCAGGGACTCTGTGGCTATAAATAAGGGCTAGAGCCCTCATGTATTGCATCCCTGAAAGTTTCCTCAAGTATCCCTCTTGTATTAGTTTGTTGAATCAATAAAATCTCTCTCTCCCTTGCCCCGGGGACGTAGACACGCTGCCGAACCTCGTTAAATACTGTGTTGTTTGTTTTTTCTCTATTGTTTCTCTGTTCTTGTCGTGTTGGGTACGTCTCTAGCTGCATCAGTCTCCGCCTGGTTGGAAGATTCCTCAAAGAGGTTGTTGTCCTGCGCACAATAATTGGTATCAGAGCATCTCAGGTTCGTCGTGGGATTGTGTGTTGATTTCAAGGGCATCAGTTGTTGTTTGGCGGAGATCGTGTGTCGATCTCGGAGCGGCGTTGGAACTGTTTGTGGAATCGTGTGTCGATCTCAAAAATAGCGTATAGATTGCTCGAGGAATAAATTCAAAGGAGTGGATAGTTTTGGAAACTCTTCGAGGGTTTCGCGTGGAGGTAAAGATCCTGTCTTATCTAGTTTGTTTTATCTAACTCCATTTGTTTCCGTATTACTTTGAGGAATTAGTTGAGAAGATGGCTAGAGAAGGTACATCATATGGAAAATTCATGAATCCACATCCGCTGAGGATTAATGTGGTGAAGTTCAACGGCACGAACAACTTCGGTATGTGGAGGTGTGAGGTGATGGATGCGCTGACAGTATCAAACCTTGAAGACACTCTACGGTTGGAGAAGAAGCGCGCATCAACAACTGAAGAAGATTGGGACAAGATGAACCGTATGGCGTGTGGCTTGATCAGGTCTTGTTTGACACAAGACATCAAGTATCATATGTTGCATGAGACATCTGCGAGGCAGCTGTGGGAGATCCTAGAGAAGAAGTATTTAACGAAAAGTATAGAATCGCGGTTGCAGTTGAAGAGTAAGCTTTATAGTTTTCAGATGCAAAGAGGATGCTCCATCAATGAACACTTGAATCGCTGCACGAAGCTTCTTACAGATCTAGTTAATGTGGATGTGAGACCAATGAATAGGATAAGGTGGTAATTCTTTTGAACTCTCTTCCTGTAGATGAGTGATCGGTCGCTAATATTGCACATTCATTAACATATTCTCATATTTATTATAAAATAAACTCTGTTTTTTTCTAATTGTTGCTTAATTTATTTGCAGGCCCATTCCTAAAGGAGAGTGAAGAGAAATGAGCCCAAAAGCCCATCAAATTCTGATTTAAATCAGAATTAATTCAAACTCAGTAAATCAGGGTAGATCAGGTCGGTTCAGATCAGTTGAAAACCAATTAGAACAAATTCCTACAAATCAATCGGTTGAAGCTAAGGATCAAAGGCCGTTTCGTCACAATTCCGGAGATAAAACTGAAAATCCAGCTGAAGATAAAGTCATATCCCGAAATCTGGACGCTCCACCTTTCGGCTGTGGCCACTTGGCCATAGCAAAGCCGCAGAAACGCGGCATTTGCTGTGGATCCGCGGCTTTGTTAAGGAGTTAGGGGAGCGTTTGCTCCTCCTATCTTCATACGCTCTTATACGTGGGTTTTTGCCTATAAATACTGGGATTTTCAGAGCGTACAGGGAACGAAAAAGCAGAGAGTAGAACTTAGGCTAATTGTAGTTTGTAACTTAGGTTTTTATTTTCTTTCATGTAATTTTTATTTTTTTATGTAACTGAGAGGAGATGATATTTTCATGGAGGAATGAGAGCAAGCTTGTACTGTAGGTGACACCGGTGTAAGTGATCTCTTCTTCCATTGTTATTTGAATTGAATCAAAGTTACTTTTTCTTCTTTACTCTTATTTTCGTTTACTCTCCTCTAATGTGTTGTAATCCAAGTGAATCTGTTAGCCTCGAGACTGCTTCGCCATTTGTAAGTGCCCTTGATGGCCTATGGTGATGAACAACTATTCTCTTGCTAGTATAGCTTGCCCTTTTATTCTTAGTGTAGATCGGGAATGGGGAAGATCCTATACACCATGCTTGATCGCCTTCGAAGACAAGGTAAGTCGTAGCTACGAATCCAAGGTATATGAGCACAAAAGGGGTAAGTAACTTTTAGCTTCTTTCTTTTCTTTTTATTCTTTAGTTTAGAACATCACAATCGACCACTTCTTTTATCATTCATTTTCCATTTCTTTGTACATATCATTTCTAGTTTTTTTTTCATCTTCTTAATCTACCATCTTCTTCCTAACTCACTTTAACCTAATTTTTCCTTTTTTTTTAAAGAACTAAAGAAGAACTTTAGCCTTTAATTGTAGCCTAAAAGAGAACTTACTAAAAGCTTCCATCGCTAGTCCCTCCTTGTGGATCACGACCCGCATAACAACTTGCTATTGTGGTAGAATTGAGCACCTTGCACTTCTATTTTTATATCTCTGAAATTCTGTATTCTTGTTTGCAGGTTCTAACTCAATCAAATTTTGGCGCCATTAAACCACCATATTATCTTGATTGGGTAGCAATGCTTGACCCAATCAGACCACCACCGGAATCACTACCTTAAAGTAATATTTTCCTTTCCTTTCTTCTTTTTCATGCATCTAAGAATTAATTCATATATTGAGGACAATGCATGAGATAGGTGTAGGGGAGGGTTCTAACATAACTTAGGTTTTCCTTTTTAAAAAAAAAATTATTATTAACATTTTCTTTACTTTTAAAAGAAAACTTTTTGAAAATAGAAACAATATTTTGACATATTTTTTGTAAGAAATTAGGTCAATTTTAAGGAATAAGATAATCATAATTAGGATTTCTTATACTTGGTCAAAATAAGATTATTTGTTTGATTTTTAGGTTAGGAAGATAATTTGTCAAAGTAATGTAGGCTTGATCTTTGCTTTGATGAAATATGCGCACTTTATACACTTACACACTTAGGGTTCAAAGAACAAAGATTCTTATGCCTTATAAAAAAATATATATGTATATCTATGAAAAATAAACAAATTTAATTATTGATTAGCTAGGTGCTTTGGCCTAAGCAAGTCTTGATATTTATGCGAAAGATGATTAGATAAGTTTGAGAAATATATATATAAATATATATAAAATCCTCTGATTAATCTGGGTATTTGTGCCTAATCAAGCATAAGTATTCACGCCTAAAAGTGGTTCATATAATAAAATTCTTAGTTTTGTGGCCTTATTTGCTCGAGTCCTTAAGTACTTGGGGTGTTTTCTCACCCGGTGCCCTAAGACCTTTTGGTCTGGGAGTCACCGATTAAAGGCTGTTACATGGGCAGATTAGAAAGCCTAATAGAACTAAAGAATAATACCACCAAATATATATATATATATATATATATATATATATATATATATATATATATATATAAATAAATAAGGCATAAGAGTTAGAGTTAAAGAACCTTTAGTCAAAATTTTTACGGTCACAAGGTGCATATGACTTAGGGTAAAGTAATAGACTAGATGAGAAGTACAATTTGACCCCTTACTTTGATTGATACAAATTTTTGAATAGAGACTAAGTTTAGGAATGAGAAATTCGATTTTCCTATAACTTATAGATTACTTAAAACTTACAATAATATTTCAAATATTTTTCTTTCAAAATGTGTTTTCAAATACTAACATTTTTCTCTTTCTTTACGGATTTTGTGGGTGTAATCTACTGAAAACCCTCACGAAACAAAACTCGTCCTCTAGGGGTAACCTAGAGGTTTAACGGCTTGTTGCATATGCTCACTGCAATCGCGTGACCTGCGAAAGTGGTCTAATAATTTTTTGTTTAGTTGTTTTGCTCGAGGACGAGCAAAAGATAGGTATGGGGGTGTGATCGGTCGCTAATATTGCGCATTCATTAACATACTCTCATACTTGTTATAAAATAAACTCTGCTTTTTCCTAATTATTGTTTAATTTATTTACAGGCCCATTCCTAAAGGAGAGTGAAGAGAAATGAGCCCAAAAGCCCATTAAATTCTGATTTAAATCAGAATTAATTCGAACTCAGTAAATCAGGGCAGATCAGGTCGGTTCAGATCGGTTGAAAATCAGTTAGAACAAATTCCTACAAATCAATCGGTTGAAGCCAAGGATCAAAGGCCGTTTCGTCACAAATCCGGAGATAAAACTGAAAATCCAGCTGAAGATAAAGTCATATCTCGAAACCTGGACGCTCCACCCCTCGGCTGTGGCCACCTGGCCACAGCAAAGCCGAGGAAACGCGGCATTTGCCGCGGCTTTGTTAGGGAGTTAGGGGGAGCGTTTGCTCCCCCTATCTTCATACGCTTTCCTACGTGAGTTTTTGCCTATAAATACTAGAATTTTCAGAGCGTACAGGGAACGGAAAAGCAGAGAGTAGAACTTAGGCTAATTTGTAGTTTGTAACTTAGGTTTTTATTTTCTTTCATGTAATTTTTATTTTCTTTATGTAACTGAGAGGAGATGATACTTTCATGGAGGAATGAGAGCAAGCTTGTACTGCAGGTGACACCGGTGTAAGTGATCTCTTCTTCCATTGTTATTTGAATTGAATCAAAGTTACTTTTTCTTCTTTACTCTTATTTTGGTTTACACTCCTCTAATGTGTTGTAATCTAAGTGAATCTGTCAGCCTCGAGACTGCTTCGCCATTTGCAAGTGCCCTTGATGGCCTATGGTGATGAACAACTATTCTCTTACTAGTATAGCTTGCCCCTTTATTCTTAGTGTAGATCGGGAATGGGGAAGATCCTATACGCTATGCTTGATCGCCTTCAAAGAAAAGGTAAGTCGTAACTACGAATCCAAGGTATATGAGCACAAAAGGGGTAAGTAATTTTTAGTTTCTTTCTTTTCTTTTTATTCTTTAGTTTAGAACATCACAATCGACCACTTGTTTTATCGTTTTTTTTCCATTTCTTTGTACGTATCATTTCTAGTTTTTTCCGTCTTCTTCTTAACTCACTTTAACCTAATTTTTCCTTTTTCTTTTAAATAACTAAAGAAGACCTTTAATCATTAATTGTAGCCTAAAAGAGAATTACTAAAAGGTTCCATCGCTAGTCCCTCCTTGTGGATCATGATCCGCATAGCCACTTGCTATTGCGGTAGAATTGAACACTTTACACTTCTATTTTTGTATCTCTGAAATTCTGTATTCTTATGTGCAGGTTCTAACTTAATCAAAATTTTGGCGCCGTTGCCGGGGAGGGACGGTAAGTAATTCTCTTTAAAGTTATATTTTTGGTTAACCTTCTTCTTTATTTTTGGTGTACAGATTTAACAATAAGGAATTTTTGCTACAGTGGACATATAAGTGGCTCTGGACTCTGCTCAAGAAAGCAGAGCCCAGAAGCCCTTAGATTTGCTACATTCTTGTGGCAATCTGAGTGAACTACTGACTTGTATTTTTTGCAGGTTACTGAATTGCATAGTTTAATATCTGTAACATTTATCTCCTTGTTTGACTCACTGTATATATTTTCTAACACAACAGTAAAAAGTTGATTGTAAATGCTAAAAATGATTTAGACTTTGCATTTAGGCACGTGTCTATTTCATTACATTTTCTATTTACTATTGAAGAGTGCTAGAACCAAGGTATGTGTGCATAGCATTTAGTATAAGGTTCATTCTTGTATGAAATATTGCTTGAGTGTTACTTTTTTTTATATACTTATACACTGCATTAAATTAATTTAAGGGCTTGTCCTGTAAACAAGATAAGGTAGGGAAGTCATTACCCTCCCTTAGCACACAAATAATCTCTTCACTCACTAACCCAAGCCTAACTAAAACTGAATAGACGTTGGCCCTAGGGACATCTCGGACTCAATTAGGAGATTATCTTAAGGGAGAAGGTGTTAGAATTTGACTCCTGTCAAATCAGTGTCTAAGGAAAGGGATTGAGGGGCGAACCCTGAAGACTGGTGGTTTGACTTAATTAGGCCCGTCGCTTTTACGCGGATACCTCCCACCAATCTTGCCCTGACCTGGCTGATTAGCTTGTGGTCAAAGTCTGCATTATACCTCCCGTGGACAGTCAACCAGTTAGGAGTCGTCTAGGTCAAAGGTCTAACCTAGAAATTTTTTTTCTTTTTATTTGTTTGCTTATTTGTTTGTTTTTCTTTGTTTGTGTGGACATTTCTTGTGTGAAATAACTTATAATATAATTTTTTCAATTTTAATGATAATCCATATTACACCCCGACCTCATTTTCGGATATTACCAACCCAGCATATCATTACTTTAACCAACTTAGTGTGTCAAATTGGTCTTATCCGAACCATTACATGCCCCAGTCCCAATACTATGAACAAGACTGAAATAATCATCACTACTTTTCACAGAGTCAATAGGGATACAACTCTCCCGAGTTATATTGTCAACTACCCTACCAACATCCAGCTTCATATACTCCTTCTCCCGAACAACCATTAAAAGAATTAATTGACTGGGAAAAGAGGATGGAAGCCTTAGATGAGCTTGAGCGACGAATTCAAATTTTAGAAGAGTCAAAATCCCGTAAAAATTTTCAAGTCACAGATTCTTACTCTATTTTTCAAGGAGAACATGTCAACTTAGAAAAGAGTATAAAAACCATGATTCAATGCCAAAAAGATCCACTCGATATGATAAAAGTAAGAATTAGTAGATTGGAGAACATGCGTAGGAATAAGGAAACTCTCCCTATTCAATCTTTGACTATTCCCAACACTTCTAGCCATATTGATGAAAACAAAAAATCATGATATCTTGAAGACTTTGACCAAGATTCAGTTTCACCACAAGCCTTGAACTTGACCAATATCAACCCATTGATGAATTGGCAAGTTTTCATTTTAATGAGGTTGAACTTGATCATGAATGTGAACCTGATCCCCAACTTTGTGATTCAGTTTTCATCTTCGAATCTATGTTGACTGTGGTATTCTTACCCAATTTGGACAAATTTTCTGAGCCAACATTTATTTCCATACCCATAAATTTAGAAATTGAATCATCAAGTTTGGATAGTCACATTTCATTGATGGAAAAAGAATATGAATATCAATTTTTAGACTTGGACTCAACGCTTGAACCAAAACTAACTCTCGAACCATGAGTATGAGACCTTTACTCTTACATTGATCAATGGAAGAAAATCCCTTAACTATGCTGAGGTATATGCTGTTCTTGTGAGTTATGAAGTAAGGAGCAGAACAGACTGTCTCCTTTAGAGAGCACAACTGTAGAGACATTGGCGGTAAGAGGCAGGAGTTCTAATAGGAAGAGAAGAGATGATTAGGGAAGATCAAAGTCCAGATCAGGCTTCAGAGATCTAAAGAGAAATCAGTGCGCCTTGTGCAGGAACTATGGCACTGAAAAGTTGATTGCCCGAAGGCTAAAGGTAAGAAGATGGAGTCAAACACTGAGGGGAATCTCGCACAGGCAGATGAATCGGATTCAGACTCATCGGTATTCTCTCTCTGTTACTACTCTTACTGTTGATTACTCAGATAGTACTGAGTGGATCTTAGATACTAGAGTCATCTATCATGTGTGCCCAAACAGGGCCTGATTTTCAAGTTTTGAGAAGCTAGATGGATATTACACGGTCATGGGTGATGATCATCCGTGTAATATAGAAGGGATGGGTGAAAGTACACCTAGAGGGGGGTGAAAAGGTGTACGGCTAATCTATGATCAATAATGCGAAAATTAAAACTTAATTATAACACACTTAATGTAACCAAAGAGTGTAGCCGAATTCCCGATGAAGGGCTCTGGACTAACTCCTCTTGATTCCTCTGAATAAGAGTTGAGGTGCTGTATGAAGCTCTATTGGTTAAACACAGTGAGGCATACAAACAAACCAAGCATGTAAATGATATGACAATATGAATCAATGCACAATGTAAGAGAGAGAGAGTTAGAGAAAGTGGATCAATCGCAAACACCAGGATATGTTTTGAGGTTTGAGCACACAGCTCTACGTCCTCGCCTTCACACAGAAGGATTTTCACTAACTCGTCCACACAGGACTTCCCACACAGGGAACCTCCACTGAGGATTTGGGGCAATTACAATTGGGAGTACACAACTCCTCTCTCAACCAATACAACCTCTACACTTAGAGGCAAGGCACAAAACAAATCACCTCTACACTTAGAGGGATAGGCACAAAGCCACTCAAACACAATCACCTCACACTTGAGGGATTCTAACGCAATCTCCATCTCTCACTAGAGGGAGCCAAATACCACTTCCACTATTACCTCACACTTGAGGGATTCAACTCAATCACCTCTCACTAGAGGGATATCACAATCAATGGAAGGTTTACAACTTGGTGATTACAAAGACCACAAACCAATTTCTTTTCCCACAAAACAAAGATCCTAATAGATAGGATAGTATATAAGCTCAAGTTTGAAAAATCAAGGTGTTTGAAAATCAAAGCACAAAGAAAAATAATTGAGAAATCAATTAGAATTTGATAGAAATGAAGAACAAAACAAATATCCCAAATCTCTATTTTTCTTTGATTTTTCCAGCCCTTGAAAACAAATAAAGATGAATCTTTTTGCCTTAAAAAACTCTTTTGAAAACTTGTATTAAAACACTAGAGAAGATAAAAATTTTTACTCTTAAAATCTTTTTAAAACCCAACTCAAATGGGGGTATTTATATCCCCATTTGAAATCTGCCCGATGGCAGCTGAAAAGGGCATTTTTGCCCTTCCGGTCGAGCGGCCAACGGTCAAAAATGTGACCGTTGAGCCTCCGATCGACCGCCTGGTCGACCGTGCCAGATCCAGAGAGCAACTGCTCTCTGGCCGGTCGACCGCCCGGTCGACCGGGCCAAAGTGAACGGTCGACAGCCCGGTCGACCGACCGCACCCGAGAGTGGTCTGACTTCAGTCAGTCGACCGCACGGTCGACCGGCCAAATCACTTGGCCTTTGTGCACGTCTTGTGCACATCGGTCGACCGGTCCGGTCGACCGACCACTGGTCCGGTCGACCGTCCCGGTCGACCGCCAGAGCCTGGCAGGGACATTTTCAGGATTTAAAAACTAGTCTTTTTAACTTCAATTAAATCCCATAAAATCACATAAATTTCACAAAAATCAGTTCTTATATTATCTTTGAATTACAAACATGTTTTGATAAAAATTCAACACATATTTCAAACTATTTGAACCATTTTTGTGTGATAGAAAATTTGCCTTAAACCAAATTCTGTATTTTCTAAAACTAAGATTTTTGAAATGGAAATCCAATTTTTTCAAAACACATGTAAATACAAAAAACATGATATTTAAATAACTTTGAAGAATTTAGTATATGGATAGAATCCAATATACATGAAAGGTATTATATCTATATTTTTGACATTAAATCAAAAAATAGGTTTTGTCTAAAAACAAAACTCCAAACTCATGAAGTAGACTTATCAAAATAAGTTTTTCTAAGTATGTGAAGTATAGATGTATATAAATCAAATCTAATATACATTAAACTATGTAAATTTGTTTTGATTATATCTATTCATGAAAACCAAGATCGGTTAATCCGAAAACCAAAACCAATAAACATGAAACTTAAAACAAGTGTGTGTGTTGTGAACTTGAGCATATCATACTATCTAATCTTAACAATGGATCTAAACAAACTATACTAAAACAAACCGAAACCTTCTTGTAGAACGCCGTCTCCAAGCCGGCTCGATCCAAACGCGATTCCTCGAGCTTGACTCCAACGAGTGCTAGCTGTGAACTTTAACGCTCGAGCTCTTGAATCACCATGTGAAAGCTCCAAAATACCTTTGTTGAAGCTAATCACCTACTAATATCTTGGTTAAATATTTGAAACTAAATATCACAAGATTATTAGTAAACTATAACTACATGAGTTAATCATCATCAAAACTAGAATGGAAGGCCTCTGGGCCAACAATGGGTACAGTCCGTATCAAGATGGAAGTAGAGAACTAAAAGAGGTGAGGTATGTATCTCAACTCAAAAGGAATCTTATCTCTGTTGGCGCTTTGTAAGCATTAGGTCTTGTGATATCTATACGAGATGGTGTTTTCAAGATGATCAAAGGCTCAATGGTGGTGATGAAGGGCGTCCGTCGGAACAATCTCTAATACATGAAGGGTAGTACAGTTACAGGTCAGGTGGAGACTTCTAATTCTTCAGATGATGATTGCACAAAGGTTTGGCAGGTGAAGGTCGGACAAGGAGGTGAAAGGTCTTTGCAAGCTCCTGCAAAGAAGGGATCATTGGAAGGTGCTGCTATCTGCAATTTGGAGGGTGAACACAACATTCTGGACAAGAAGAAGGTAAAATTCAGCACCAGTACTCACCGCTCAGAAGGTCTTCTTGATTGTGTTCACGTAAGCGTTTGAGGACCTGCAAAGACTGCATCGCTTGGAGGTCACAGGTACTTTGTCTCTTTTATTGATAATTTATCTAGGTATTGTTGAATATATCCCATGAGATAAATGTGTGAAGCCCTAGATATGTTGGTGAAGTGGAAAGGAAGAATGGAGAAACAAACAGGTAGGAAGATCAAGGAGCTACAGATTGGTAATGTTGAAAGAGATATGAACCAATTCCTACGATTTGGCCAGAACACTGGTATTGGTACTCACTTCACAGAAGGTATACATGGGTTGGCTAAAGAGGTAAACCTCTCCTTGTTGGAGAAGATTCGGTGCTTATTGTCTAATGCAAGATTAGACAATCGTTTTAAGCTGAGGCGATTGTGTATGCTAGCCATGTCATAAATGGATCGACTGCGATAGGAGGTAAAACTCCATTGAAAATTTGGTCTGGAAAAGCTGCTCAAGATCATAGCTTGCTGCGGGAAATTGAAAGTCTGACCTACTTCAGTGCCAAAGATGGCATGGTGAATCCGCGAGTAAAAAAGTTTATGTTTTTGGGTGTCAACAGAAATATGAAAGGCTACAGGCTATGAGACCCCGAAACAAGAAGATCATGTTAAGTCGGCATGTCACGTTTCATGAGACTTCAGTGTTGAAGTCTACCATCTCTCAGCAGGTGGAGAGGACGAAGACCAAGGAAGTATCGCAGCGGGTGGAGGTTGATGTTACTCCACCATCTCCAGTTGGTTCCGTATCAGTGAAGACTTCACCGGATGTGACACCGGGTGGAGATCATGTAGCCAGGGTTGATACTGAATAGGTTGAACACATTACTGAGAATGTCAAATTGTTTGTAGCCATTGAAACCAAGGTAAATCTACGCAAATGGGTAAAGAAGCATGAATCTCAAGTTTGTGACCGCGACAAGCTCAAGTTGAAGGCCGTTGTTCTCCATGACGGTAGTGAGAGGTTCATATGACGCAGCCAGATAGGTTTGCTGCTGAAGATCCACGTACAAGTGCTTGAGCTTGATGGAGCTCATTTAAATGAACTACGGTTGGCTTGATCCTTTGGGCAAGGTACGTAGGCGACCGTAAAGGCGCAATCACATTTGGTGATGCAACCCGTATGAAGCTGTTTAGGTTCTCGAGAAGCTGATTGAGACTTCACGTAGAGGTGGAGAGTTGGACTTCACGTAGAAGTGAAGCATTGTGATCTCGATGAACAGTTGATCTTCTAATGAGAAGATGGTTAAGCTTGCATAAGAGGGGTGTGCATCCAGTTTGTTGAAGCTGATGTTGGTGTTCGGTGTGCACTACTCAGACTTGGTTGGACCGTCAGCTGAAGACAAGTAGACTGGAGAGGGCTAGTCAATTGGAGAGTCAGTGTTGGCTCATGATGAGTTCTTCGTAAGGTCATGAAGTTGCTGAGTGAGAGACACATTCATTGGTCGGCTCGTATGGTATTTCTCCTAAGGTGAAGTGATGGGAATGCATGTATGGTGCATTTCAGTTGGATAGCTAAGCTAAATGTTCCAAGCCGAGATCGTGTGTCAATTTTGTCGAGATCGTGTGTCGATTTCGTCCGGAGCACTCAAGCCGAGATCGTGTGTCGATGTCGCCGAGATCGTGTGTCAATTTCGCCAGATGATAGACTGGAGTTCGTTGGAGATCGGCTCAGATTTGAAAAATCTTCACCGAGATGGAGAACTGAAAGGAGAGAGGAGATAGAGGAGATGGAAGAAGGTAGCACAGAGATCGGAAGACAAAGGAGCAAGATGGCGCATTGAAGCAGGCCAGGTTAGCTCCTGGTCGACTGCACGATCGACCGGTGGAGAAGGCTGGTTGACTGGTATGCACGACATGCACAGGAATAGCCCGGTCGACCGTATCAAGGAGCAGTCGACCGCACGGTCGACCGACTGAAAGCAGACTGCTCTCTGTTTGGGTCCGGTCGACCACCCGGTCGACCGTGGACATGGGTCGCATTTTGGCTTTCCTTTTGGGATTAGAATTCCTTTTTTGTTTGGAATCGAATCAAATAGGGGTTTTCTAAAACTCAGGGACTCTGTGGTTATAAATAAGGGCTAGAGCCCTCATGTATTGCATCCCTGAAAGTTCCCTCAAGTATCCCTCTTGTATTAGTTTGTTGAATCAATAAAATCTCTCTCCCCGCTTGCACCAAGGACGTAGGGCACGTTGCCGAACCTCGTTAAATAACTGTGTTGATTGTTTTTTTCTATTGTTTCTCTGTTCTTGTCGTGTTGGGTACGTCTCCGGCTGCATCAGTCTCCGCCTGGTTGGTGCATTCCTCATAGAGGTTATTGTCCTGCGCACAACAGTCCATCCATAGTTTGCAACATCGTGGTTGGAGGGTGTTGCAGGGGAGGATTGTGCTGGAGGCATCCGGTCGTGGATGAACAATCGAGTTATCACAACTGCGGTTGAGGGTTCTTTTGGAAGCTAGACATGAAGAAGCGAGAGAGATGTTTTGCATTAGAAGGGAGTGCAACGGATTCGGCTGGGCTGGCCTAGGCAGCATTTAAGCGCAACATTGTTGGCAGCATGGCGTTTGTCGCATCAGTGGCCCTTTGTTGGACTTTTTCTTTTCTTTTGTGTGAAGGGACTACTTTGTATCTTCGTGCATCGTGTTTCCTTCATCCTTTGGGTGTTTCATTATATTCTTATTAATGGAACGCCGGATGGTCGTTTTAACCTCACGGTTTTTTCTCAAAAATATTGTTCGTATTTATTGGTGCATAGAATAAGTAGAACTTGCACCCTTCTTTAAATTAATTTTTCAGGAATAAACGGCTCCAATGAATTTATATTACTGTTTTTAGGAAGTCGTCATATGTGTTAAATTTCTTATGATATCAATCTCCGCTATCTTGAAATTTTCAACCTGACTGTTCTCTTCTCTAACAAGTCCAGAAAGAAATTAGTCTCTATATCTTGTCAGGGTCAAATGATGAAGGTCAGAAAAGCTTTGGGATAATTCACATATATCTTCAGGCTGCAAATCTTAACAAATCCTGATCATGTTATCTATTTAGTACACCAAAACTAGAGTATTTCATATGAACTTTGGTTCAGATTTCACAAATAAAGAATAAGAAAGAACAAAAATGTGTCTTTTAAACTCAAATCATCCTCATATATTTGTATTTCTACACTTTCTAATTTACTTTTTTGATTAAGTTTAGACCCCAAAGAAGACATGGACGGGACCCTAATCCACACCGAATATGAGTTTAATCAAGTTAGGTTGAATTAAGACTTAAAATTGTCAGCGCAATGTTTTTAGGGTAATCCGTATCCTTACATTCTTATTGTGCTTTCTCTACATAAAAACAACCATTTATTTACCTAAAAAATTAAATTAAAAGAATTAAACAACCATTTAGAAAGTAGATAGAGATCATAATAAGTCACATCTTTTTCTTTTAGTTTCTTTTTAAGCATGTTTTTTGGCTCTTAGCTTCAAGTCAATCGCCCTGACTAGCTAATGTTGTGACTGAAGGAGCGCATGACAACCTTTGAATCAAGGGTTGCAGCTGAAAAGAGTAGGTTTTTTCATGCTCAACTTTGATATGATGAACCCTGGCATGCACATTACATTTTTTGGGCTCATTCAGGAGTGACTCAGTTTCTAGAAGGGAACTTTCACATGCATTGGGCAACTATACAAGCAAAAAAACACCGAAAAAAAGATTCAGAAACTCGAAGCAGAAAACAAAGATATTCAACATCGTATTAAATCCTGTAAGTATCTTATTTATGTGCCCAATTTTTGATAAGCTTTTGTAGAAAACAGATAATCTTTTTTGATCACTTCACATACATTTCAGACACCAGAAATGGGAAGGCGATACCTGTTCTGATCAATGCCAAGTCACAGCTCGACATTGCACAAGGTGACGTGGAGATTGAGAAAGCTATCGTTACAGAATTGCAATCTGTCATTTCTCGTTCAAATGGAAGTTTCAGTTTCTCAGGCCCCATCACTGTTGATTGTAGGCTTAGCAACTCAAAGCAGAAAGCCAGAAGCATCTGTGTCGTATTGCTAAAAATGGTAAGACACCTATGTACTCAATTCTTGATATGCTATTGTAGAGACTTGGTACGATTTCTTTTCACTCCTTCAAGATGTTTGCAGACTCTGAAAATAGAATGCTTTAGCCGCTGTCAAAGATGCCGAATCAAAGCTAGAGATTGCACAAACTGAACTGAATTCTGAGAGAACAAAGGTCAGTCTCTACACAAAACTGTGTGCCACCATTTCAATCTGTCAAAAGTTTCTTGCATCGATCCCATTAATTGAATGCGCAGAGTAGCTCCTTGTGATTGCTATATTTCGGAGCTAAGTATTGCATCAGTCATAGTGAGTGCAGGCTCATGCAGATATGTTGCAGATATGGCCAACTGTTTTCGCCGTGATGAGCCATGCCCACCTGATTGTGCCACTTGTTGAGTGATGTGTGATCTGAATATCTCACATCAGATATTTGAGTAAAAAATCAACACATTTCATAGTTTACTTGATTGTAACTAGTTATGCTCAACTGCAATTTAGAAAAATCTATCCAATTGAATTTTTTTAACTCCAGAATAAAAAAGAGAAGAAAATAAAGTTTGAGAGAACACTATTTGTATCAAAACAGTACATATATAAAACTAGCAAACCATAGTTTAGAAAATTGAAGTTAAAAATATAAAAACTCCAGTTTACAGATCTATAACTACAATTTAAATTAAAATTATAGTTTAAAAAACTGCAAGTCTAAACATTCCCAGAAAGAAAAGAAAAAAAGAAAAGTTTGAGAAAATTAGGAATAACAATTAAAACCTCCAACACTGTTTTGAAGTCATATATCAACTGTCAAGCAAGCCAGGCACATCTATTTTTCTTCCTTCTGAATCTCAGACAAAAACCATGAAACAACAAGATCCAGAGATTACCTTGCAGAAGATCTCTAAGAAAAAGGTTCTGGTGTTGATGCTAGTGCTAGCTCACAGAAGAGAGAAGAAGAAGAAGAAGAGAGGTGGGCTTCGCCTTTTAAACAGCAAGTTGTCTTTTCCTAAAATCAGAGGGGTTTTCTGACAAACTTCACCCTGTCTCCAAACAATGCAATTTCTCCCCATAAACAGCCAAACATCATATCTGACCGTTAAATCTCCGCCCTTCCTCCTTATCAATCCCCACTTACCTCTCACTATCTTCACAGTGGCCCCATCTCTCTCTCTCTCTCTCTGTGTGTGTGTAGCTTCTTCCTCTATCCCTCTATCTATATCTCAAAACCTCAATGGAGGTGACCTCTCCTCTCTCTTCTTCCTCTATCTCTAGCTAGCTACCAATCTCTCTTTCCCTTCTCTCTAAATTTATTATTATCAACTGCCCTCCCTAGGGCCTAGCTTCAGGTATGGTGTCTTCTTTATCTTGAGTGGACTTTTGTTTTAAATTCTGTAATGGGTTGAATTTGGATGCTGAAGTCTTATCTTCAATTTATATATACCAAAAGTGCTTCTTTGTTGAGGCCCAACTCGTACATTAAACTAAAGATGATGGACTTTATTGAGTTTGAGATTGAGCCGATATGTAAATATATGTGTTGTGTTGGTTCAGGTTTGAAGCAGAGCTTGTTCGTCTGAGAGAGGTCGGAAATGGCACCCAAGAGCGGCCGCGGGAAGGGGAAGGGCGACAAGAAGAAGAAAGATGAGAAGGGTAATCAATAATATTAAGATTTACTTGTTTTGTTCTTCGGGAAAAAAATGCTGTTTTCTTATTTAAAAAAAAAAAAAAATTCTCTCTCTGTTTTGTTTCTCTTTGTGTAGTGCTTCCTGTGGCCATGGACATCACCGTAAACTTGCCGGATGAGTCTCATGTGATCTTAAAGGTATGCATGAAGGAATCTTTTTTATTTTTTTTCCCTTTTGAAAAGAAAAACACGAGCAGAATAGCTGTGGTATTTTATAAAATTGACCGAATGAGGTTTTCTCGGTGTTTTTGTCTATCCGTCTTCATCCGTGAGAGAGAGAGCAACGTCGACCCTCTCCTTCTTCCTCTCTCAGCTTCTTCTTCTTCCTTCTTCTTCTTCTTCCCCCTCCTCCTCCTTTTCTACTGGCAACGGTGGGTGTACTAGCTTATTTATTAATAAATAAAAAGTGAAAAAATTTTCAGCTTACTAAGCATATAAATTGTATGCGGCGAAAGCGAAGGTTCATGGCAGGTAACCCGAGCGTCCTCTTTTACGTGCGGCATGTTTTCCCTGAGTACCACTCGGATCTACTCACCCATTAGCGACTTTAAGCCCGGGCCTTAAACTCACCTCCGTGGTTTTCTATCATCAACTGGCCTGTGTATCTTAACTACAGGGAGGAAAAAATTGTGTAAAAAAGTTGCTATTTTGGCTAATTTTTAATTTCTGAATTTTTTTTTTCTTGAATGAATCACGCAGGGGATCTCGACGGACAGGATCATCGACGTGAGGAGGCTGCTGTGTGTGAACACCGTCACCTGCTTCATCACAAATTATTCACTATCACACGAGGTAATGAAAGAGACGACTGGAGTTATGTAAATGACGTTTCGTCTAATATTGATAAAGTCTCTCGTGGTTGCGCGAAAAATCTAAAATTTTTTCTAGACGAAAAACATGTTTTTCAAAAAAAAAAAAAAAATCAAAAGAGTTGGAATTATCTCTAGTAACTAATGGCTCTCATGTATTTCTGAGGAGAATTTTCAGTGCCATACTGCCACGTTGATTTATAGTTGGTGGTGGGTCTTGCTTTTGTTCATGGGTCGGTTCTTGATAATTTATGCCTTAAAAATTGCATTTTTTTTTTCTTTCTCCCTTTGTTAACCAATCCAAAAGGCAAACTGGCTAATAGTGAAGGTTGTACATTAAGACTAATCTAATTATAATTTGCTTATTTTAATTTTTGTTTTCTTTGTAGAGCAGTGAGTTGATCCGTTGATAATACTTCTCTCTCTTAAAGAAAGAAGTTTCAAGTTCAATCCCAACACTTGTCGAATTGAGAATGTGACAAGGTGTGAGAAAAGGAAATAGTCTTTTCTTGTACTCAATCATGACTTTATTGGGACCCCAATAAATGATGAAAGCACCTCACGAGTTACTACAAGTTTGTCGTTATTTCTTTTTTTTGACAATTTTATTTTTTGATGAAAAGTTTAAAATGTCTCTTTCTCCTCCCTCCTCCTCCCTCTCTTCTGCCACCCGTGCTCCCTCTCCTCCTCTCCCCTCCCCTCTGCAGCCTCCACCGCCTGATCTCCCCCGGCCTCCCCGCTCCGGGGTGGGGGGATCACGGGCAAGGAGGGAGATCAGGGGTGTCTTTAACAAAATATAAGGTGTCTTCATTCTGAGGTGTCAAATTTTTTTTTTTTGAGTGAAAATATCCGCTCTCCTCTGTGTTTCAATAAAAGTTAAAGAAAATCTGAGGAAAAAATATCCAATGCCTCACGTGCAGCACAACCATGTCCCTCCTTCCCGGCTGCAACCTCACTCTTTAAACGAGATTACACGGAACCTGTTATCGGATAATACCTGCAATTTGTCCAATTGTTTGGTGGCATAAGATAAATATTATTTGCAATTATGCACTTTCAGGTTCGGGGGCCGAGATTGAAGGATTCAGTGGACGTGGCCGCTTTAAAGCCCGGCGTTTTAACCCTGGTCGAAGGTAAAGTGTGAAAAATATTAATCAGGAAATAATATCTTCTGTAAATTCTACATAGAAGAGGGGGCATGTGAATAATTACAAAACCCCAAACTGACGCACTCCGTTACAATGTCCTATCGCTTTCTTTCTTCGTTGTTTCTAAAAATGCAGAGGACTACGATGAGGAGCAGGCTGTCGCTCACGTGCGGCGCCTCCTGGACATCGTCGCCTGCACCTCCTGCTTCGGACCCGCTCCTCCTCCTCCTCCTCCTCCTCCTCCGCTGTCTGCACCCAAGGATGCACCCGCCGGCGCTGCCAACACCGCGGCCAAGGGTGGCCGCAAGAATAGCGCCGGCGGTGGGGCCCAAGCTCAGAAGCCCCCGCCGCCGAAGGAGATCCCGTCGGAGGTCGAAGCCGAGATAAGCGGGGCCTGCCCTAGGCTTGGCGCCTTCTACGAGTTCTTCTCTCTCGCTAATCTCACTCCCCCAATTCAATGTGAGTTCTTTCTTCACATTTACTCCCAATTTCTTTTTTCCTAATTTCAGTTTTTTCCTAAGAAAAATAGAATTTTTACGCCACTGCAGTTATAAGAAGAGCGGCGAAGATCCGGCAGGATGAGCGGCGGTCGGAGGACCACCTGTTCTTCCTCGAAGTAAGATTCTTTTTTCTTTTCAAAAATTTGAATTTTGATGAATTTAGTTGTTTATAATAATAAATTGATAAAAATGATGTGCGATGTTCATGAATGAAGGTTAAGGTCTGCAATGGGAAGCTGATAATAGTGGAGGCTTGCGCAAAGGGATTTTACACTGTGGGGAAGCGGCGGCTGCTGTGTCACGACCTTGTTGATCTGCTGAGACAGCTCAGCCGAGCTTTCGACACTGTTAGTTTTTTAGTTCTGTTTAATTGAAAATTGATGTGATTTTTAAATGCATTGAGTTTGGTTTTTATTTTAAGTAATTGTTTTGATGTTTTTTTTTTTACAGGCTTATGAGGACCTCATGAAAGCATTCTTAGAACGGAATAAGGTCGGTATTTTGTATGGATGAATGGATCACTGTATTATCTGTGACTGCTTGTTCTTCAATTGTTGTTGGACTTTTTTGGGCAAATGTAGTTGGACACGACATCTGTAAGAGCCTCCATTATGGTGCATAGAATTTTTTCCCGAATAAAGATGTGAAGTTCTCTCAAGTTTCATTAAAGAACAAAGATTGTAAAAGATAATTAATTACACTTGTTAACTATTTGAGAAGAAAACAAGTCCATATAACAGCTTCATACGACATAGTTTAGAACAAGACTCAAGGGCAAATCGAGCTTACATTACATCTGATAGTTCACCGTCCCGTCTAGAGTGATATTTCACTTGTTTTACATTGTACCACATTTTTTTGACTGTGCCTTCTCAATTTGACTAGCAACACTGTAAAGCCTCTTCGGCCATCAAAATTGGGTTGAAACCATGTGTGTGTCAAAATATGATTATTTTATTCTGATTTATATCTAGCTGCCAAACATCTTCATCCTCCTATATGTTGGTCTGAATGATCAACTGAAAGAATTGATAGTTATACCAATTACTCATCTATCAGATTCTGACCCGGCTTTAACTCGAGTAATTGAAGAAGGGACTTGGCTTGTACACAGAAGGAACAAAGTGGATTTTGAGGATTGCCTTCATCTTCTTCCAAGTGTTCTCCGTGCTATATATCTTGTGCTTTCTCTGTCAGGGACCGTCCTATACTGTGCCGAGTATCGACAAACACCCACACTTAATTTTAAAAAAAGTTGAAAGCCTATATTGAACCTTAACATTTTAACATAATACTCCTTTGGTTCAATAATTTGCTGTTTGTGAAAATAACATGTTTGAAGCCTATCTCAAGTGGTAAGGTTTGGAAATTAGATAATGTAGTCTTAGGTTAAGACTTGGCATTGCCTTTTCCCTCTTATTCTTTTTTTCCTTTTGACTTACCAATAAACAACAACAAAAAAAAAAAACATTTTAATTCAGTATGCACAACTTAGATTTTAAACGTTATCCCAATCTTTCTTGCACATGTTTTGCACGCACACAAAATCTGGTCATATTGCGTCTACATGACAAAAGTTTTTGTGTCCATCGCCGTGCTCTGCCACTAAAAATCTGCACTTCTCTTTTAATTTGAGAGAATTATATTTCACTTTGCGACTGTTAGGTCCTCCTGGTGCTTCTATAGATTAGTTTCCTAAGTATTAGGGACAAAAACTTTGATTTCTGGTCTCATTGTAGAAGCCAGAAGGGATCATGAAACCAAGAGCTACTACTGGTGGCAAGGTCATAGGCGATACTTGATCAACCCGCTGATTTTGCATGGTAGGAAGCACACAATTCTAATTTTTTTGCTGCGATACTCATGGCAATCGAGTCCACAATCTTGCCAAAAAATTTGGCACTTAGCTGGATTTCTCTCTCTAGTTCAATATCTTGATCTTTCAACTCTTTTAGAAAAGTGCCTAAGGTTTGTTCTACAGAGTTGTTAGAGGACATTGAGGTTGGTATGGCATTATTGTATTCTAGACCACTATGAGCATGAATGCAATGTAGTCAAAAGGAGTGATAAACAAAGATTAAAAGCATGGAATCAAGGCTTTAATAGCAAACATAGTGGTAGTTATGGAAGCAAGACTGTAGAAGATAAGAGTTTTGGGGTTGCTTTTCAGTCATTGCTTTCAGGTTGGCAGAAGACGAGAGATCTGGGCTGTTTGTTGCTGTCCAGAATATAATATAGAAGATATCTAAAAAGATATAAGAAGAAAAGAAGTCGGGAGAGGGAGACGAGGAGTCAATCCAAGCCCAAAACAGTTCTGCAACTTTTCTACTCTAATATTCCACAGAACTTTAGCCTTTATATAGGCTTCTACATAAAAAAACAAGACCAAAATCCTTCCATTACTGAACCCTTATCATAGACTCAATAAAAACTCATAATGGTAAAAGAATTAAATTTTTGGGCTTCTGTAATTGATTATGGAGCTCCAATAACTAATCAACACTAACTCAAACAGACTCTTAAATCTAACTTAAAAATCGTAATTACCAACTTTTATTTGAATTACATTGACTAAATTCAATGAGAAAAGGATGAAATGAGGGGCATAATTTGTACTTTCCATTGAGACATTTGATTAGTTAATCATCACCAAGGTAGCACATGCACTTCTACCATGGAGTCACACCCGTGTTCGACAACCATAGCGGACATCGACACCTCTTTGAACACTTCTCGGACACTTCTAGAATGTTGTTAATTAGATACTATAGTTTTTAAGTTTAGGATACTCGTTGTAACTTCTTCACTATGTATCTTACCGTTTCTCATACATTTTTTTCCTGTTACATGTTTGATATGTTTATTTGGCTTCATTTATATATCAAAGACCATATTGCAAAAATATGTTAAAATATTGATTTGCATGAAATTACGATAAATGCAAATATTTTTCAATATAAAAAGTCTAATACATTGAGTTATTCTATACAAAATTGAGGAGCATATTTTATGTATGTATGTAACTACTCTTTTTCTTTTTCTTTCTACATATTCTCTATATATTTTAGTGTCACATTGTCGTGCCCCTGTGTTCTACCATTTAAGAAATTGCCGAGTCTCGCATCTGTGTCTGTGTCGTACGACTCGTACCCCGTGTGTGTGTCCATGCTTCGTACATCATCACTTCTTTGTTCATACAACTCTTGTGAAAGAAGTCAAGGAGACATTTTTAGCAGAAGACATCAGAGTCAATGGTTTCCTTTGGCTGAGTTGAGACAAAAGAAGAGTGAGAAAGGGGAGGAGCAGTGTACTAACTTATCTTTCCCTTGATCTCTTCTTCTCATTTAAAGTTTAACTAACTTCTCTAGTCTATATGTTCATTATATCAACTACAACATAGAGGTTTATCATGTATTATATTCCCCATCAATAACCATTATAATGTAATTCACATTTTTTTTTAACCATTGTTGTAAAAAGCTGCTAAAGCCCCGGACCACCCCCCCCCCCCCCCCCCCCCCCCCCCCCCCCCCCCCCCAATGTCCGCTTTAGGAAGTTTTAGCCGGGCCTTCAAGATTTAGATGATTTTGATGTTGTATGTATCATCTTCTTAGGTTAATGCTTATTTTTGTCATAAACATTTAAGTGCTAATTTCTTATTTTCTTTATTAGTCATGAAATTTCTTTTTTTCCCTTCTATTTTTACCAAAAAAAGTTCCACAAATATTTGGCGCTTTTTGCCGGTAAATCACGCTAAAGCCTAATCCCTTGCTCTCGCTTTTCTTTCCACAACATTGATTTCACTTTGATGCGCTTCTGTTGCAGAATAGCTTTCCTTGTTTTTTCTCTACTTTTTATACACCTTGAGTAGATGATGAGAAAATAAAAGATTCCTTGTTATTTTACAGTTCGGCAATCTACCTTATGGGTTTCGTGCCAACACATGGCTTGTTCCTCCATTTGCTGCTCAGTCACCATCAACATTTCCTTGCCTTCCAGCGGAAGATGAGACATGGGGAGGAAATGGTGGTGGCTGGGGAAGGGATGGTAGAAGTGATATGATACCTTGGGCTGATGAGTTTCTATTCCTCACAAGCATGCCTTGCAAACAGCCGAGGAAAGGCAGATTCGAGATAGGAGAACTTTTCTACTTCATAGCCTTTTTGTAGATGTTGCAATTTTCAGAGCCATTGCTGCTGTGCAACATGTTATGGAGAAGCAGCGTATTTCACCTTCAGTTGGGAGTGATGGAATTTTGCACTTTGAGACAGTAGGGGATTTTACAATTACTGTCATCAAAGACACTTCAGATGCAAGCTGTAAGCTAGATACAAAGATTGATGGGAATAGAACAACAGGGCTGGACCACAAAAATCTTACGGAGAGAAATTTACTGAAAGGAATAACTGCTGATGAGAATACTGCAGCTCATGTGAGACAAACTCTTAACTCTATTTTAGCTGATAACGATTTCCTGTAATCATGCCTAGCTTGATTTTTATAACAAAACATTTTTATTAATGGCAAGCTCATGGAATGTACAGGATTTCACCACCTTAGGTGTCATCAATGTGAGATATTGTGGTTACATTGCAGTTGTGGAAGTTAAGCACTTCGATAAAAGCAAATTGGATCTCTCATTACGACCCACTGATATAGCAGATCAGCCTGATGGTGGGGCTAATGCTTTAAACATTAACAGGTACCTGTTGGTGAATGCACATCACTTTCTCTCTTCTATCTGTAAAATTGCTTTTAATGTAATTATTGGCTGCTTTCAGTTTGCGGATGCTTCTTCACCAAAACCCATCATCAGAACAGAAAAGAACACTTAGTCACACTCTAAGCTCAAAGCATGAGGAGCTTATTGCAGCCCAAACTTTTGTGGAGAAATTGTTAGAGGACAGTTTAGAGAGGCTTGAGAAAGAGGAAGCCAACAACAACATCTTCATGAGATGGGAACTCGGAGCCTGCTGGATACAGCATTTGCAAGATCAAAAGAATGCTGAGAAAGACAAGAAACATGCTGGTGATAAAGATAAGAAATTAACCGTTGAGAAGTCTAGAAGTGAAACCAAGGTTGAAGGACTTGGAAAGCCTCTTAAAATTCTTAAGAATCCCAAGAAGAAATTAGACAGTGGAGAAAGTTCTTCCTCTCTGGATATAAAAACATCTGATACAGTAATTGATGGGGAGAACCAAAACGTTAAGCCATCACCTACAGAGTACAAGGGAGAAACCCGAGCAACTGAAAACCAGTGTTTGCTTAAAGATTTGTTATCTGATCATGCATATAGCAGATTAAAAGAATCTGAAACAGGACTGCATCTCAAGGTATGTATAAAAAGAAAACAGCTGGAATTAATTAACCTTTACTTTTTCAATGGAAAGAAATATTTTATCTAAAGCATCACATGGATTTGTCAATGAGTTTTTTCCTCGTGCTTTCAGATCAGAGGCTGAGCTCTGAAATGTGATTAGACATCTACTTTGTTTTTATAAACTTGTGTGCACGAATGCTATCTTGTTCAGAGTATGTTCTGTTCAAGTATCCTGATTAGAAATAATAAAATTGTAGGGAGCAACTTAAATTTTGATGTTTTAAGTAAAATTGCTTACAGATTAACTGAGGTAAATAGCTGCAGCTAACGGGAATAAGATGCTTTCTCTTTCATGCATTAGAGTTCTCCCATAAAGTGGCTATCCAACAGCTACCGTGATTGGTGATTGTGTGCTTAATCAGATATAGATATCTCTTGCCTTTTTGTAATTTTCTGTTTCCAATTTCATTTTCCATTTTAAACATCTGGAATATCTGCTCAAGCTTTATTTATTTCATGTTATTCTATAGATTGATAGACACCATTCCCTTATTCTTTGCATTTTCAAAATTTTTATTAAAGGCATTCTGTTATTCTTAGATACGTATAATGGACCATCATTTTCCTTATCCAAGGCATTTATTGTACATGATATATGAATAATTTTTTTTAAACTGCATGAAGAATACGGAATTTCAATATTATGTAATATTTAATGTTAAGAGAAGAGACGAATATATTTTGAACAGTCTCCACAGGAATTGACTGAGATGGCTCTGAAATATTATGATGAAGTTGCCCTTCCAAAGTTGGTAAGTTAAAAAATCGATTTGCAGAATTTGTTTATGGTTCTGTGTGTTCTCTTTCACAACGCCATGATCTCAATTACATGGTTTGTGCTTTAGGTTGCAGATTTTGGTTCATTGGAACTTTCACCCGTTGATGGCCGTACTTTAACTGATTTCATGCATACTAGAGGCCTACGTATGCGCTCTCTTGGGCGAGTTGTAAGTACCAGTGTCATGTCACACATGTATTTGATAACTTGAACTATAGCGTTAGCACTTATCTTTGTAATTCATCATAGTGCCAAATTAAATGCTTTCTATTATATTGTTTATTGTAATGCTGTTTTTCTCTTTCATGAGTCTATACATAAACAACTAGATTTTTCAGGCATACACTGATTTTTGCATTTTGTTTGGGGAGTGGATAACTTAGCTGCAAATATTCCTCGTACATGAATCTAACAATATGACCATCTTTAGACAAAGTAATGCATCATTTCACTGTGATTCCTTTCAAGTTTCAATCCTTTATTGCTGCACATATCATCATATTATGATCTATGTAGACCAAAACCTTTCAATCCACAGAACAGTCTTCATAAACATGCTGCTGGAGAAGGGTGTAAGGTCATTTCATAACTCGATTGAAATGTATAGTTTCATTTAAATTGTCATTTTCTTTTTGGAACGAAGGTCGTAGCTCGGTCTTAAACCTGGGACCTCCTGTAACCCAACCCTCCACTTTATGAATGAGCCAGGCCTCACTGGCATTTCAAGTATCATACGATTACACCCATGATTTGAACGGCACGTCTCTGGTCTTGTCACAGCCTTGGTTAATTATGAAAATTGGTCTAAATGTCATCCATCCAACTGGTATTTGGATAGCATTATTGCCTCTGAGAGGTTCCTGTCTCACAAGATAAACATGTAGGTGATGTGAAACGGTGCGTGCGTGTCGTGCAGGGAATCAGTGATATACTCAAACTTGCTACGTTCCACCAAATAAAACGATCTTCGGCAGGAAAGTAAATCAAAACAAACAATGTCAATAGATAAATTTTACAAAGTATTGCATGCTAGCTTTGAACATTTCTAATCTCAGTAAGATCTAATTACAATAGCTATATCATGCATGACAAGTTCTATTATCAATATCAATGATAAGCGATCAAAGAAATTGCAGAGTCACACATCTCACCATATAGTGGACAACATGAGATAAAGATAATACTTTAGAGATAAAAATTAATGCATAACTTAACAAATAATTAGATGTCTTTAAAATAAAAACTCACGGGTAAACAACCTCAGATTCCTTCTTGTACCTTTATCGTCTGTGAAGCCTTCCCTAAATAGAACGATTCTTGCGTTGGAGAGTGACTGCTAACTCTTCTGCGCGGAGGAGAGAGATAGTAGGTTGTCTTGCGTCAAGGAGAGGGCTGCTGGGTCGTCTTGCTGCAGTTGTTGTGCTGTTATCCTGTTGCGGCTGTTGTTGCTGCGCTACTTCTGCTGCTGTTGTTCTACTGGTACTACTGCTGCTTTTGTTGCTGTTCTGCTGGTACTGTTGTCGCTGTTGTTGTTGCTGTGCTGCTGTTACTGCTGCTGCTGTTGGCCTGTTGCTGCTGCTGCTGATGCAGCAGGCTGCTGCAGCTGCTGTTGCTGATGTTGCTGCAGCTCCTACTGGTTCTACTGCTGCTGCTCCTGTTCGTTCTACTGCTGCTGCAGCTTCTGATTCTACTGCTGTTGTGGCTGGTACAGTTTCTGCTGCTACTGGTATGTTGTTGCTGAGAGAGGAATCCGAGAGAGGGGAGAGTAACAGAGAGAGAAATAGGCAGGAAAAAAGGGCAACTAGTAGAAGATTACAGAGGAATGGAAGAGAAGATTAGGAAAGGAGATGGACTAGAGGGAAGAGAGCATGCAAGGGAGAAAGCCATTGATTTCATAGTCATCATCATTCATTATCTTCAAAACAAGTACACAACCATGCCTCATATAGGCTATAAGTTACAACTACCACATAACTACCCATAACTTCCCACTACATTACACTCTTATAACTATCACCACTACTTAGTACATGGACACAAATACTTAAATACAAACACAAATACCATGAAAATAAAGCTGAAAATATAATAGAATTTAGAGCTAAGATGTCCCCACTCCCAGATGGGAGAGAACTCGACCCCGTCGAGTCAACTGCATAATTGCTCTCTTGCTGCTGTAAGTTTATTTCTGGCATCTCAGATTACTAGTCAAGCTGCATCATAAATTCATCATCTAAAATGTTATCAATTTTCTCTGTTGTATAGGATGAATATTTGGAAGTGGGAAAGTGAAGGACTTAAAAATTGGCTCAGGATAAGGCTCATCAACCAGTGAGTTGTTTATGGATAATCAAGACGTAAACCACTTAGTATTCAATATTGAAAATAGAACTGATGCCAAATCTATAACATAAGTATTGTAATTTAAATTCTTTTAAGATTTTGAAAAGTCAAGCACTACTGGCATGCAAATCTTTAACAGTTTCCTAGGAAACCATTTCAGATGAATTCAAATCATCACAAAATTGTCAACATTAAAAGTTTTAAATTTCTTTTCTGATGTCAGATCATAACTTATAGTTAGTGTTGCTTGTTCAAATATATCACTGATTTCTCATGTATAAAACTTGCATGTGTGTGACACAATATGATACAGACTCAGATGTTTAGGCGTAAAATGCAGACTCAGAAACTCTATAATGAAGTGCAGTAGAGAACTTAACTTAGTGTCGGTCATTTGCTAAAGAGTCTTCCAAAAGATAGCTCGGGAACTTTGACTCTCTATTGGATATTAAAGTGTTAGGCACTTGGTTCAGTGGTCATCAATATACACGACCTCGATCAAAAGGGATTATCAGGCGAATCATCCTAACTGTGTGTGGTAATTCACCTGTTATTTTAATGACGTTAAGTGAGATCCTTACAGGTGAAGTCTGAATTAAAGCACAATTAGGTTTAACCGTAATGGCAGAAAAGTTTATGATATGTAGAACATTAGTTTCTTCCATAATGATACCCTTCAAATCTTTGGATATAGATTGACCATAGATGGTAAAATCCTTGATCTGTTCTACGTCCTTTGCCACTATATAATTCCAAAACTTATCCTCATAGACATGGGTGTTTATTGGGATAAGGAATTGTGGTTTACCCTCTAGTGACAACTCATCAGCCTGCCTTTCAAATTCAGTTTTCTCGGCAGGATTCAACCTAGGGTGTGGCAAGTCGGAAAGGTTAGCCCCTAGTATTAAGTCAATGGCGTGTTGGATATCATGTGTCGGTGTTAGCTTGCACAGGAGGTCTCAGACAAGACATCATCAAGCTCCGTAGTCACAGGGGTGACTTCGAGGAGTGACGAAGTACTCTTTTCAGGAAAGATATCACTGAATTCCGTAGTCACTGAGGTGACTTCAAGAGGGATCAGAGTACTCTCTTTAGGAAAAACATGAATGACTGTGGTTACTGGGATCACCTCGAGTGGACTCAAAGTACTGGATTCGTCAATATTACCACCCATGTTCTCGTTGTCAGAGTTGGAATCTTCTGGTTCTTCCGCCTGGTAAGTGAACTCTTCAGAGTCAGACTCCTTATTTGTTACATACAGTTTATCAATGACAACTCTGACTGGGCTTGGTGTCGACAGTAAAGGAGGAAGGTGCTGACGACTAGAACAGACAACGACACTAGGGGTTGGCAGTAAAGGAGGAAGGGGCTCTGAATTTGTTACAGGTGGTTTCTTAACTTTAGTTACTTTGACTGGAGTTGGACAGTTGACAGCAACATGCCTGTAACCCTGACATTTGTTACCCTGAATTATCCGATGATAAGAGGTGGACTTGAATACTTGATCCAACCTAGTTATGCAACTCAATTTTCATCTATCTTTTGGAGGATTTTGGAGTTGGTGTCCATATTGATAGTTTGGGATTCACTAGCCATTTTTTATTTTTTTTTAACTTAATGCAATGTGTTCCTGCCTAAACCGTGCTCTGATACCAAACTGATGTGAAACGGTGCGTGCGTGTCGTGTAGGGAATCAGTGATATACTCAAACTTGCTACGTTTCACCAAATAAAATGATCTTCAGTAGGAAAGTAACTCAAAACAAACAATGTCAACAGATAAATTTTACAAAGTATTGCATGCTAGCTTTGAACATTTTTAATCTCAGTAAGATCTAATTACAATAGTTATATCATGCATGACAAGTTCTATTATCAATATTATTGATAAGCGATCAAAGGAATTGCAGAGTCACACATCTCACCATATAGTGGACAACATGAGATAAAGATAATACTTTAGAGAAAAAATTAATGCATAACCTAACAAATAATTAGATGTCTTTAAAATAAAAACTCACGGGTAAACAACCTCAGATTCCTTCTTGTACCTTTATCGTCTGTGAAGCCTTCCCTAAATAGAACGATTCTTGCGTTGGAGAGTGACTGCTGACTCTTCTGCGCGGAGGAGAGGGATAGTAGGTTGTCTTGCATCAAGGAGAGGGCTGCTGGGTCGTTCTGCTGCAGTTGTTGTGCTGTAATCTTGTTGCGGCTGTTGTACTGCTGTTGTTGTTGCTGCGCTACTTCTGCTGCTGTTGTTCCACTGGTATTACTGCTGCTTTTGTTGCTGTTCTACTGGTATTGTTGTCGCTGTTGTTGTTGCTGTGCTGCTGTTACTGCTGCTACCGCTGCTGCCGCTGCAGCTGCTGTTACTGCTGCCGCTACTCCTGCTGCTGTTACTGCTGCGCTGCTGCCGCTGCTGCTGTTACTGCTACGCTGCTGCTGGCCTGTTGCTACTGCTGCTGATGCAGCAGGTTGCTGCAGCTTGCTGCTGCTTATGTTGCTGCTTGCTGCTGCTGCAGCAGCTTCTACCCTACTGCTGCTGCTCCTACTGGTTCTACTGCTGCTGTGGCTGGTACAGTTTCTGCTGCTACTGGTATGTTGTTGCTGAGAGAGGAATCCAAAAAGGGGAGAGTAACAGAGAGAGAAATAGGCAGGGAAAAAGGGCAACTAGTAGAAGATTACAGAGGAATGGAAGAGAAGATTAGGAAAGGAGATGGACTAGTGGGAAGAGAGCATGCAAGGGAGAAAGCCATTGATTTCATAGTCATCATCATTCATTATCTCCAAAATAAGTACACAACCATGCCTCATATAGGCTATAAGTTACAACTACCACACAACTACCCATAACTTCCCACTACATTACACTCTCATAACTACCACCACTACTTAGTACATGGACACAAATACTTACTTAAATACAAACACAGATACCATGAAAATAAAGCTGAAAATATAATAGAATTTAGAGCTAAGATGTCCCCATCAGTAGGTTCTCATACAACGAGTCATATTGAAGACTCATATTGGAGTTCATTCAACTGACGATGTACAACATATTAGAATAACAGATATGAAGACAGTCTATTTTTGCATGGCCTTCCTATGGCCTAAGATATGAAGACAGTCTATTTTTGCATGAAATCCAAGAGAAGAGAGTTTGTGGGTCTTTCTTTGTGCAGTCAAGCTATCATAGGTAAAGTCTCATATATATATATATATATATATATATATATATATATATATATATATATATATATATATATATATATATATATATATATATATAACCAATCACTTGGCCATCAAGTTGAGAGCTGCACACTTCTCTTCTAGTCAAAAGTTTTAAGCAAGGTTCGAAATCTTAGTATCTGTATCATCATCAGTTAGGCTGGGTTTTTTGGAATCGGAATCGGCAAAATCGGTCATTTATTACCTGTTTCGTAACAGTCTTATGGACAATGTCTATATCATCTGGGTTGTCTCGGGTCATATCGGCAATATGTGTATTGGGTGATATTTTAAACCATGGTTTTTAGTTTGGTTTTGTGATATTATAACATTAGGATATGAAATGTGTGAGCAAGAGATTAGAGAATAAGAGCCATTGAATTATGAAATCCTTTTTAGTATAAAGTTGGTGGAGGTCAGTCTTGAGATGATCTTTCTATTTTTACTGTACTAGACTGGACAATTAGTAGCAAGTCCTTGTCTGATATCGTGGAGTCATTTGCATTCCTATCACATAAAGGCAAAAGCAAAATTTGTGAGTTTAGGTTAGTTTTTGATAGTCATTTGTATTCCTATCGCATAGAATTTATGTAGCCAATTGAGGAAAATAAAAAAATTCTTTTCTTCGGTGTAGGCTTTTCTTTTAGTATTAATTAAAGTTGATTTTCTCTGGGGTGAAGCCAGTTGCCCTGTTTCAATCAGAGTGTTACAATCTCAATTGTTGAAACTTGAAAGTGGTCCAATGCTGTTAGATTCTCCAGGAAGAAGACATGTGACTACCCTTGGTTTTCTACTTGTACCTATGAATTGTTTTTTCACTGCATTTCTTCTTCCAACTTATTTTCACTTCTGGTGTCAGCCGATTTCTCTGTTTAATTAGCATGCTAGTCTAAATTCTAAAATTTCCCTTATTTTAGATGCAGGAACCTTCATTTATTCACTTGGCCTCCATTTGGCTTATTTCCCTTTGCACCGGGTTCTGGTTCTCTTATCTACTTTCTGTGTGCTGCTTGCTAATCTTGGGTGACTGGTCATCAGCCAACAAGAAATTCTTATAGATCCTAGTATTGTTGCTGGAAGTATCACTTTCATTTGGTCTCCAATCTCTATTACTTACCTTCCAGTCAACTTCGTCAGCTAAGACTTCTTGCTGCATTCCTTCATAGGGTTTTACAGTCTCCTTTCTCCTTGTTGAGGTTATCATCCCTGTCAATCTTCCAGACAGTCAGCAATCCATTTTCAAGCCCTTTCTGGTTGGACCTTTTTTCTACTTTCCGTTTTATTAATTTGGTGTCATTTGGTCAGTCGGCTGTTAGTTTGCCTAGTCATTAACTATTTACCTCTGGTCTTCAAATATTTTGTTGTGTCAGTGTGCTCCTGGCTGTTCATAAGCAACTATTTTTCTCTTTGCACCTTGGGTCAGACAACATTCCTGACATTTCTCCTATAGTGGTCTTTTTAACATAGGTTTGCCTTCTTGTTGCAATCCTATGTATGAACCACCCTTGAGCTTTTTTTTATTGGGGTGGGACCGGTTACAAGTTACCTATTTATGTCTTACTGCAAAAACTTGCTAATTGTTACTTTCACTGATATGTATTATTTATTGTCCATGAGCTAATACGGCCATACTTTTAATGTTATAACTCAGGCAGTTGTATGTGTTAAATAACATAATGAGGCATTGATTTGACACTTCTCAGTAAGACCTTATCCATTTATATCATGAATTCCCTCTAATATTCTAAATCACACATGTTGGTTTCTTATTCAGGTTAAGTTGTCAGAGAAGCTGTCCCATGTGCAGGCGCTTTGCATTCATGAGATGATAGTAAGAGCTTTCAAGCATATCCTTCGAGCTGTGATTGCTGCTGTTCCTGATACTAGAGATCTGGCTATATTGATAGCTGCTACGTTGAACTTGCTTCTTGGGATACCTGGTACTGGAGTCTCCAACCTTGCTCCAAACGTGCATGCCACTGTCTGGAGATGGCTGGAAACCTTCTTGAAGAAGAGATATGACTGGGAACTTACTATCACGAACTACCATGATGTTAGGAAATATGCTATTCTAAGGGGAGTCTGCCACAAAGTAATGGATGTCTGCATCTGTTGTTTAGCATTTTGATGACCAGTAATTGGAAATTGTGCAGCTAATTTTTTTCTTACTCCCTTTTAGGTGGGTATTGAAATGTCACCGAGAGACTTTGATATGGATTCATCATATCCCTTCAACAAATTGGACATTATTAGTTTGGTACCGGTTCATAAGGTGAGAACTGAAATGGTTCGCTTATGTTGCTGCCAGTGTTTGGATATTTTGCTCAAATATAAAATTTTCTTTCTGCCAAATTATCTCTTGGCAGCAAGTTGCGTGCTCATCTGCAGATGGACGACAGCTTCTCGAATCATCAAAAACAGCTCTTGATAAGGGCAAACTTGAAGATGCAGTCAGCTATGGAACCAAGGTATTTCTTGAAATTGAACATCACCATAGATGGTTTTGCTTCTCCAAAATGATTTTCCCACTTTCTGTATATACTGTACGTGATTGTAGGCTCTAGCAAAGCTGATTGCGGTATGCGGTCCTTATCATCGGATGACAGCTGGAGCCTATAGCCTTCTGGCTGTTGTTCTTTATCATACAGGAGACTTCAATCAGGTCAATCCTAATCCTCAGTAGCATTTAACAGGGGCATATTTTTTTTCAATTATGATCATTTTAATAGAACCTTCGTTCGCCTTGGGATCATTTGAGAGAATTCTTGTACAATGAAATTTCACTTTAAGCGTTAGTTACTTTCTTGATTAGAAAGAAAGTGAAGATATCTTCAGCCATTTGTTATAAACACACATGTGTGATGTAGTAGTGGTGGTCTTTCCACAGTGAACAACATGACATCATTGAACAAATAGGAAAATCTTTACTTGTTATCCAACATATACTGGAAAAAATTACAAATATGCTAATTAAAATTTGTAATTTTGATAGCTTAATGTAATATGTATTATCTCCTATTTATATTCTAACTTTGAAAAAAAAAGTAATTTCAGCCCCCTAGGATCATAATTGAGTAAGTTTTGAAAATTCTTCAACTACAAAAAAGCTTCCGTCTCGAAAAGCTTTACATTGAGTTGACCTTTGTTTGAAGAAGGAAATTCACTTTCCTTGCAGATCTTGTGCATGATTGTTGAATCAATCTGATAAATAACTAAATCAAGTTAATTCACGTCTTTCGTCAAGATGAATACTTTTTTTATTTGCATTCTATATTTTTTGGCTTAAACTCTTGAGTTTTCTGTGTTTATGTTGATCTGCAACTGTCTTTGATGATGACTTTGCCCATTCCTCAATCATTGAAAATTCAAATCATTGCAAACTTCAATTTCTTCCAGTATACTATTCATGTAATACATACATCAATGAATGCTGTGTTGTTGATCTTGCTTTGCAATATTAGGAATGGACCTTGTAGTTTTGTTCATATTCCTTTTCTTTCTTTTTAGTTGGATGCTTAATAATTTGCTATGGCATTTGCAGGCTACAATATATCAGCAGAAGGCATTGGACATTAATGAACGAGAGCTAGGACTTGATCACCCAGATACAATGAAGAGTTATGGTGACCTTGCTGTTTTCTATTATAGGCTTCAACATACAGAACTGGCCCTAAAGTAAGTTATTCCAGAGTTCTTATGGATAAACTGTTTTATCTTTTTATCTAGCCTGTACTGCTTTGGCCTAAATCTCACAGACGCTTGCTGATTCCAATCCATGTAATATTAATTTTTCACTTATTCTGGTTATCAATCAAGAGGGATGTCCTTATATTTATGCAATGAAGTTAGATGTCCTTGAGTGGTTACCTGAAGAAAAATTCTAGACCTTTTAGTCTGTAACTAGCTTATGCAATTATGTATATTAGGTTACTATTCAGTGATTCTGTGGTCAGTAAAAAAACATTTTTTCTTTAATATTTAAATCATGATTACCTCACAGAAAACATGGACTTCCTACTGGATGGAGAACCCTATATTAGCTAATCTTATGACCAAAAATTGAGAGCCCGAAACGACATGAATTCCTTTTTTTTTATTTGGCTAGCTAGATCTGTTAATAAACCTTGATTACCTCACATTCTTCCTAATATGAGCTGTTTCTGTTTTTTTAAATATAAATATGTACAGCTCGGTTATAATATTGTTTGACCTTCAAATATGCAGATAATCAACACTAGCCAAAGGCCAACTTCCAGAAGAAACTTATCTTTGATTTATTCTTGTAATAAGTTGACTTGTTTTCCTTGTTAAAGGTGGAAAAATCATCCAGGAATATCATCTTTGATTTTTCCTTAGAGGTGAAGGAAATTTATTAACTTGGATTCAGATAAATCTTTAGTCCGTAACCGGTCGAAACTTGACATTTAGACATGAGGTGGCTGAGAGTCGTAAAAGAACATTCAGAACAAGCATAGAAAACTTGACTACTAATTTTGTTGTTTAATATGTTTTTGGAGAAAAGCTTGAGTTTCCTTCAAGTCAGTTTCATGGGTTATCTCATGTTGTTTTCCCTCCTTTTATGTTTCTACATACATTTGCTACTTTTAGTTCCACATGGGCATGGCACAAGAATAGCATGGGGCTATGTTGGTTTTCCTCTGTCACGTGTCTAAGTGAACTTGCTAGTTTTTGCCCAAATGAACGCGTCAGTGAATGGGTTTTTGGCCTGTGTTTTTGCGCATGGGTTGTTAATCATCACATATCTACATGAAAATTGAAAAAACAGAGTCCTATATGCACGCGTGGGACTTATTGGCCACCACATGTCTAAATAAAAATGGGGCTGGACTTCAGGCATGGCACATGTGCAGCACTGGCAGTACGAGGTGATGGAGGAAAACAAGGAATTTATGATTGTGCACTGCCACATTCCTCGTGTAGCTCATGACATGATATGGCTTGGCATGTGAGGTCCAGCGTCATCTTTACTAGGGTTTCTCTCTTTGCTTTAACGGTTTACTCATTTTTCTGGTTTTATGGTCAGGTTTACGTATTAATTCATTGAGAGAACAACAACCTAATAATTGTCAATCTATTATGATTAAAACTGTGATTTATCGGGATTAGTTGACAAAACCACTAAAGTTCTCATTTCTTTATTGTTTTTGTTTGTTTTTCTGCATGGGGTATTTTTTTTTCCTATAAACAAAGTATTATTGCATGTGCATAATATTTTTGGGAAGCCCATTTATTAATATTAATGAAAACTTTATGATTTGTCAAGTATCTATATATAAAAATGCAGAGACAGGTAGTTCTTTCTTTGCCTTTTGTGTTTGAGTTTGTAAACATGGTTCCGACCTTGATTTTAAACGAAAACAAGTCCAACCATCCACAGTCACACCAAGACTGGTTGAAATATAACCAAAGAAGAAAAAGAAAAGAAAGAAAAAGCCACAACCCTTTGCTTTACGAATGAAACGTTTCAACTGTCATTTGATCTCAGAATTTCCATCCTATGATTGCGATGGCAGAAACAGTGTACTTCAGTTCCATTGTTTGCTATGGACAAACTATTATCCACATACGTTTTCTTTGTAATAAGATGGCTACTTTTTCTGGAAATTTTTTATCCCTTTCATGCTTGAATAAGAAAAGATGTATTGAACAGTAACTTTCTTGTGTTATAAACAGGTATGTGAAGCGTGCATTGTATCTGCTACATCTAACTTGTGGGCCATCTCATCCAAACACAGCTGCTACATATATCAATGTTGCCATGATGGAAGAAGGCCTAGGAAATGTACATGTGGCACTGAGATATCTCCATAAAGCATTGAAATGCAATCAGAGATTGCTTGGTCCAGATCATATTCAGGTATGCTCTTGGTCATTATCCATTAGTTGCTTTCTATCTTAATGTATGCACAATGATCTTGTCAAACATTTGTGTATGGAGTTGTTTTTTTTTATCTTAATGTATGCACAATGATCATGTCAAACATTTGTGTATGGAGTTGTTTTTTAGAAATAATAAAATACGTTCCTACTATGGAAGGAATACACGATTAAGTCCACGATGAAATTTATTTGTTTATTTGCAATGGAAAGTAGAAGCAGATCAATTGGATGAAATTAGATCTTCATTTGTGGTCTTGATAGCAACACATGCTTATTTCAGTATGTTTTTATTGATTTTTATATATAAAAAAAATCAATTGTCTCTCAGTCTCTTTATGATTTGTCTCTTTATCTTCAGACTGCAGCTAGCTACCATGCTATAGCCATTGCTCTTTCTCTAATGGAAGCATATCCACTAAGTGTTCAGCATGAACAAACAACATTACAAATTCTTCGAGCAAAGCTTGGTCCTGATGACTTGCGTACTCAGGTATCTTGGTGGCAATATTTATGTTTCTTTTGAGCCGATTCTTTTAGTTAATTACACTATATAATTGGTACACGAATTGATTATGGTTTGTAGTATTCTTTTGTGTTAGAGATTATGCATATATCTGTTAATTTTCCCCTTACTTGCAGGATGCTGCCGCATGGCTTGAATACTTTGAATCCAAGGCTTTTGAGCAGCAAGAAGCTGCTCGCAATGGCACTCGAAAACCTGATGCATCAATTGCCAGTAAAGGCCATTTAAGGTTAAATTTGTAACTAGATTCATATAACTGAGCATGACCAGTAGCAGAGGGCTAGCAGAAATTTCCATGTGCTGCTGTTTTTGTGTATTTGCTCTTATAAAAATTCACTAACCTTTTGTTCTATTGAATGTTTCATCTATTCCTTGTGGTTGAGTTCCTAAGATAAAGTCTTAGTTTGTGATTTCTCCTACTTGGCAGTGTGTCTGATCTGCTTGACTACATAAATCCCATTCAAGATATCAGAGGACGTGATTCTGAGTCATTAAAGAGGAGAAACTTGGGTTTAAAGGTACCATATATAGTTCTAGAACTTAGCTCTCTTTAATGATTTTATATAAGAATAAAAAACAAACGGGCACTTGTTAAAAGTAATATCTTATATTATTTAATCTGTTATGCATTGTATACTCAATTTTTATGTGCAGCTAGCCTTGCTGAACATCATTCCCCCTGCCTAGGTTTATATAAGCCTATGTTGTTGACCAATTCTCTAGTTTTTATTGATTTTGGATCCTGAATGGTGGAATCAGAATAAACCTAGAACCAAGGGAACAAAAACAAGTAATCTGATTGAACGTGCAATTTTCAAATAAATCTGACCCAAGTCCCAAGTGCAATATGCAAGTCCCAAATCCCAATCTAAAACTGACTCATCAAGAAACTGGAATCTCTGTACTCTCAACTTTAATCACCATTGGCACCAAATAACTTTATTTGATCAATATCTATTGTGGAGGTTGAGGACTTCAAATAAACGACTCTTATCATCTTCCCTAAGTGTTTACTTGAAAATTATTAGGAGCACCACATTGGCTGCTTCAAACATATTCGTATGTTCTTGCTTGCTCGGAACTCAGTTTCAGTATATTTTTCAAGAGCATTAATTTTCTTTCTTTCTGAATGCAAGGGTATTATTATGCATTTAAGAATTCATCAATAGCTATGCAATAATATGATTAACCTATTCTTTGTAAGGTATAAATAGTCATTTATTTAAATACAGGTTAAAGGAAGGTCTGCTCAGAACTTGAACGTAACTGGCTCTGATGCATCTTCCAAGGATTCTAATGTAACAGATTCAGATGAAGAAAAACAAGTCGGTGAATCTAGATATATCCCAGATGATAAGCCAGTCAGTAGTTCAAAAATTCAGATTAAACATGAGGAATCTGTGGGTGAGGAACAAATTGCAGTTCCTCAGTTTTCTGAAGTGTTGTCTGAGGAACAGAACACTGTTGTCAATGAAGTACCAGCAGAGGTAAACAAAGAGGCGGAAGACGGGTGGCAGCCAGTGCAAAGGCCAAGGTCTGCTGGATCGTTTGGACAGCGGCTTAAACAACACGGTACAAATGTTGGAAAGGTCTATAATTATCAGAAGGGTAATGTCACTTCTGAAAATGTTCAATCCAAACCAAGGCTTCCTTATTCAAATAGCCGCTATTATGTGTTAAAGAAACGCACCGTAGTTTCTGGGGCTACGCAGACCACCATCATATGAAAGTTCAGTCATCTGCGACCAAGTTTGGTCGGAAAATATATAAGGCTGTGACATACAGGGTCAAGTCAGTGCCTTCATCAAACAACACCGAGGCAGAAAATAACTCCAGAAATGTTGATGAAAGAGCAAACCTACATGATTCTCAGACTACTACCTCACCTGAAGATAAGCTTGGATTGAATAATAAAAGAAATATAATGGGTGAAGTTTCAGAGTCGCACAATAGTATGATTGTTACTCTTGGAAGTTCTCCATCATACAAAGATGTGGCATTGGCGCCCCCAGGAACTATTGCAAAAATTCAGGTCAGGAAGGCCAAGGAAGATATGCCCTTGAATCAAGAACAATTGATCGCTAAAGGTGGGAGAGAAACAAAGGATTCACTGGTCGGTGAGAATCATGCAGAAGTTTCAGCTGCAACAGTGGTGACAGATAATACAGATCAAGAAAAGAAATCTGTACAGGATATGGTGGCTCCCTCAGATAAGGATATGACAATTGCTGAAAGGGAGGAAGATATTATGGAAGCTAGTAAAGGTGGAGAACCATCTGAATTGTTAACTGTTGACGTTGAAGTGATATCTTGTGGAAGTGTTCCTACCAATAACAATTTGGATACTAGTGCTTCTATAGATGAGGTTCAGGATGTTGTGATACTTAGTAATGACAATGCTTCAGAAGGGCTTCCTAGTAAAGAATTTGATGACTGCAACACGACATCTACCTGTAGATCTGATAGTATGAATATTGAATGTTCAATTTCTGAGGAACCTAAAAAAGATTGCCTCAAGGAAACACTATCCAGCATCACTGAGGCCAAAGATATTTCTAGTGCCATTGCACATCAAGAAGATGTTCAAAATGTTGATACTGCAGACAAAACTGATACTGCTGATCTAAAGGAAAAATTGTCATTGAACACTGGTGATGTGAGAGATGTTCCTAATAGGAAACTATCTGCCTCTGCTGCACCTTTCAACCCATCTCCTGCTATCTTGATTAGTCCAGTGGCCGTAAATGTTAGCCTTCCCCCAAACGGTCCAATTCCTACAGTTGCACCTTGGCCTTTGAATGTTACCATTCACCCAGGGCCTGCAGGCATCATGCCTGCACCACCTCCTATGTGTGCGTCTCCTCATCACCCTTATCCTTCTTCCCCTCGGCCTCCTAACATAATTCATCCTTTGCCATTTGTGTATCCACCATATACCCAGCCTCAAGCTGTGCCAAGCAGCACCTATGCTATGAACAGAAACATGTTTCATCCCAACCAATATGCTTGGCAATGCAATATAAATCCAAATGCACCTGAGTTTGTGTCAGGAACAATTTGGCCAAGCTGTCATCCTGTACATTTCTCTGCCATGGCGCCTGTCACAGCTCCAATTTCCGAGTTTATGCCTGGACCAATTGTTCAGTCTGATAGTATTAATTGTGCAGCAACTCCATTGGAGAACAATGTTGGAGAAGAAACAAAGAAAGAAAGAGATAGCCTGGCAGTAATAGAAAGTGTGAATACAGAAGCTAAGACTTTATCATCAGACAAGATAGAATCTGAAGTATCTCATGAGAATGAAGCTAATGCATCTCAACTGAAACCTGAAATCACACACAAAGAGAACAGGGAACCCATTGCTGAAAAACATATTTTAAGAAACAGAAGGAAGTATGAAGGTGAGGGAAGTTTCAGCATTTTCATAAAGGGAAGGAGTCGTCGAAAACAAACTCTCAGAATGCCTATTAGTTTGCTAAATAGGCCATATGGATCACAGTCATTCAAAGTTATTTATAACAGAGTAGTTAGGGGGAGTGATGTTCCTAGAGCTTCCAGCACATCTACTGATAATGTTACATCCAGCACACCATAATCATGGCAGAGTTCAACTACAGCAAGGGCACATTTAATAGTTCGTATGTTAACCCTACAGCTTCGTGGTCCCAATATGTTACTGTTTTCTGGAAAACTGACCTTTAACAAATCAACTCAGCTATTTCCTCACCGACCAATCTTGTAGAGAAGACAGAGGTATGCTTTCTTCATTGCCTATACTTTGTATGTTTCTGCCATATCAACTGCATGAGATGAATCTATACATAATCCAATGAATTTTGTTATCTGAAAGTTTTACCAGTGATAGATTTTATCAATTACTACTCAAGTTTTAGGTAGATGTTCTGATTTCCCTGTTTTCTTGTCATGCATTGCTCAAAAGTCTCAAATTTTGATCTGTGAAATAGTTTCTATCCTCAGTATGGAAACTAAATATGTTTTTGTCAGTACAGGGGAGGACCTGGATCTCAAGATGGTTTTAGTTTTCTTTTTTGTGATGGGTTGAGACTGCTGCCAAAAAAAAAAAAAAATCTCATGTTCTAGTAACACCTCAGTTTATCAAGTTCAATTGTTTGGACGCAAGAATTTATGAACAAAAAGACCTAGAACATGTAGTAACACCTCATGTTGTAGCAACAGTTATTATGTAATTTAAGTTCTTCTATTTGAAGTTTATAATACTGGCGCATTGTACACATTTATGAAGAGCATGGCCTTTTGGCTTAGATTTATTACTGTTAAAACACCTTTACAATGCAGTAGAATATAAACCAAGACTAGGAGTGCAGTTTTATCAATGGATTTGCATGCAACCGAGACTATCCAAGATTTTCTTTCCTATTGATCTGTTCTTTGAATCCTCTAGAAAGCTCCAAGAAGAAAATATGCTCATGATGCTGGTGGCGGGATGTGCGGGAATATGGACTTTTTAGGTGAAAATGTCAAAACCATGTGTTTCTGAAAATGCATGTATAATACCGTGCGCACGCACAAATGTCCATGTGCATGTGCATACTGACACAAACCATGTGTAGACAGACACGGTGAATCCACATAATTGCATTCTGGTCCCTTTTGAAGTCAGGTTGGATATGAATTGGAGGCCACTTCAGCATTTTCTGACTTGGGGCTCCTCACTTTCCACTTTTCTGTTTGTTGCCCTGCTTCTCTTCCGCAGTGGTGAATCCAATGGCAGTGGTAAGTGATTTTGATGAAAGGTGCTGGACTATGGAAGAAATCAGGGGTCACATTTTCAAGGTGATCTGTTCGTTACTCAAACAATAACCAAAAAAAGGGAATAAAAAATATCTTCTGTTTCCTAAGCATTTAGTCGTCCTTCCTTTTCTTTTCCTTGATCCGCTCCTGCTGCTGTTCTCTTCTATTATGATAGTTCTCGTCAACTATTCTCCTGTTCTTCTCCTGCTGCTACAGCTCTTTCTGAATTATCTTTCTCCTTAAAAATCATTTTTTTAAATCTTGGTCACCTTGGTTAGGCCACCTTCCTAGACGATAGACGACAGATTTACAACCTAGTTTCCATAGATGAGTCAACCACTGTCATGATACACGGTGGGCCTACAAAAGGCTTACTTACCAATTGACACTGAACAAAAGTGATGAGCATATGGTAATACTAAAGCAAAAAAGTCAGTATATTTTTAAATATTTATATTTAACAGAATATGAATAGAAATATTGAACTCCATTATGACGGAGGAAAAAAAAAGGATTTGTTAGTAACCCGAGGATTGGTCCTCATTTATCCATTTTATTGTTGAAGTCACACTAGAGGGACATGAGGTTTCGGCTGAATCGAACTGGTCTTGGGCTCTCACCGTAAAATCATGCCACGATAACAGCCACAATAAGAACTCTTATGTAGAACGTAATTACAGGGCTCACTGATTGAATAAAAGGAGATTTCGTTATATAGAGTATTCAACTCAACTGACCATTTTAAGATACCTCATCCATGTGGGTCCCATCAAATAGATAAGCTATTTAACGTTTCTAGATTGTGTATATTCAGAGGAAAATTTACCATTCTTTATGACTGCTATTAACTAGATATCAACCTCAAGCTGTTGCCATATTCTAGCTAGACTATTGGCAAGAAAGGCACTGAAAAAACCTAAACAGAGTTGTTGATAACTTATTTTCTGTATATCTTTTGTATGTTGAAAACATATCAAATTCATAACTAAATGTCAATTATGTTCTAATTTATTCCTTATTATCTAGTGTAGAAATGGAAATAGAGTTTATTTTCTTGTAGAGTTTTCCCATTCTTTATTAATATACACGATCTTCAAAACAGGTGCACATTGGTAATCTTATCTCGGCACGCTACCCTTGTCAACAAGCTGCATATTCTTTATAAATTTTGAAATAAGGTACAATCCGTTTGCTGTAGTTTCCATGAAATTTTAACTTGATTAGCACAGCTCCTTATCTTTCTAGATGGTTTAGGCAAATAAGTGAGGTTTTTTAAAATGAAATTGATGTCCATTAATAGATCTGGCTCTGTAATTTGTAATCATGTTCGTGATTCAACTTCCACATGATCTTTATCCAAATTATGAATATTCAATATACATCTATTCTGTAGTTAATTCGAGTAATAGATATGTATCTTGATTTTCGTGTTTTTGCTATTTCGAAGTTTGATATGGAATATAGACTTTAACGATTTAATTTTGAAGGTTCATTAAGGGCATTTGTAACTAAAGAGTCAAGATCACATAATCTTAGTTTGCGATTTTGTAATTTATCATATATTTTCAAAATTTGAAAATTTGGATTGTTTGGGCTGCCCTTAGAAATTATATATATTTTTTTACTGAAAAAAAATTATTTGAAGTGTTTGGCAGCCCAAATTAATAGACATCCTATATTGTAGACATATTAACATTCAACAGGAGAGCTATCACCTAGAGACAATTAGTTTAGGAGGGAGAAGGGGACATCCTAAGAAGCATGATCATGACGGGTATGGTTCAAATAGTCACGTGACTTGACAACTCCTTAGAATGTAAGCCACACGGACACGACAATATGACACTAGAATATAAAGAAATATATATAAATGACAAGAGGAAATGTCCATTCATCCAAAAGTCCAGACATCTAATAATATATAATAATATTCGGTGATAACATATATGCTCAAATTCGAACTTTATACATTATAACTTTGCAAAAGGAATAGGCATGGACTCTTCAACTTTTTATAGACTAGCTCAGTATCGCACTTCTCATAGGCATTGACTCTTCAACTTTTTATAAAATTGTTCAGTATCATACTTCTCATAGTGAAAGATACTTAAACTTATTATAGTTTCGTACAAATCAATTTTTTGACGCATTTTTCACTATAGTCTTTGATATATATCTCAAATGTGTAACAAATAATGAAGTTTGAGAAATGTAGGACGTGTTGAAGAAATGTTTGACAAGTATCATAAACTAAAAAATATATAGTTTTTAATTGAAGACATGTTTGGAAAGTTCCCAGAAAGCGTCAGCGTCCAACACAGATCTCAGAGTGTCTCACACAACTATGGCTTCATGAAAGAAGTCTAATAGATAGATGTAAACGTGCCTTGTGATTACGAAACCAGTTTATATTGTGAATGTCAATCTGCATGGCATATATGTATATGTTTACGGTTCAACTTAAAATTTGGATTTACAGTTGTCTTTGAGATCATATCACTTAGTTAACCTGGCATGAGCAATGATAAAATGAATTTCAATTCATGGTTACTATTGACATGCTTTTTGTTATTATATCATAACTCCTAGTTGTTTTCACATTTTTGCTGATCAAATCTGTTGGATATATGCAGGTGAGTCTACTTAGAATGTCATTGCTATCAGAGCCAACTTTCAATTTTCATTTATTGGATGTTGATGCAAAAATATGACTATCCAGGTGAAATTAAGAAGAAACCAACTTTTGAAAGAAGGATTTTGTCCAAGATTATATTTGAACTGGCCTAAACATGCAGGCATTATATTTTTTTTATGAGGCTTCCTGTAAAAGAGATGTTAGGAATTTCTTTAAGGCCCTATTTGAGAGGTGTGCACTGGTTTACAAGATTAAAAATCTAATTTGACCCTAAACGAGAAATCCTAATTGAATCTTGGGTCAAATATTGTTTAAATTTGTTATATCCAATAACTCCTCTACTTGACATGTGACTAATCTTACATTCTTTTCTTTTTTTTATTAAACTCATTAATTCATCCTAACTCAGCTAAAATTCCCACTTCAAGTGGATGGGATGCAAGACACATACCCAACAAAAGAGATCTCATCACTTTTTCTTTTTTTTCCAAAGTGTGTGTGTGGGGGTGGGTGGGTGAGTCGTGTTCATGCATGCATGGCCGCGTGCATGCGTAGATTATAGATTATATCACAGGTATTCAAATATTATATTTCACATATCTGTCATGTGGGAATATAACTCTTTTAAGGGAAACTTCTTTGCTTTAGCGGATTTTATGAATTAGCGCATATCACACTTAAAAATTCATTTACAAAAACAGCACACTTTTTAGCCATATGATATATGTAAGTTGGGGGTGCAAGCGGATTCAGATATATCTCGATATATGGTTCAGCTCCGTATCCACATTAGTTGCAACAGATGAACTTTCCTCACTAAGCCATATCTGTATCCGTGATTAGAAAAAGGATATGGACATGGTAAATACCATACCTGATCTGTATATCCATTGCACCCTTATTATCAAGGCTTTCCAACTCATTATGCAATATGTTTTTTAAAAATAGTGCATTTTGCTTGTAACTTGTGGTTTCAGGTATTTCATGTTAGGCAACTTCTATGGGCATTATGATAACCCAAACAAGAAGTAACCTTTTTTTTTTTTATGTTAAGATGAATGGTGATTTAATAATATTCTTTTATCTGATCCATAATTGTTTCCATTTCCCTCATATTTGATTTGTATCCATAATTGATTTTCACGGATACAAATATGAGTTTTCCTTACCCAATCGTTTTTTTTTGTATTCGTGTTTGGCAAAGGGACACAGATATTGTTAACATTAACAATCTAGAGTTTGGGCTTGTTACTCATTCGCGATTGTTCTATTTCATAATGCTAGCAATGTACAGTGATTTATGAAGTACACTTAGAGGGGGGTGAATAGGTGTTCTGCTAATCTAATAACAAATAATGCGGAATAAATTTTTTTTACACTAACATAATTAATCACAAGTGATATTCAAAGAGTGCAGCGGAATTCCTGATAAAGGGCTCTAAAATTTCTCCTCAAGATTCTTCTTTTATAAGAGTGGAGGTGTTTCAATAGCTTTCTTGGATTATAACAAGTATGAGCGCACAAACAATATCAAGTATGTATAAATGAACAGTAGTAACAATGTAAGATATAAAGAGAGTAGAGTTTAGAGAGAGATAGCCAAATGCAAACATAAAGATATGTTTCGAGGTTCGAGCACTAAGCTTTACGACCCCGCCTTCACCTAGAAGGATTTCAACTCTCTCCAATAAGGACTCCACAAAGGATACAAACTCAATCCTCTACACAAGAGGAGGCACAAAGCCAAGGCATAAAGCCGATGCACAAAGGAATTACCTCTACACAAGTGGGAAGACACAAAGTCAAAGCACAAAGTAAAAAAGTGATTACAATACTTGATGGTCATAAAGATCACAAACAACATCTCTCACAATATAAGATCTTAGAGGATAGATTTTGCAATGAATAGCTTAAGCTTATGAGAAACAAAAGATTTTGAAAATGAAACTTAAAATAAAACACTTGGAAAACCTTCTTGAAAGCAAGGTTCTAAATATCAGATATCGGGATCGTATTGGATGATGTTTTTCATATCAGATATCAGAGGAGATATCGGGGATACGTGCGCATATTCGGAGTTCATATCAGACACTATATATATAATGAAATATTGATAACTAAAAGTTAGTTTAGTGTCATAGATATCATTTACTTAATAAAAATGATGTAATATGCATGTAAAGACAGTAAAAAAATAATGTACATTTGCACGCGATCGTGCCATAAATAAGTTATTTCATATCGGGCGATATTTCGGGCAATTTATCAACCGATATCGGGTGATTTATTGGCTGATATTTCAAATATCGGTCGTTTTTTTGCTGCAAATGATATGGCGAACGATTTTCCCATACCGTATCGGTATAAAAGAGATATCGGCCGATATCTCGGACGACTCGGTCGATATTTAAAATAGGGCTTGAAAGATACAAAAAGTAGAAATCTAAGTCTAAAACTTGAATTTTTCAAAACTTATTTTCTTTGATTTTTTTCAAAACTTCAAAACACAATTGCGATAAGGATTTGGAGTACAAAAACTTTTGAAAAACTGGTTGAAAAACTCTGTTGAAAGTGAGAATATTAGCTCTTGAAAATCTTGTAGAAAGATCACCCAAAAACCCTTACATATAGGCCAATAGATAAACTAGCCATTGGGGGTCAAAAAGTGTCAAAAATGGCCTGTCAGTCGACTGCCCGGTCGACTGATCAACGAGCAAATTTTTGACCGTTGGAACCTGGTGGTCGACCGGGTGGTTGACCGACCATCCAGAGACCCAGTCTGTGTAATAGGTCAACTTGGAGAATATTTTTAGCCCTAAAACATTAGAATTTGGAAATAAGTATATAGAAAGAATTTGGAGATATTTAAGTTATCTTTCAAATGAAACTTAAATCAAATCTATCTGATTTTTGAGTAAAACGTTATGATCAATATACTGAAAGGTATCAAACTAGAAAACTGTAAACTGTTTTCAGAACATGAACTGATTTCAAACCAATATTTGATATCATTAACGTTTGAATAAGAAAACGATCATTGAATAAGAAATGTAGCCTTGAAAGTTATCTTTGTAATGCAATTTAATTCATGTCGATTGAATATCAGAATATAAAGATATGACTAAAACACTGAAAGGGTGTCGAGTAGATCAGCAGAACGATCGGCCGACCGGTTGACCGAGAATACCCGAGAGCTCTGCAGATGGAGTCAGTCGACCGGTCGGTCGGTCAATCTCTGTTGCGGTTGACTGGTCGGTCGATCGAGCTTAGCTCTCTTGGGCTCGTGCATGTCTGTGCACGTCGGTCGACTGTGTAGTCGACTGACATTGCTATGGCAGTGGCCCAAAAACACAATTTTGAGATTTTTAAATGAACTTTTGAAACCCAATTAAATTCCAATAAATCCCAATAATTTCACAAAAATAAGTTCATGTAAATACAATGAAGTACAAATATGTATAATAAAAAATCAACATATATTACAAACGTGTGAACTTGTATTTGAGATATATAAATTCAATTTAGAAACTGAAATCATATTTTTTCAAGAACCAAACTACTAAATGAAAATCCAATTATGATAAATATAAAACTTAAACTCAAGAATTCAACTCATCAAAATAAGTTTTTTAAATACATTTGAAGCATCAATATATTTGGATGAAATTCGATACATATATAAACTATTTTAAACTTGTTTTTGATGAAATCTATTTATGAAAGCAAAAACGTATACTTATTAAACTGAAACCAAAATCAATAACAAACTTTGTATATGTGTGTGAGCTTGAGCAATCAAAACTAATCTGTACCTTACACAAAATCTAAACTTACAAAACTCTAAACACAAGTCTTCTTGAAGATCTTCTTCTCCGTGTAGACTTGATCCAAACTTGATTCTCCGAGCTACACTCTATCTTGAGTGCTAGATATGTTCTATATGTTTGAGCTCTGGAATCAACATATATTAGCTCCAAACTTGACTTTGAGTCTTTTAGTGATTCTAAACATTAACTAAGATCTTGATCAATTTCTAAAACATAAACACAACAAGATCATTAGTACTATAATTACATGAGTTGGTCATCATCAAAACTAGAATGATGAGCCTTTGGGCCAACAATTCAAAGAGTTGATACTTGATCTCCTAGATACCTATAGAATTCCGTAAAAAGCCGTAATCGATGAAAATATAACGAATTTATGAGATGACTGGCACTTTAACCATGCTCGTAATGAACTTTTGAGGTGTATTTATGCTCGAATTCCTTGTGGGATCCATGCTTCTGTGATTCTTTGTCGACTGAAATCTCATTGTATTGTGGTAGGCAGCAGTGCCCAACTTCCTTTTGTTATTTTTGATAGGGTGCTTACCCTGTAAACCTTCTGTATTTGGTTTCATTTATCTAATGAAACAGACCATTAATTAAGCAAAATATAAATAACATAACCTTAATTTGTTGATTAAAACAAGCGATCAAGCTCATGCAAGATAACAACAATGTTAAGTTCACAATTTGCTGGAATGCCTAAAACCTATTCAGGTCTCTTCAGGGAAAAGAAAAAAAAAAAAAGAAAAAAAAAAAAAAGAAATGTGACAGAAAATCAGAATCAAGGAGAAATTTATCATTCGTGTTCTTCACTTTGGAATTAATCTGCTTCCTTCAATTATCCAAAGCTGCGTTGAAGCTTTTGATTTTTTTCAGTGAGCTCTCGAGCCTATTCAGAAATTTCAGGTGAATGATTGCATGCAATTTATGTAACAGAGTTTAACATTGTTGTAACAGTGAGCTTTTAATGTAAGAGATGGCAAGAGAAAGAGAGAAAGATAGCAATATAAGATGATAGAAATAAGGAGAACAACACACCAGTATTTAACGTGGTTCGGTCAATGTGACCTATGTCCACGGGAGAAGACAGCAAGAGGATTCTACTAATCAAATGTGGAGAACATAAGAAATTACAACTCTAATCTCACTCATCGAAACCTAATGAAACCCAACTCATAGAGCTTAACAAAAGGAAGAGAAGTGTCAAGAGAAAGGAGAGGACAAGACAATATTTAGCAACTCGCTCTTCTCACTTCCTTGCTCTTTACCTTGCTAACAAATCTCATGCAATGTGATGCCTATTTATACGCAAAACTTCTAAACACCTTCATAACTTCACCCCACACATATATCAAAATCATAGGGTGGCTAATGTTGGCCCAGAGACCCTTCACTCTAGTTTTGATGATGATTAACTCATGTAGATATTGTTACTAATAATCTTGTGATATTTAATTTCAGATATTTGATCAAGATATTAGTAGGTGATTAGCTTCAATAAATGTGTTTTAGAGCTTTCACATGGTGATTCAAGAGCTCGAGCGTCAAGTTCACATCTAGCACTCGGTTGGAGTCAAGCTCGGTGGATCACTTTTAGATCGAGTCAACTTGGAGACGGCGTTCTACAAGAAGACATCGGTTTGTTTAGGTTAAGATTGTTTAGATCTTGTGTATAGATTAGATAGTGTTGATATGCTCAAGTTCACAATACACACACTTGTTTAAAATTTCATGTGTTTGGTTTTCCAGTTTAACCTGTTTCGGTTTTTCATATATATGGTTTCATGAATCGATAGAATCAAAACAAGTTTACATGGTTTAATGTATATTAGATTTAATTTATATACATCTATACTTCATCTATTTAAAAAAACTTATTTTGATAGTCTATTTTATGAGTTTGGAGTTTTGTATTTAAACAAAACTTATTTTTGAATTTTATGTCAAAAACATAGATATAATATCCTTCATGTATATTGGATTCTATCCATATACAATATGCTTCAAAGTTGTTTAAATATCATGTTTTTGTATTTACATGAGTTTAGAAAAAAATCAGATTTCCATTTCAAAAATCTAAGTTTTGAAAAATATGGATTTTGGTTTAAGACAAATTTTCTATCTCACAAAAATGGTTCAAATTGTTTGATATATGTGTTGAATTTTTGTCACACATATTTGTATTTGAAAGATCTAATAAGAACTGATTTTTGTGAAATTTATGTGATTTTATGGGATTTAATAGAAGAAAAAACCCGTGACCTGGCTGTCTGCCGGTCGACCGGACCGGTCGACCGTAGCAGAAGTCGGTCGACCGGTCCGGTCGACCGACGTGCACAGGATGTGCACGCAGCCAAGGCTAGTGGGCCGATCGGCCGGGCGGTTGACAGTCCAGAGAGCTCTGCTCTCTGGAAATGGCCTCGGTCGACCGGACCAGTCGACCGGCAGAGAGCTGCTGCACTCTGTATCCAGTCCCGGTCGACCGGGCGGTCGACCGGAGGCACAACGGTCAGAAATCTGACCGTTGGGCCGGTCGACCGGGCGGTCAACCGGAAGGGCAAAACTGCCCTTTCCTGCTGCCAACGGGCAGAAATTTTGTGGGGCTATATATACCCACTCATTTAAGCTGGTTTCTTCAAGAATTTTAAGAGCAATATTTTCTATCTTTCAGCAAGTTTTTAAAAGAGTTTTAATGCCAAAAGATTTGATCTTTATTTGTTTTTAAAAGGGTTGGAAAAATCAAGAAAAGGAGAAAGCTTTGGGATTGGTTTTTGATCTTCATTTTTATATCTATTCTAGAAGTGTTCCCAAGAGTTTTTCTTTGTGTTTTTGATTTTCAAACTCTTTGTTTTTCTCACACTTGAGCTATCTATCTATCCTATCTATTAGGATCATTGTTTTGTGAGAAAGAATTAGTTTGTGGTTGAGAGAGAACACCAAGTGTTGTAACCTTCCATACTTTGTGATATCCCTTTAGTGAGAGGTGATTGTGTTGATATCCCTCTAGTGAGAAGTGATTGTGGAAGTGGTGTTTGCATCCCTCTAGTGTGAAGTTGATTATTGTTTGACTTTGTGCCTATCCCTCAATTGTGAGGTGGATCTTGTGTTGGCTTTGTGCCTAGCCTCTAGTGAGAGGTTGTGTTGTTGGAGAAAGGAGTTGTGTACTCTCAAATTTTATTTACCCAAATCCTCAGTGGAGGTTCTCTGTGTGGGAAATCCTGTGTGGACGAGTTAGTGGAAATCCTTCTGTGTGAAGGTGGGGACGTAGAGCTGTGTGCTCGAACCTCGAAACATATCTTTGTGTTTGCGTTAGATCCACTTTCTCTAACTCTCTCTCTTACATTGTGCATTGTTCATATTGTTCATATCATTTATATGCTTGGTTTGATTGTGTGCCCATACTTGTGTTTAACCAAGAGAGCTTCATATAGCATCTCAACTCTTATTTAGAGGAATCAAGAAGAGTTAGTCTAGAGCCCTTCACCGGAAATTCAACTATACTCTTTGGTTATACTAAGTGTGTTGCATTAAGTTTTTAATTCCGCATCATTTATCATTAGATTCGCCTTACATCTATTCACCCCCTAGGTGTACTTTTAATTGGTATCAGAGCCTGCGCTCCTAATATTAGGTTTAACCACTTAGGAGTGAGATCTTGGTTTTGCTAATCTAGATTTGCATTTGCGCACATATAGTTTGCACTCATGGATTGCCCTCCTATGTTTGATATCTCAAAAATTGATATATGGAAGGTTATGATGAGTTGACATTTAAAAGTCATAGATTTTAAAGTTTACCTTGCCATTACTAAGGAATCCTACCTTAGTAATAGCAAGCATTTAGAGGCCAATGCACTAGCCCTAGAGGCACAGCAAAGAATATTTAAACATAGTTTCTCATTATGATTCCGCCTTTGCAGTGTGGAACATCTTGACCTCTCCAAAGCTTCAATTGCCAATCCAAGTGGAGAAGGAATCTAGTGGAGAAGAGTCCGACTAACGTTGCTTCATGGCCAAGGGAATGACTCCCTTGAGGTACATTCGGATACTCAACTAGATAGTGCTAGTTCTTCTTGTGATGAATATATTGATGCCGATGCATTACATGAAGAACTTTCCATTGTTTGTGAAAAACTGTTAGAAAAATATAAATCTTTGAAAAAGAAAAGTTTTGAACTTAATAAAGAAAATGAGGATTTAGTTTCAAAACTTGATGTGGCTTTGCACAAGAAGATTGAGATTTTCAATTGAACGTGACTCATTGAAATCTCAACTTGAACTTGCCTTAAATGAAAATAAAATTTTGAAAAATAAAATGATTGTGAAAATGTTTTAAAGAAAAATGAGACTTTAACTTCAAAACTTAATTTTGTTATAAAAGAAAATGAAACTTTAAAAAATAAAATTACTTCTATTTCAAAAGAATTAGATTTGGTTTCAAAGAAAAATATTTCTTTGAAAAATATTTAGATTCTCATGTTTGCCATGCTAGTTTAGCTTCACCACCTAGTCTATCATATGGATTATTACTTTTGTGTTCTCACCATAGTTTAACTATTGTGTATAACATAATTCTAAATCATGTGCATGTACATATGTTGGTTTATGTTTTTATTTTGCACTTTATGATTTGATTACATATTTAAGATGTAGATTTCATTAAAACTTGAGTATATACTTGTACAACTAGTGAGCCACAGATAGATTATTATATGTTTATGCTTGAATGCTCATTTGTACCCATTAAATGTAATAGTATAGCCTAGTTTTGATGATTCATACATTTTGAATTGTATTCCCTATTTTTGTGCATGTTTTCATGTTTGTGATTAGCTTCATGTAATATGTCTATTTTGTCAAAACTTTTGATATATATGTATACCCTTGAGTCATTTGCTTTTCATGCAAAATCTCTTTATAGACTCAATTGTGTTTGGATATGTATGTATACCTTTAGCTTTGACAAAACATACATATGCCTTGAAGTTTGAATTATTTTGATGAAAATTGAATTTTGATGATTTTTTTCATAATTTTCATGTTTGTAAAGGAATTTCATATTGAGCCTTAATGTCTCATTCCATGATTTTATTGATTACATGATTTTCACACTCACATTACATGATGTTTTTCTCATGACTTTGTTTTCATAAGTATTACTTGTGCTATATAGATTTTGAGTGTTGATTATGTGATTTTCATATTTTCATGGAATATATTCTTATTTTATTCCTTACTTGAAGGATTTCGTACTAGTTTTCAACTTTATCATAAAACTAGTTGCGTAGTTCTTCATTTGGTAGAGTTTTCAATTATGCTAAAATTATTTTCAAACTTATTTTTTTTTGAAAACCCTACCCATTAAAGGGTGGTTGGATGGGCGATCATGCCTTGTATGCTTAATTGAAAATCATTTTAAATTGTGCATGAAAGGGAGGTATTTATGTGTTATACACTTTATCCTCATTGTGTTTTCAATTGGTATCACAATTGATATTTATTTTGTATACTCATAATTGTTTCTATATATGTATGTTTCAACTTCAAATAGTATCAATTTCGATTGGTATTTAACTTTTTATACATATATATGTGTTGTGCTTACTATATCTTTATATCCTTAAGCACAAGTTTTGTTATATAAGCTTGATTTAGTCCTTAATGTCAATTATTTTTCAATTGATATCTTATACAAGCTTATGCATCGTTTTCATTAGTATTTTATAAAGGGGGAGAAAATTCATGTTTTACCTTTCAATCGATTTTGTTTACAATTGGTATCTTACTCCCACTCTTTATGTTGAAAAATTGATATCTTAGTTTTTATTTGGTTTTCTATGCTCCTAATAAAAATTATTTTCAATTGGTATATATTTCATTTTCAATATTGGTATCAAGAACATTAAATTGATATTATTCTCTATTTGGTATCTCTATTGCAAAATGATTTTAGTGTTTAACCAAAAAGATTAGTTTATGTTTTTCAATTGGCATCAAAAGTGTAAAATATTTTCAGTTGGTACAAATTTTTACAATTGGTATCAATATTTCCTATATGCTTATATCTTTCAATTGGTATCAAAATTTTTGTTGGTATCTTCAAAATGTTTAGTTTATGTTCAATTGGTAGCATAAATTGGTATCATAATGTTTCGATGTGTACCTTCATACAAAATTGATATATATTTCAATTGGTATCATAATGTTTTGATTTGTATTGCTTATATGCAAGGGAAGCTTAACGTCTTCTCTATACATATATATACCTTTATTGTTTGATTTATGCAAAAAGTAAAAATATTATTTATGCCCTTTATTGTTTGTACCCCTTTGTTGATGAATTGATAAAAAGGGGGAGAGATATTTTAGAGTTTGATATATCCATATTTACTTCATGTTTAAATATGCATTTTTTTTGTTATCTCTTACCATTGGTATCAAGAACATCTTTTGTTGGTATTAAGAGTTTTTGTTGGTATCAAGAGCAACATTTTTTAAGATATTTTTATTTTAAAATTGGTATCAAGAGCATGTTTATTTCATTTGGTACCAAATATCATGTTTATGCATATTTATGTTGAGCATTCATTAAATATCTTATTGTTTATTGCTATGCATGAGTTAAGGGGGAGCTTTTATGAAGCTTAACTTTAATCCATGCATATATGACTCCATGAGTTTTGTCATTATCAAAAAGGGGAAGATTGTTGGCCCAGAGGCCCTTCACTCTAGTTTTGATGATGATTAACTCATGTAGTTATTATTACTAATAATCTTGTGATATTTAGTTTCAGATATTTGATCAAGATATTATAGGTGATTAGCTTCAACAAAGGTGTTTTGAAGCTTTCATATGGTGATTCAAGAGCTCGAGCGTCAAGTTCACATCTAGCACTTGGTTGGAGTCAAGCTCGGTGGATCACGTTTGGATCGAATCAACTTAGAGACGGAGTTCTAAAAGAAGACATCGGTTTGTTTAGGTTAAGATTGTTTAGATCTTGTGTAAAAATTAGATAGTGCTGATATGCTCAAGTTCACAATACACACACTTGTTTAAAGTTTCATGTGTTTGGTTTTCCGGTTTAACCGGTTTCGGTTTTTCATATATATGGTTTCATGAATAGATAGAATCAAAACAAGTTTACATGGTTTAATGTATATTAGATTTAATTTATATACATCTATGCTTCATCTATTTAGAAAAACTTATTTTGATAGTCTATTTTATGAGTTTGGAGTTTTGTATTTAAACAAAACTTATATTTGGATTTCATGTCAAAAACATAGATATAATATCCTTCAAGTATATTGGATTCTATCTATATACAATATGCTTCAAAGTTGTTTAAATATCATGTTTTTGTATTTACATGAGTTTTGTAAAAATCAGATTTCCATTTCAAAAATCTAAGTTTTGAAAAATACGGATTTTGGTTTAAGGCAAATTATCTATCTCACAAAAATGGTTCAAATTGTTTGAAATATGTGTTGAATTTTACTTACACATATTTGTATTTCAAAGATCTAATAAGAACTGATTTTTGTGGAATTTATGTGATTTTATGGGATTTAATAGAGGATAAAAACCAGAGTTTTTAATCCCCATAATTGTCTGACCTGGCTGTCTGCCGGTCGACCGGAGTGGTCGACCGTAGCAGAAGTCGGTCGACCGGTCCGGTCGACCGACGTGTACAGGACGTGCACACAGCCAAGGCTGGTGGGCCGGTCGACCGTCCAGAGAGCCCTGCTCTCTGGAAATGTCCCGGTCGACCGGCAGAGAGCTGATGTTCTCTGTATCCAGTCCCGGTCGACCGGGCGGTCGACGGAGGCACAACGGTCAGAAATCTGACCGTTGGGCCGGTCGACCGGGCGATCGACCGGAAGGGCAAAACTGCCTTTTCCTGCTGCCAACGGGCATAAATTTTGTGGGTCTATATATACCCACTCATTTGAGCTGGTTTCTTCAAGAATTTTAAGAGCAATATTTTCTATCTTTCAGCAAGTTTTTAAAAGAGTTTTAGAGCCAAAAGATTTGATCTTTATTTGTTTTTTAAAGGGTTGGAAAAATCAAGAAAAGGAGAAAGCTTTGGGATTGATTTTTGATCTTCATTTTTATATCTATTTTAGAAGTGTTCCTAAGAGTTTTTCTTTGTGTTTTTGATTTTCAAACTCTTTGTTTTTCTCACACTTGAGCTATCTATCTATCCTATCTATTAGGATCATTGTTTTGTGAGAAAGAATTGGTTTGTAGTTGAGAGAGACCACCAAGTGTTGCAACCTTCCATACTTTGTGATATCCCTCTAGTGAGAGGTGATTGTGTTGATATCCCTCTAGTGAGAGGTGATTGTGGAAGTGGTGTTGCATCCCTTTAGTGTGAGGTTGATTATTGTTTGGCTTTGTGCCTATCCGTCAATTGTGAGGTGGATCTTGTGTTGGCTTTGTGCCTAGCCTCTAATAAGATGTTGTATTGTTGGAGAGAGGAGCTGTGTACTCTCAAATTGTATTTACTCAAATCCTCAGTGGAGGTTCCCTGTGTGGGAAGTCCTGTGTGGACGAGTTAGTGAAAATCCTTCTGTGTGAAAGCGGGGACGTAGAGCTGTGTGCTCGAACCTCGAAACATATCTTTGTGTTTACGTTTGATCCACTTTCTCTAACTCTCTCTTACATTGTGCATTGTTCATATTGTTCATATCATTTATATGCTTGGTTTGTGTGCCCATACTTGTGTTTAACCAAGAGAGCTTCATATAGCACCTCAACTCTTATTTAGAGGAATCAAGAGGAGTTAGTCCACAGCCCTTCACCGAGAATTCGGTTACACTCTTTGGTTACACTAAGTGTGTTGCATTAAGTTTTTAATTCCGCATCATTTATTATTAGATTCGCCTTACATCTATTCACCCCCTAGGTGTACTTTCAATTGGTATCCGAGCCTGCGCTCCTGATATTAGGTTTAACCACCTAGGAGTGAGATCTTGGTTTTGCTATTCTAGATTTGCATTTGCGCACATATAGTTTGCACTCATGGATTGCCCTCCCATGTTTGATATCTCAAAAATTGATATATGGAAGGTTATGATGAGTTGGCATTTAAAAGTGATAGGTTTTAAAGTTTACCTTGCCATTACCAAGGAATCCTACCTTAGTAATAGCAAGCATTTAGAGGCCAATGCACTAGCCCTAGAGGCACAACAAAGAATATTTAAACATGGTTTCTCATTATGATTCCGCCTTTGCAGTGTGGAACATCTTGACCTCTCCAAAGCTTCAATTGTCAATCCAAGTGGAGAAGAAATCTAGTGGAGAAGAGTCCGACCAACGTTACTTCATGGTCCAAGGGAATGACTCCCTTGAGGTACATTCGGATACTCAACTAGATAGTGCTAGTTCTTCTTATGATGAATAAATTGATGTCAATGCATTAAATGAAGAACTTTCTATTGTTTGTGAAAAACTGTTAGAAAAATATAAATCTTTGAAAAAGAAAAGTTTTGAACTTAATAAAGAAAATGAGGATTTGGTTTCAAAACTTGATGTGGCTTTGCACGAGAAGATTGAGATTTTCAATTGAACGTGATTCATTGAAATCTCAACTTGAACTTGCCTTAAATGAAAAAAAAAATTTAAAAAATAAAAATGATTGTGAAAATGTTTTAAAGAAAAATGAGACTTTAACTTCAAAACTTAATTTTTTTTTAAAAGAAAATGAAACTTTGAAAAATAAAATTACTTCTATTTCAAAAGAATTAGATTTGGTTTCAAAGAAAACTATTTCTTTGAAAAATATTTAGATTCTCATGTTTGCCATGCTAGTTTAGCTTCACCACCTACTGTATCTATTGCGTGCTCGACTTCTTCTTCCATTATTGAAAATGATATAAATATTTTAAAGAAGAGTGTTGATTGTTTGGGTTCCACTTTGAGTCAATGTGCTTTGAACTACACACGTTTGAAATCTATGTTTCAAAAGAAATATGTTCCTCCTATGCATGCACACAAACCACGACATACACATGCCTCCCACGTACATACACATAACACTATGCATACTCATGTGTACACATGTACACATTGTGGACGTAAGGGCCACCTTGTAAGATTTTGTTATGATAGGATACATAATGAAAATTTTGCAAATAGATTTGTTTGGGTTAGGAAAGGAGCTAACCCTCATGGACCCAATAAAGTTTGGGTACCAAAAGTCACTCCTATTTTTGATATAGGTGGGAGCTCTCACATGACATGAGAGTTGTTGGTACCTTGAGGTGGATGTGTTCCGAGCTTAAAGATGACAATTTTGGATGCATCACTTTCAAGGGGAGTTTGGTGGGAGGACCACCATGGTTTGGAGACATAGAGATGTGCCATCTTGGTTTTGGTAACAATCTCTTACTCCCATTTATGTTTACATGCTTTTAGATTATTAATTTTTAGCATGTCATGTTTTTATGATTATTATGTTAAATGTCATGATAGTTAGATTTGTGACATACATGTATAGTATTTGAGATACACACATGTTCATATGGATTATTACTTTTGTGTTCTCATCATAGTTTAACTATTGTATATAACATAATTCTAAATTATGTGCATGTACATATGTTGGTTTATGTTTTTATTTTGCACTTTATGATTTGATTACATATTTAAGATGTAGATTTCATTAAAACTTGAGTATATACTTGTACAACTAGTGAGCCACAGATAGATTATTATATGTTTATGCTTGAATGCTCATTTGTACCCATTAGATGTACTAGTATAGCCTAGTTTTGATGATTCATACATTTTGACTTGTATTCCCTATTTTTGTGCATGTTTTCATGTTTGTGATTAGCATCATGTATATGTCTATTTTGTCAAAACTTTTGATATACATGTATACCCTTGAGTCATTTGCTTTTCATGCAAAATCTCTTTATAGACTCAATTGTGTTTGGATATGTATGTATACTTTTAGTTTTGACAAAACATACATATGCCTTGAAGTTTGGATTATTTTGATGAAAATTGAATTTTGATGATTTTTTCATAATTTTCATGTTTGTAAAGGAATTTCATATTGAGCTTTAATGCCTCATTCCATGATTTTATCGATTACATGATTTTCATTTCATATTGAGCTTTAATTTCTGTTGTGGTGTGTACCGAACTGTACGATGCCGCACAATTCCTTCATTATTGCAGAATTGATCAAACTCCATCGAAAAGAACTCGATTCCATTGTCGGTCCTGAGGCGCTTCACCTTCTTTCCTATTTGCTTTTCGATCATAACCTTTCACTGCTTGAAGGTAGCAAACACATCGCTCTTATGCTTAAGAGGATATACCCAAACATTTTTGGAATAATCAATCAATTAAAGTCAGAAGATAACTACCTCCACCTTTCGATGGAACCTGAGAGGGACCCCAAACATCTGAATAGATGTAGTTTAAGGTATCTTTAGTCCTGTGAATATCTGTACCAAAAGAAACTCTGTACTACTTGTAAAAAACACAATGTTCACAAAAGTCAAGTTTTCTTATTTTCTGGCCACAAAGCAAACTTTACTTACTCAACACATGTAGTCCTCTCTCACTCATATGCCCTAACCGCATATGCCACAAACGAGTGGTATCTAAGTCTGAGTCTTCTGACATTGACAAAGCGGCATCACCTGTCACCGTGCTACCTTGAAGGATATAAAGGGTATCCACCTTCTTTCCTTTCATCACAAGAAGAGAGCCTTTCCTAACTCTCAAAACTCCACCTTCAGCTGAAAACTTATAACCGTTGGATTCAAGGGTGCCCAAAGAAATTAAATTTTTCTTCAAATCCGGCACATGCCGAACATTACTCAATGTTCTAACAATACCATCATGCATCCTAATCTTGATTGACCCAATACCAATTATCTTGCAGGGACATGTTATTTCCCATTAAGACATTACCACCATCAATTGACTGGTAAGTCACAAACCAGTCCCTGTGGGGACATATGTGATAAGAATAACCTGAATCAAGAACCCACTCATCTCGTGAATGGACATCAAAGACGGTAACTGAAAGAACCTCATGTGATGTGAAGGCTTCTTCTGCAACACTAACAACCGAAGATTTTTCATCTTGAGATTTCCTCCTTATATTTTCTTTTTCTTTGAGCTTAAAACAATCCCTTTATAGTGTCCAAACTTATGACAATAGTGACACTCAACATTTTTTCTTAACCTAGATTTAGATCTAGATTTTCCTCGAGATTTTTCTCGACCCTTCTCTGTACGACCACGGATGAGCAAGCCTTCAGCTTGATCCTCACTTCCTACAACTCCTTAGAATGTAAAGCTGATTTGACATCTTCTAAAGAGAGTGTATCTCTACCATATAGCATACTATTAACAAAATTTTCAAAGGAAGGAGGTAATAAGCATAATAAGATGAGAGCCTAATCTTCTTCATCTATTCTAACATAAATATTTTTTAAATCCATGAGAATTTTATTGAGCTCATCTAAGTGGTCTTTAATTGGCATACCTTCCTTCATGTGAAGTGTGAAGAGGCGCTGCTTCAAGTAGAGCTTGTTGGTCAGGGACTTTGTCATATACAAGCTCTCTAATTTGAGCCACAAACCGGTGGCGGTATTTTCATCGGCAACCTCCCGTAAAATTTCGTCGGCTAGACAAAGTTGTATGGCACTATGCGTCTTCATCTCGAGTTTCTCCTTTTTGTCATCGGACATGGATTCCGGCAACTTGTCCTTACCAGACAAGACTTTCAACAAGCCTTGTTGCACCAAGAGAGCCCGCATTTTGACTCTCCACAAAGTGAAGCTATTTCTCCCGTCGAATTTCTCCACTTTGTACTTTACCGAAGCAATCTCGAAACTCACAAGAAGATAATACTAGTTCTGATACCAGTTTGTTGTAACTGTGGGCTTCTAATGCAAGAGATGGTAAGAGAAGGAGAGAGAGATAGCAATATAAGATGATAGAAATAAGGAGAACAACACACCAGTATTTAACGTGATTCGGTCAATGTGACCTACGTCCACGGGAGAAGACAGCAAGAGGAATCCACTAATCAAAAGGGGAGAATAAAAGAGATTACAACTCTAATCTCACTCACCCAAGCCCAGTGAAACCAAACTCACTAGAGCTTAACAAAAGAAAGATAAATGGTAAGAGAAAGGAGAGGACAATACAATATTTAATAACTCTCTCTTCTCACTTCCTTTCTCTTTGCCTTGCCAAGAAATCTCATGCAATGTGATGCCTATTTATAGGCAAAACTTCTAAACACCTTCATAACTTCACCCTACACATACATCAAAATCATAGGGCGGCTAAGATCTTCATAGGGTGGCTAAGATCTTTATAGTGCGGTTATGATCTTCAGAGTGTGGTTATTGATGACTTTTAGGGTGGCTACAGATTTCATAGGGTGGTTAAGATCTTCATAAGGTGGCTAATTGATTTTGAGAAAAGGTCTAAGATTATGGTTTGGTTTATTCATTAAAGACAAATGAACAAACATTTTCTCTCTGAGACTTGCAGTTCAGCTTTTGCAATCTCGAGCTCTAACTTGAATTTTTTGACATCAGATATCGCGTTCTTATTTTCAATGTCTGAAACCACATGAACAGAGTGATAAAATAAATAAAGAAATAAATAAAAGGTTTCAGCAACAACATTTAGAAATTAGAAAATCGACCGTGAAAGCTTACCGAGGGTCTGTTTGGTGAGGAAAGCAAGCATAGAAAACTGAGTCAGTTTTCTGTTGAAAAAATGTGGGCCTGAAAATAGCATGTAAAAATAAGCTCGTTTATGTGCAGTACTGTTTGGAGCCCCGAAAAACACGACAAAGAAAAGCAAAAACTGACGAGGTCAAAATTTCATGGGGCTCACAAAATTCAGCCTAGTTTTTCAAAGAACATTTCCCTGTTTGAACCTGAGTCACCTGAATCAGCTGAAATGGAAGTGCCTGATTTAGGCAACATCACATCAAATTAAGCTTGATGAAGACTTGCTCTTTTCAGCAGTAAGCTCTGGTTCCTTGCTTTTCAAGAGCCCCTCCATTCATAAGATAAGCAAGTTAGGGCAACATCAAGATTTGCGAAAGCAAAAAGAAAACTACTGATACCTAACAGAAAGAACAATGAAAGCTTATCGTGTTTTCAATGCCGGAGGGTGCAGTTTGAATAGGGCTAAATTCATCTTTATGAACTACTATATTTGTTAATTCAAATCACTAAATTCCAACAATCTTTACTTTTATCGCTCAAATGAATTCAAGACACCAAATCCCTACGATCTTTATTTTTCTTTGGACCGGATTTGAACTTATTTTTGAACTACATGCATATCAAGCTTCACTTCAAATCTCAATTTGTGCTCCAGTGTCTCAATTTCAGCCTGGAATTGTCACCCGCAGTACCTTCTTCCTCTTGTGTTCCTCAAGTTCGATTAAGTTATCACCACATGATGCGTTCTCAGATAAAGTGACGGGGACATCAATATCATGAGAGAAATCGAATTGAGCCTGTATTTTTTTTTAGTCTAGTGTGTTTTTCTTTTATTTTATTTAGTCTTTTTTTTTTTTAATATTTAGTCCCACAATCAAAAATTGTTGGCTTTACGCTCCATTGCTTTCAATAAAAATAGAATAGGATTTTGAGAAAAAATGTTTGAGTTGTTTTCCCTAGAAGGGACGTGCGGCCCATGGCAGGGTGTGAAAGAGACAGATGAGCCTGTCTTCCAAGTGACCTGGTCTGAGGGAGTGTTTGGTTGCAAGAAAGTGGGCGAAAGTAAGGAATGTGAGAAGTATAATTGTTCACTTCCTTTTCTATCCAAATACTGGAAAGGAAAATAAGAAAACGCTTTTTCTTTTCTCTTTTCTCTTTTACACAACCATTTTCTCACTTTCAGGGTGCTACAATTAATTATGTAGTCATGTAAATCTCATTTGTAATAAGTTGTAGCACAAAACAGTTAATTTTTGATCATGTAAATCTCACTTGCATTCTAATTACAGTCTATTTTTTATTTTAATTAATTTTTATTTTAATATTATTTTGCGGTCAACTTTGTGGTCAACTTTTCTACTTCCACTTCCACATTACCATCCAAACATCGGAAAAAAACATAATATTTTTCAAACCACCGTTACCAACAAAATCCGAACACCGGAAAACTTACTAACCAATTCCCAAGTTCCAAAGAGAACTATTACCACTTCCTCACTTCTTCACTTCCTCACTTCCACCCTTAACCAAACAGGCCCTGAAACAAACTGGAAGTAGTGGCTTCTAAGGGTGCAAATAAAGGTATTATTTTTTTTATTATGAAGGAGGACAATAATAAGATTAAAAAGGAAGAAATTAATAAGAGTTAGAACTAAGGACTACCACCAGTTCATCATTCTTGCGGGTTAACTGAACAATTTTCCACGCTTTAATGTTCTCATAATGCTGTTTTACCTGCAAACAGATCAAAATATCAAGAAAAGAAAAACCAACAAAAAAATGAAAAACTCATCATAAAAGAAATTAAAGAAGCTTGTGATCAATTCATTGGACACCTGTTCTGGATTCTTCGCTATGTAGTGGCCGATCGCGACGCTGCCACCGGCGAGCGCCACAGCGCCGGTGAGGAACGAAGGAATTCTACGTGGTCGACTGGCCATCTTTAGCCTTGTAGATAGGCCACGTTGGCTAATAAATATATGAACTCGTGGGGTTTAGGGTTTAAGAAACTTGTGTGCTTGGAAGCCAAGAAAACAATTTAGACTAAATTTAGTTTTTCAGTGCAAGCATCACTGGTACAGAAAAAGCATATAACGTCGGTTTTAAAATTGACATTTATAACGAAACGAGATCCTACGTCTTTGCAGGTGATGTCGTAAGTCGAGACTTACGATGATGATTTTGTAAGAAAATATGAAGAATTAAATGTGAATCTTTGAGTTGAATTACGGCGAGATTCGTTGATATAATCAATTGGATAATGGTTGGAGTGTGTTCTCCTTCCATTGGGGATGAACGTGGTATATTCACATGTTCAATTCCGACTTCGAATGAATGGGATATTCAAGTTTAAAGTTTGCCTAATTCAAAAGCCAAAAGGGGACTAAAGATAACTAAAAGCATTTACTCCCACATTGGTCATGGGATGGAAGTTTGAAGTGTTTAAATAAAGAAAAATGGAAACAAAGGGTGTGCCCTTTGGGTGCCGGTGCCGGGTTCCCTACCCGGTCCGGTTCTTTTTGAACCGGGTCTCTCGGGTATGAGTTACAGCGGATCGCACCCGCGACGGCTGACAGGAAATCGCCGCGAACCGTTACAACATTTGTGCAGTTTCTATCTGGAACCCGTTGTAACGGTTCAGATCTAACCGTTGCAAACGTTTGGACGGATTTGCCCCTCCCGGAGTGCTATAAATATCGCTCAACAGATTCTTTAATAGAATTGTTGTCTGAATCTGTGACTTCCAAAGAAGAATATTCTTCTATCTCCCTCCTTTCTCTCCAGTGGGTGTTCCATCAAAGTAAAGACCGTACGGTGATTTGGTAGTACTATCCAAATACCGTGAATGAGTGTTGTATCTTGAGAGACCAGCGTCCAGTAACCCGTTAGCACCGTAGCGGGGGACGTAATTGACTTAAGGAGATTCACTATAAGCGTACCTCACTCCAAGTACTGTATAAGTGAATTAATTTTCTTTATACAGGGGTTATATTGATATTCTGAAGATTCCTTCTAAAAGAAGGCTCAGAAAATTCAACAGATTCTTTAATAGAATTGTTGTCTGAATCTGTGACTTTAAAGAAAAATATTCTTCTATCTCCCTCCTTTCTCTCCAGTGGGTGTTCCACCAAAGTAAAGACAAATATTCTCCCTGAAATTTGTCTTGGTCCTGCTGCTTTGATAATCCTATAAAGGTACTGATTAACTACGGTTCGACCGTACGGTGATTTGGTAGTACTATCCAAATACCGTGAATGAGTGTTGTATCTTGGGAGACCAGCGTCCAGTAACCCGTTAGCACCGTAGCGGGGGACGTAATTGACTTAAGGAGATTCGCTATAAGAGTACCTCACTCCAAGTACTGTATAAGTGAATTAATTTTCTTTATACAGGGGTTATATTGATATTCAGTAAATTGAGACTGACTTATACCAGTCTAATTGGTGTTTTACCAAGGAAGGTAATTGAAAGGTGGTTTGATAATTAAGAAATATTCTATTGAACGGAAAACCTCCTACTGATATTCACCGACCTGACTAATTAGATCGGTGATATTGATTAGTTGTCAGATTGATCTTAGAAATAACAATCTTAAGACAATTAGCTTGAAGTTACTTACTTCTATTCTGCTTGAAATTGCAGAAAATACTGAGACTAATCAAGACAGCTCAAGTAAGGCACCAAACATGTAGATTCAAACTTTGAAGTCTGCTCCACTTCCTAACCTGAAGCAGGAGAAGCCAAAAAAATTCGATGGCACAAAATTCAAGAGGTGGCAACAGAAGATGCTCTTCTACTTGCCACTCTGCATCTGACCAAATTCCTGCAAGAGGATCCACCAGAACCCGGAACTGATCGGGACTCAGTCCTTACAGTCGATGCATGGACTCAAGGTGATTTCCTTTGCTGAAGCTATATTTTGAATGGACTGGATGACTCTCTTTACAATGTCTACAGTCCAATCACAACGAGAAAGAAATTATGGGCCAGTCTTGATAAGAAGTATAAGACTGAGGATGCCGGTACCAAGAAGTTCGTCGTAGGACGATTTCTGGAGTACAAGATGGTGGACAACAACACTGTGATCAGTCAGGTGCAAGAGTTCCAACTTATCTTGCACGAGATAGAGGCTGAAGGTATGAATCTACCTGAAACTTTTCAGGTTGCTACTATTATGGAGAACTCCTACCTACGTGGAGAGATTTCAAGAACTACCTAAAGCACAAACGCAAGGAGCTGAAGTTGGAAGATCTCATTGTGAGGCTTCGAATTGAGGAAGACAACCGAATGTCCAAGAAAAGGAGCAATAAGAACTCCTATGAAGTCAAGGCCAATGTGATCGAAGACTCAATGGAGAAAGCGTCTACTTTCAAAGGTTTAAAGCGGAAGAAAACTGCCCAAGGGTACAATGGCAAGGTCCGAGAAGGTAAGAACATGCGCTTCAAGGGAACTTGTTACATCTGCAATAAAGAGGAGCATAAGGCGAATGAATGTTGCAGCCGTCTCAAAAAGAACAAGAAGAACCATGAATAGACAAACATGACCGACCATGCATTGCCAAGCCTTTTAGCTGTGGAGTCAGAAGTAAATTTGACAACCAACAATAAGGATTGGTGGGTAGACACTGGGGCTACTCGACACATTTACTCTGAGAAATTATTATTTTCTGAATATCAAAAACTTGAGCAAGATGAGCAACTCTTCATGGAAAACTTAGTCGTCTTCAAGGTTGAGGGATAAGGAAAAGTCATCCTGAAGTGGACATCTGAGAAAGAGCTTACTTTGAACGATGTGCTACATGTTTCAGATATCTGCAAGAATCTGATCTCTAGATCAACACTTAGTAAGAAAAGATTTAGAATGGTTTTCGAATCAGATAAATATGTACTTACTAAGGGTGAGATGTATGTGGGTAATGGTTATCTTGTTGATGGCCTTTTTAAGGCCAATGTTGCAGTTGTGGATAAAAAGTCCGTGTATTTATACCCTAAGTTTATAAATAAAGAAAAATCTTCTGCTTATTTGCTTGAGTCTCCTATTTTATGGCATGTTAGATTAGGGCATGTAAATTACAAGTCTTTAAAAAACTTGTCTAATCTGGGATATATTCCTAAACTCAACTTAGAAGAAATTCATAAGTGTGAGATTTGTGTTGAGGCCAAGTTCGCGAAAAATTCATTTTACTCAATTGATGAAATACAGAGCCTTTAGGGTTAATTCATAGCGATTTGTGTGACTTGAAGTTTACGCCAGTTAGAGGAGGGAAAAAATATTTTATTACTTTTATTGATGACTGATTGTACACATTTATTACATTATTCTTTATTATATATCCACATTTATTATGTAATAAATCTGCTAAATTTCTTGTCTTAAATGTCTACTTTGCAGAAGATAATCATGGGGAGAAAGAGGATAAAATCAAATAAATATCAGTTAAATCCAGATTTAATTAGATCTATTTGGTTGGAGGAGGATGATCCCAAATCTAGTTGGTTAAATTCAGTTTTTGGTAAATAAAGTGGTTAAAACTAAAGATCAACCGATGATAACATCAAATATAGAGTTCAAATTCAAAGGGATAAACAGATAGAGAGAAGATCAACGGATGAGATGAAGCAATTTTGACTCAGATTCTGACTAGATACATTTTAGTATTTGAATTATAACTTTCTCTATCAGAACTCAAATTTGATGATTTAAGATGATCCAGAAAGAGGACTTAAAGGGGTACAACTCTTAAGTTGATCAATATTTCTAATTCTGTCATTTGATAAGTTATATTTAGCAATCAATATGCCAATAAGTTACAGATCAGAACTGAATACCCATACCAAATCAAGTTTGGAGATAAGGGGAGGATTCAAATTTAGAAATATCCAGCTTCCCTTATCTCATACTCCTCTACCCTCTGCATTTTTCCTATAAATACCTGCAATCTCAAAGGCAAAAGAGGACGATGAAGCAGAGTAGATTCTAGGCCAGTTTTTCATTCTTTTAGTGTAGGTTTTTATTTTCGTTTTATGTAATTTTTATTTCTTTGTAAGAATAGGTTAGACTTAGATTCATGTAAGTAAGAGAGAGAAGCTTATGTTGAGGGTGACACCGGTGTAAGTGATCTTTTCTTCCATTGTTATTTGAATTGAATCAAAGTTTCTTTTTCTTCTTTACTCTTGTTTTTGTTTACTTCCTTCTTCCGTGTTTGTGGATCCAAATGAAACCGATAACCTCAAAGTTACCTTGCCCTTGCAAGTGTCGTTGATGGCTTATGATGATGGATACCAGTTCTATGATAGTGTAGCTTGTCCCTTCAATTCATAGTGTAATACAGGAATAGCCAAGATCCTATTTGTCATACTTCGCTCGCCTTCAAGCAAAGGTACATCGTCGATACGAGTCAAAGGTAAGCAGGCGCCGAAGAGGTAAGTAAATTTTTTAGGTTTTAGGTTTTCTTTTCTTTTAATTTTAGTGTAAATTACCAACACTACAATCTTTCAAATTTCTTTCACTCTTTTTCATTTCTTTGTATATATCCACTTCTATTTTCTCCACCTTCTTTATCTATCACTTTCTTCCTAACTTTGCTATAACTCTTTTTCATTTTCCTTTTAAGAACTAAAAGAAGATCATTAACCATTCTTTGTAACCTAAAAGAGAACTTACTAAAGAAGCTTCCATCGTCAGTCTCTCCTTATGGATCATGACCCGCATAACCACTTACTATAGCGGTAGTATTGAGTATTTGCACTCTTTATTCTAAATCTGAAATTCTGTATTTTTGTGTGCAGGTAAAACCTCAATCAAATTTTGGCGCCGTTGTCGGGAAGGGACGGTAAGTTATTCTCATTTTAGATTTACATTTTTTAGTTAAATTTCTTCATTGTTCTTGGTGTACAAGTTTGACAACAAAGAATTTTTACTGCATGCTTAAGAAAGCAGAGCTCAGAAGCCCTCAGATTTGCTACATTCTTGTGGTAATCTGAGTGAACTACTAACCTGTATTTTCTGCAGGTTTGCTGAATTGCATAATTTAATATCTATAGCATTTATCTTCTTATTTGACTCATTGTATATACATTTCTAACACAACAGTAAAAAGTTAATTATAACTGCTAAAAATGATTTAGACTTTGCATTTAGGCACTTTTTCTGCATTCTAAAGTGAAAGTCTGCATTCCGGATTCCGAAGTGAAAGTGAAGATCCGAAGTGAAAGTGAAGAAGAAGTAACTCAGATTCTGAAGATTCATTCTGAAAGAAGGCTCAAAAAATTCAACAGATTTGTTAATAGAATTGTTGTCTTAATTTGTGACTTCCAAAGAAGAATATTCTTTTATTTTTCTCCTTTCTCTACAGTGGATGTTCCTCCAAAGTAAAGACAAATATTCTTCATGAAATTTGTCTTGGTCCTGCTGCTTTGATAATCCTGTGAAGGTACTGGTTAACTACGGTTCGACCGTACGGTAATTTAATGCTATCCAAATATCGTGAAGGAGTGTTGTATCTTGGGAGACCAGCGTCCAATCTGTGACTTCCGAAGAAGAATATTCTTTTATTTTCCTCCTTTCTCTACAGTGGATGTTCCTCCAAAGTAAAGACAAATATTCTCCATGAAATTTGTCTTGGTCCCTGCTTTGATAATCCTGTGAAGGTACTGGTTAATTACGGTTCGACCGTACGGTAATTTGGTAGTGCTATCCAAATACCGTGAAGGAGTGTTGTATCTTGGGAGACCAGCGTCCAGTAACCCGTTAGCACCGTAGCGGGGGATATAATTGTCTTAAGGAGATTCACTATAAGCGTACCTCACTCTAAGTACTGTATACGTGAATTAATTTTCTTTATACAGGGGTTATACTGATATTCAGTATATTGAGACTGACTTATACCAGTCTAATTTGTGTTTAACCAAGAAAGGTAATTGAAAGGTGGTTCTATAATTAATGAACGTTCTATTGAACAAGAAACTTCCCACCTGATATTCACCAACCTGGCCAATTAGATCGGTGACATTGATTAGTTGTCAGATTGATCCCAGAACTAACAATCTTAAGACAATTATGATTGAAGTTACTTACTTCTGTTCTGCTTGAAATTGCAGAAAATGTCTGAGACTAATCAAGACAGCTCAAGTAAGGCACCAAACATGCAGATTTAAACTTTGATGCCAGCTCTACTTCCTAACCCGAACCCGGAGAAACCAGAAAAATTCGATGCAAAGAATTCAAGAGGTGGCAACAAAAGACGCTCTTCTACTTGACCACTCTGCATTTGGCCAAATTCCTGCAAGAGAATCCACCAGAACCCGGAACTGATCGGGACTCAGTCCTTGCAGTTGATGCATGGGCTCAAGGTGACTTTCTTTGTCAAAATTATATTTTGAATGGACTGGATGACTCTCTTTAAAATGTCTAAGTCCAATCACAACGACAAAGAAGTTATGGGCCAGTCTTGATAAGAAGTACAAGACTGAGGATGCTGGTACCAAGAAGTTCATCGTAAGACGATTTCTGAAGTACAAGATGGGGATAACAAGACTGTAATCAGTTGGTGCAAGAGTTCCAACTTATCTTGTACGAGATAGAGGCTGAAGGTATGAATCTACCTGAACCTTTTCAGGTTGCTACTTTTGTGGAGAAACTCCCACCTACGTGGAGAGATTTCAAGAACTACCTGAAGCACAAGCGCAAGGAGCTGAAGTTAGAAGATCTCATTATGAGGCTTCGAATTGAGGAGGACAACCGAAAGTCTGAGAAAAAAAGCAGTAAGAACTCCTATGAAGCCAAGGCTAATGTGATCGAAGACTCAAAGGGGAAAGCGTCTACTTCCAAAGGTTTAAAGCGCAAGAAGACTGCCCAAGGGTACAAAGGCAAGGTCTAAAAAGGTAAGAACATGCGCTTCAAGGGAACTTGCTATATCTGTAACAAAAAGGGGTATAAGGCAAATAAATGTCACAGCCGTCTCAAAAAGAATAAGAAGAACCATTAACAGGCAAACCTAAACGACCATACGTCACCAAGCCTTTCAGCTATGGTATCAGAAGTAAATCTGATGACCAACAATAAGAATTGGTGGATAGACACTGGGGCCACTAGGCACATCTGCTCTTAGAAATTATTATTCTCTGAATAACAAAACTAGAGCAAGATGAGCAACTCTTCATGGGAAACCCAGCCGTCTCCAAGGTTGAGGGAAAAAGAAAGATTATCCTAAAGTGGACATCTAGGAAAGTGCTTACTCTGAACGATGTACTACATGTTCCAAATATCCGCAAGAATCTAATCGCTGGATCAATACTTAGTAAGAAAAGATTTAGAATGGTTTTCGAATCAGATAAATTTGTACTTACTAAGGCTGGGATATATGTGGGTAAGGGTTATCTTATTGATGGCCTTTTTAAGGCCAATGCTGCAGTTGTGGACAAAAAAATCTGTGTATTTGTACCCTAAGCTTATAAATAAAGAAAAATCTTCTGTTTATTTGCTTGAGTCTCCTATTTTATGGCATGCTAGATTAGGACATGTAAATTACAAGTTTTTAAAAAACTTGTCTAATCTAGGATATATTCCTAAACTCAACTTGGAAGAAATTCGCAAGTATGAGATTTGTGTTGAGGCCAAGTTCGAGAAAAATTCATTTCACTCAATTGATCGAAATACAAAACCTTTATGGTTAATTCATAGCGATTTGTGTGACTTGAAGTTTACGCCAACTAGAGGCAGGAAAAAGTATTTTATTACCTTTATTGATGACTGTACACGATACTGTTATATGTATCTTCTAAACAGTAAGGATGAGACAATGAGTATGTTTATAACATATAAAGCCGAAGTTGAGGATCAACTCAATAAGAATATCAAGATTCTAAAATCTGATCGAGGCGGAGAATATGAATCAAATGATTTTAGTGAGTCATGTGCTAAATTTGGTATAATCCATCAAACTAAAGCACCATATACTCCTCAGCAAAATGGAATTGCTGAACGAAAGAACAGAACTTTGAAGGAGATGGTCAATTCCATGCTCGTAAGTTCTGGAGCTCCACAAAAATTTGTGGGGGGAAGTTCTGTTAACTGTAAATTATATTCTAAATAGAGTACCCCACAAAAAACTTGGTCTTATACTATTTGAGTTATGCATGGAAGGCTACCTTCCTACTATTACCTCAAAATGTGGGGGTGCCTTGCATAGATACTAGCACCATTACCTAAAAAGACTAAGTTAGGAGCAAGAACTATGGATTGTATATTCATAGGCTATGCCTTGAATAGTAGTGCCTACAGATTTCTGGTTCATAAATTCGAAATGTCAGATATTCATGTAAACATGATTATCGAATATAGAGATGCTGTGTTCTTTGAAGACATTTTTTCGTACAAACAGGAAACAGATAAGACTTCTGGGAAAAGAACACATGAGATGGCGTTCAGGGACGAAAGCCCCGAGGAATCGATTGTTAATGCGGAAATTGAACCAAGAAGAAGTCAAAGATCTAGAATCTCAAAATTTTTTGGTCCAGATTTTATAGCATATGCTATTGAAAGCGAGCCTCAAACATTTAAAGAGGGTATGTCTATCCCAGAAGCACAAATGTGAAAATGAACTATAAATAGCGAAATAGAATCCATAGTAAGTAATCATACTTGGGAATTGACAAACTTGCCTCGTAGCAGTAAACCAATTAGGTGTAAGTAGATTTTCAAAAGAAAATAAAAAACCGATAGATCTATCGATAAGTACAAGGTTAGATTAGTAGCCAATGGCCATCGACAAGGAAGAACTTGACTACTTTGATACTATTTAGCAGTAACAAGAATAACCTCCATTCGGATGTTAATTACAATTACAATATTGCATAACTTAGATATCTATCAAATGGATGTCAAGACTACATTCTTAAACGGTGAATTAAATAAAAAAATATATATAGAGCAACCTGAAGGATTTATAGTCAAGAGCCAACAATACAAAGTGTGTAAATTGGTAAAATCCTTATACGGTCTAAAGCAGGCTCTAAAACAATGGCATGAAAAATTTGATAGTGTCATGATCAAAGATGGATTCACTATCAATGAATGCGATAAGTGTGTTTACACTAAAACAGTTTGAAATACATGTATCATTGTTTGTCTTTATGTAGACGACATGTTGATACTTGGGACTAATATTGAAATTATTAAGTCTACTAAAGAATGTTATCTAACAGTTTTAAGATGAAAGATCCGAGGGTTGCTGATGAAATTTTAGGAATTAAAATCACAAGAACACCAGATAAAATCAGTCTATCTCAATCTCACTACATGGATATGATGATAGAGAGATTCAAGGATCATGAGATAAAAGAGAATACAAATCTTTTTCTCCCACACATCCACCTTCGTAAGAATACAGGAACTAGAGTACGCCAGTTGGAGTATTCTCAGATTATCAAAAGTTTAATGTATTTAATGAATTGCACTAGGCCCGATATTGCTTACGCTGTAAGTAAGTTAAGTAGATACACTAGTAACCTAGTGATGATCATTGGACTACTCCACTACGAATATTAGGTTACGTATCACATACCAAGAAAAATGCCTTGAGATATGGACAATATCCACCTGTATTTGAAGGATACAGTGATGCTAATTGGATTGCAGATTCTGAGGAATTAAAATCAACTAGCGGATGCATATTTACTCTAGGAGGAGCAGCGGTATCCTGAAAATCTTTCAAACAAACATGTATTGCCCGTTCCACTATAAAATCAGAATTCATAGCCATAGATAAGGCTGGAGAAGAAGCAGGATGGCTTCGATAATTTTTGAAAGATATACCATTATGGTCAAAGCCAGTGCCCGCTATATGCATTCACTACAATAATCAAGCAGCTATATTTAGGGCACAAATTTTATATATAACTGTAAGTCTAAACATATTCGTCATAGACATAATACCGTTAAGCAATTGCTCTCAAATAAAATTATCTCTATTGACTTTGTATCATCAAAAGATAATTTAGCGGATCCGCTTACCAAAGGTTTAAGTGGAGAGCGTATAAACTGCGAATCGAGGGGAATGGCTCTAAAAGCCTAACCTTACCGAGTTAGCTTAATGAAAATCTCACTTAACGACTGGAGATCCAACGGACTAAGTTCAAGAAAGAAAACTAGTTATGATTGACTCAGCAAGTAAGCACTTAGGAGCTTGACTCCAATCCATTACTAAGGTGCACACAAGTGCTTTCTACAAGTGGATTAAGGATAAGCTTAACGCTTTTAATGATGCCTATATCTTGTTATTAAAATAAGTGGAGTAGAGTATACTACTCTTAATAGGACGATCACCTATGTGAGTATAGAGCTGGGTCGGCTCTTTGGGAATTTTTATGGAGGCTGTTATTCCCTAAAGATACTCTCTGAAACTAAGAATGTTCAGGGCCAAAATGGACACAACCGAGAACCAAAGTTGACTTGGAAAGTTACTGTGTGAAGCTTGTTGGCTTGGCTTATACTAACGGCTAATAGTTCAAGAATTAGTGCACTGATTATCCAGTAAGTCCGATAAAACTTTCGCTATGGAAGGTTCAAGACCTAGTTCACATATCCTGATGCAGTTTCTTTTCTAAAGTACCTTTCACTATAGTGTCAGTCTCTTTGTGTGTCAATTCCTTGAATCTTCATTCATTATGGGGGATTGTTGGGAAATATGAAGATTAAATGTGAACTTTGAGTTGAATTACGGCGAGATCCATTGATAGAATCAATTGGATAATGGTTGGAGTGTGTTCTCTTTCCATTGGGGATGAATGTGGTATATTCACATGTTCAATTCTGACTTCGAATGAATGAGATATTCAAGCTTAAAGTTTGCCTAATTCAAAAGCCAAAAGGGGACTAAACGTTAGCCATGGGATGAAAGTTAGAAGTATTTAAATAGAGAAAAATGGGAACAAAGCGTGTGCCCTTTGGGTACTTGGAGGCGCGATTAGGAGAAAACCATGCCCACACCCGCGTGCGCCGCCGCCGGGTGCCGGGAGCCAGGAGCCGGGACCAAGCGGGGGCCCGGGCCTGGGTTCAGGCCTGGGTTCGGGTTCTCTACCTGGTCTGGTTCTTTTTGAACTGGGTCTCACAGGTATGGGTACAGCGGATCAACCCGCTCCGCTATTCAGACTTGCAATAGCGCAACGGCTGATAGGAAATCGTCGCGAATTGTTACAACGGTTGGGCAGTTTCTGTTCAGACCGAATCGTTGCAACGGTTCAGACCGAACTGTTGCAACCGTTCAGATGGATTTGCCCCTCCTGGAGCGCTATAAATAGCGCTCCTTTTCTCCATTTTAAAACACAGAAAAAACACAAAACAAATCCCTCTTCCTTCTTCTGCATTCTGAAGTGAAAGTCTACATTCTGGATTCCGAAGTTGAAGTGAAGATTCGAAGTTAAAGTGAAGAAGTAACTCAGATTCTGAAGATTCATTCTGAAAGAAGGCTGAGAAAATTTAACAGATTTGTTAATAGAATTGTTGTCTCAATTTGTGACTTCCAAAGAAGAATATTCTTCTATTTCCCTCCTTTCTCTACAGTGGGTGTTCCTCCAAAGTAAAGACAAATATTCTCCGTGAAATTTATCTTGGTCCTGCTGCTTTGATAATCCTGTGAAGGTACTGATTAACTATGGTTCGACCGTACGGTGATTTGGTAGTGCTATCCATACCGTGAAGGAGTGTTGTATCTTGGGAGACCAACGTCCAGTAACCCATTAGCGCCGTAGCGGGGGACATAATTGTCTTAAGGAGATTCGCTATAAGTGTACCTCACTCCAAGTACTGTATAAGTGAATTAATTTTCTTTATACAAGGGTTATACTGATATTCAGTATATTGAGACTGACTTATACCAGTCTATTTGGTGTTTAACCAAGGAAGGTAATTGAAAGGTGGTTCTATAATTAAGGAATGCTCTATTGAACGTAAAACCTCACAACTGATATTCACCGACCTAGTTAATTAGATCAGTGACATTGATTAGTTGTCAGATTGATCCTAGAAGTAACAAACTTATCATCTTCGACACTGAAGTAGGCCGGACATCCAATACCCGCAGCAAACCATTGTCTTAAGTAGCTTCACCCAACCAAATATCCAATGGAGTTTTACCTCCTATCATAGTCGACGATAATCTATTCATCAGATGGCTAGTATACACCAATGCCTCAGCTTAAAATGATTTGTCTAATGATATATTAGACAACAAATATCGAACCTTCTTTAGTAAGGAACGATTCATCTCTTTAGCCACCCCTCGTTTTCCAACTATAAAAAGAATATCAATACCATTTTTCTGACCTAATCACAAAAATCAATCCTTGCACTTGTAACATCATCAAATTGGAGCACTTGATCTACCTTTGTAACCCCCTGATCCTTGATATACGTATCACCGTACCAGTACTTGAGACGACGTATAAAATTGATTTCACCTTCTTGGTAGTCAGATTGAGCCAATTTTAATTTCAGATATTATTTTTTAATATTTAGATTTTTCAGAATTTTCTAAAATTTTTCTAGATTATTTTGAAAAATCTCCGAAGTCGGTGTCGACCGATACTGATAATTGGCTCTACTATTTTTAATTCACAAATAGAGTTAATTTTCTAGAATCTGCTTTCACATTATGTCTTAAAATCATATTTCTATGTTAGGACATTTTTTGGAGATTTTTCTGAATTTATCAAAAATCTGGCCAAACTGGTGTCACACAGTGTCGGCGATACATTCTAGAATTTTAAACTTGTAAACCAAAGTAAATTTCTTAAATCTAATTTCACATTACTCCTTAGCGTAATATTTTTATTTTACAGAATTTTTCGGAACCGTTCGGAGCTAGCCAAATTTTTACCAAATAAAATAATATTAATTAAATAATATTAAAATCTTTTTCTCTTCCTTTTTCCCCCTTCTCTCCCAAGTTTTCCCACCACCTTTCTCTTCTCCCTCTCTCTATTTATCTGTTCTCTCTCTCTTCCCCCCTCCATCTAATTCTAACGTCTCTCTAATTAGTTTTTCTAATTAACCCCTCTCTCCCCTCCCCCCACACATCTGCTCCCTCTCTCCCTCTCCCTGTCCAGACCCAAAAGGGGGGAGGCTGAACCGCCGCCAGTGGCCAGGCCAGGCCGTTGGTCTCCCCGGGCCGCCGCAGGCGCCGCTGCTGACTCGCCCCAGCCCGGGCGCCACCCTCTCCCCTTCTTCTTCTTTTCTTCTTCTTCTTCTTTTTCTTCTTTTTCCTATTTTCTTCTTCTTCTTCTTCTTTTCTGCTCCTTCTTCTTCCTACTTTTCTTCTTCTTCTTCTTCTCCTCTTTCTCTCTCTCATCTCTTTCTCTCTCCCTTTCTCTCGTTCTTTGGGCGTCACCGTCGGCGGGGCGACGCCGATGAGGCAGGCCCGGTCGCCGCCAGCCCCTGCCCCCCTTTCTCTCTTGTTCTCTTTCTCTCTCTGTAACGGGTTTAACCCATTAACCCTATTGTGTTAGTTTGAAACCCATTAAACCCGTTAACCCATTAACCCATATTCATATAAGTCAATTGGGTTTGGGTTTGGATCTAAAACTGACCCAATAAGCAACCCATACCCGCATCTAAATGATATAAAGGTAAAACTACAGCAAACCCCCTCATAATTTATAAGATTTGCATTTGAGATATCTTTATTACATATTTAACTCATTTTTATTACTTTTAGTGTTCGAACAATATCTGGAGCATCCGGAGTCTGATCTGAATGATTCTGGAACCGTTGCGATCGTGGGAAAAAGAGCTACATTCCCATGGCTAGTTGTGAGTACTTTCTTTTATAAATTATATTTTATCATGTTAGTGAAATTGATCGCTTGTCTTATTTAATAAATCGTGATTATGGGTAAATCATTATGAATATTATTTAATAAATATTTAATAAATACAATAATTGATAAGTCACTGTAAATAGAATATGCATGATATCTATTTGAAGTTAATTGTTAAATAATAATACTTGTATTTTATTTCTTGATTTAAAATAAAGTACAAACGAATTTATATATCTATATTGGTAATGCGAAAGTAATAAATATTAAAATGATTGTGAAGAGTTCGAAAATAGAAAACTTTTATAAACTTCACTTATGATATCGAACATAACTATAATAATGTAACAAATATTGATATAAGCTGATGTATTGCACCCTAATACTATCATCGTTATCGCATCACTGATACACCGGATATAATCATTTCATGTTCATCAATCACAATTCACATATATTATTACATGTCCACTGATCCACTGACACACAAATACATTAACACAATATACACTATCACTGTAACATGGATACGCGATACCGTTATTTCATGTTGTTCCATGTACATATTTCACTATTACGTAGATACGGAGATTCACAACACTATTACTGCATGTTCGTGAACCACTGATACGCTGATATGCTATTACACTGGATACTGCTACATGGATATTCTGTGCACAGTTACTTCATGTTCTTATACCACTATATATAGCCTCATCGGTCTACATGCATTGATTGTCTATGTATTCTTGTTACATGGATTATGGTTTATATTATTGCTACATGGATATTCCTGTATTCCCGTTACACGATTGTGTTCCGGTACTGATATTAATATTCCTGTTACTGGATACTAGGGGTGAGCATCGGTCGGTTCGGTTCGGTTTTTGTTAGTTTTTGCAAAATCGAACCTAACCGATTAGACTTAGAAACCGAACCGAACCGAATCGACTCATGTCGGTTCGGTTTTCGGTTTTTTTCGGTTAGGCCAATTTATTGCCATCATTTCTTGCATTTTTTAATCACCATTATAATCATCCTTTAATATTCTAATCTCAAATATCCATTACCCAAAATAGAAATAAGAAAAAGACCTTAAACTTAATGTGAATTAAAAATTTCATATTTTAAAACTTTTACATTGTATTTGAGCTCTTATATCAAGGCTCATATAATTATTACTAACTTTTAATGATAAGAATGAAAAAAAAACTATATTCATATAAATATTATTCTCAATTGTGATGGTGTACTTAACATTAGCCTTCACATATTCAACATAAAAAAGATGGTATTACTAAAAGTAATGAGATAAGTTTCCACCAATTTTTGTTATAAATTATATGATTCACTTAATTGAATTTGAGTAGGGTAATATATAGGGTGAGAGATTCGGTTCGGTTCGGTCAGGTTCGGGTTTTGGAACACGAAACTGAAACTCGACCGAATTAGTGCGGTTCGGCTCGGTTCGGGTTCGGGTTTTGATTTTTGGTCGGTTATTTCGGTTATAACCGAACTCTGCTCACCCCTACTGGATACATGAGCTGTTGATATGCGATGTGTGGAATCCCACACCTATTGTTTCCCATTTCTCGTTATCTTATTTCTTACTATCAACAGAGCTCATGTCCTGTTATCGTGTTACATGTACCATGTACCTTGTTCCTGATATACTGTGTAGTTAAAGATAATAAATATAACTTGAAGATGGGGAGACTTGACGGTTGATTATATCTTATCGGGAGGATGTTTTGGATCCACATTGTTAGTCCCACCGTAGGGGATGGTAGTGCTGGCTACCGATTGTATATAACTCCATGGGCTCCTGTTTCCCGTTTCCTGCTCCCCTCTTAGCAGAGGGCCCTGATCTCAGCAGCCAGGGGTCTGTTTAAGGCCGTGATCCCGGGTATGCACGGGATACACCTACCCGATAAGAGTTCCTTGACCATTGAGTTTTCAATTAACATAATAAAATGGTATAAATAATAGTAATGTTGGGAACACTTGTTATTTGGTCACTCTCTCGTTTGGATATTGGTACCCGTATGCTATGTTCGGATGGGTTCGACTGAAGTGTGGGCTTCAGTATGAACTGCCAGTGGTATGGGACTGGAAGAGATTGACATGTATACTATTATTTTGTTGTACTTGTTACCATTCCTGATAATTTATCCACTATCATGTTACCATGTTCTCTGTATACTTTATTACACTTCCTCATACATGTTACACTTTTTGTGGTAGTATACGACTCATGTACACATATGCTCTGCATTTCATGTATTTTCTGTTCCATATATTCTTCGTGTACACACCATGCTTGTACACTCATGACACTATTACAAGATTATTCATGTTTCCCACTGACACCGTTAGGTTAATATTATTATTAGTGTAAATATAAATGTTAAACAACTAAGACTTGCTACATTATAATTAAATATGTATTATCCGTAGTGTGTAAGTAAATATACTGTATCTTATTATTCATACTCTTGATATGTCTTATATATTATCGTGATTGTACTATTGTATTGAACTACTATAGTATATATTACTGCCTCCTTCAATTTACCACTCACTAGGTCACTTTCTGACGATCCTGGGTTTGCGTGCCCAGGTTGGAGATCCCAGATATCGTATCGTCAGATATTTCATTGGATTCACATAGGACTCGTCATCGATATCATTCATAGGTATCTTTATTATTTAGTCTTTAGTTTCTTATTTTTTCATATTTCTATATCTATCATGATCATTAACCCCTTTCTGCAGATGTTCTTATACTTATTTAATACTAGAACTCTTGTGCATATGGAGGCTATTTCCTGTACTGAGGCTTAGCGTACGTACGTGAGGGTATTTCTGCCTTGCGTATGTACGTCACCATACCATCACTGTATCCGTGAGATCGGGGCATTACAACCTTCCTTCTATTTCTCCATCAACTTTTTCTACTTCACGATCAAATTTAGGATTTCAAACCTTTGACTCATAGGGTATACCCAACAACACCTAGATAAATCATTAACAAAAGAGACAAAGTACCGATGGCTTCTAAGCGATGCAGTCATGGTAGGACCCCAAACATCAATGCGAACATAATCAAGAAGACCTTCAGAGTAGTGAATAACAGTATCAAAATTCACCTTCACCTCTTGTCCAGAACACAACATTTGTAAGTACATGTAAAGGGGGGTGAATAGGTGTACAAGCTAATCTAGGACAAATGATGCGAAATTTAAAACTTAATTGTTAACACACTATGTGTAATTAAGAGTGAGCCCGAATTTTCCATGAAGGGCTCTAGAACTCACCTCAAGATTCCTCTAAATTAAGAGTTGAGGTGCTATTAGAAGCTCTCTTGGTTCAACACAAGTGTGGGCACACAGATAATACCAAGCATGTATATAATATAAGCAATGTAATAACGATGCAAGATATAAAGAGAGAGAGAGTTGAGAGATAGTGGATCAAACACAAACATAGAGATATATTTCGAGATTCGAGCCACTGCTCTACGTCCCTGCCTTCACACAGAAGGATTTCCATTATGTCCACACAGGATCTTCCACAAAGGGACCTCCACTGAGGAATTATAACTCAACACTTAGAGTACACAACTCCTCTCACAAACACAATTACCTCTACACAAGAGGAAAGACATAAAGTCAAAGCAAAGAAAAAGGTTTACAACTTGGTGATCCAATGATTACAAACTCTCTTGGTGATCTCGAAGGATCACGAACAATTTTCTCACTAAACAAAGATCCTAAAGATAGGAATAGAATGATAGCTTAAGTATGTGAGAAAACAAAGTATTTGAAAAAGAAACAATAAAGAAAACACTTGAAAAAAAACTTCTAAATAGATATGAAAATGAAGATCAAAACTAAATTCCCAAAGACGTGTTTTCTATTGATTTCCCAAAAACTTTGAAACAAAAAAAAGAGTTTTGGCACTAAAACTTCTTTTGAAAACTTTGTTAAAAACACTTTAAAAAATGGGGAAAATACACTTGAAAATCTTCGGAGAAATATCCCTCAAAGACCCATTTTTATAGGGGTCTGAAAATATAACCGTTGGGGTTCAGAACAGGTCAAAATTGAACAGTCCATCGACCGCCCGGTCGACCGGCCAACAGTCAGATTCTGACCGTTGGGGTTACCGGTCGACCGCCCCAAGGCAATTTGCCTATCGATCGACTGCCCGGTCGACCAAGACCAAAACCAGAGAGTAAATTCTCTGGTCGGTCAACCGATCGGTCGACCAGGGCCAGATCCAAATAGCAAGCTCTCTGGCTGTTGTGCACGTTTTGTGCACATCGATTAACCGACCGGCCGACCGAGCTCTGGTCTGGTCGACCGGTCGGTCGACCGCTAGTGGGCTCAGGCTGGGATTATAGGTTGAAATACTTGGTCTTTTAAATTGTAACGCCCCGATCCCGCTGATACGGGGACGTCACTGCAACGTATATACGCAAGTCCGAACTACCTCACGTATATACGCTAAGCATCAGTACAGACAAGAATCAGAGTACGGAAGCATATGGTGCATTATACATTCCAACACATATATACAATTACAGAATTATCACCAGAAGTGATCCAATATTAACAATAATATTATATCACTGATGCGCAAATGCGGGAATACAAAAGATATACATGTATGGACAACATAAAAGATACATGTATATGAACAGTACAAAAGAGTGCTCACGAGGTAACTGGAGAGACCACGCTACCGCTGCGTTACTCTGATCAATAACAGGGGGAAATCCTCACGCTCCAAGCTCCATGACCTGGACATGAGAATCCAGGGGAGTCAGTGAAACTCCCCAGGCGAGTATGATACAAAGCCAGGTGGCGAGCCAGGAGGAACACAAGTGTCAAACTCAGAAGACAGGAGGGTTAGAACACAAATGAAATACATATATGGACGGTCATAATACAATCATCAGAAAACCGGAAATCCAAGGTAAAACTGATTTCATGCAAGGTGATTGTATACGCTTAGGTTACGGTCCCATGAGACTAATACATCGAAGGAATAATCCAAACAAGGAAACCCTCATCTATATACCTTTATCTCATGCCACAGAATATCCAAGCGTATAGAATCAGAGTTGCAAATCATATGAAAGTCAAACAGGAATACAAAACGGGAATCATGACATGCATAGCAAGTGCAACAGGAATCATAACAGGTACTTTAACAGGAATCATGACAGGTGACTATTATTATTATTACTTGTCTGACCCATATATCTAGGTATGTGACCTGGTGTACGGCCAACCCACATACATCCATATATAAGCAAGCCAAGGGTTGTTAACGGAAGTAGATGGAGAACTGATATCACTTCTTATAGTGGTTTCCATACACCTGGAACCAGTTTGGAGGCTCAAAGTCCCCCTAATAATAGTTGCCATAACACTTTCACCAATGTATATACATATATCCATATATATATACTTTTATTCCATCACTATAAGCAAGGTATCATTCCGGCATCCATCACTTCCTCCCATACCCATACAAGTTGTCCTTTTTATAGCTTTTTAACATAATTATCAGATTTCGGGAATGAACAATATCATAACAGGTATACATAACAGTAATCAGTACATAACGGTAATCAGGTGTTACATCCCCTTTATCGTGATAATTGTAAGAATCGGTGTATCATGCTTGGTGTCAAGAGATAGCATGACAAGTGGTGATATGAATCAAGTAACCAATCATAATAAGAGACTGATGATAGGCTGGGTAAGTCATGGTACAACATAAAGGTCTTGCCAAATAGTGGCATGTCAAGTGGTCAGTTGATAACACAATTGTCAAGTGATATACATGTGTTAAAAGGAAGCATGCCACTGACTAGTCTGAAGTAATGGTATGGCAAGTGGTAACATAAAAGCAATGACCCAAAGTCCAACAAGTCCAACGACCACGAAGGGTCGGCCACGCATAGCATAAAGCAATAAAAGATATAAAGCATGAAATACAATACATGAAGACTAGAGCGAGAATACTATCATAATCAATGGAGTGAGGAGCAAGAGGGTAGCGAGTGAGAACACTCGCCTGAGTCACCAATATACCGAAATATCCGTAATCCACTGAAGTTCGGGATGCGCCATAACCTGTGATATAAATATGTAGAGTGAAGATGAGAGAGAAAGAATGGAAGACGATGTTTGTCAAGTGACAAGTCAAGTGATACCTATATGTGATGTAAGTCTAGAGGGTAGGGTTCAGTTTCAAGAAGGGAATCAATTATAACAGATAGGCAAGGTTAGTCGTCTAGGTGGAATAGGTGGTCGACTAATAAAGAAGTTGGTCGACTAGGAGAAATGGGGTAGTCGACTAATAGTGGTCCTAAGTCGTCTAATAGTCAGGTCAAGTTGACTAAAACTGGGTTCTAGAGAGTTAGGATTTTTCCACAGGAGAAGCAGATTTTGGCCCAAAACAGACTAACGGTCGACTGGGGTCAATGGCCGGTCGACCGGTACACTAACAGTGCCAGGACGGTCGCCTGTCGGTCGACTGCCGGTCGACCGAAAATACAGGTCGGTCGAGTGATCGGTCGACTGCCGGTCGACCGATACAAGGCCGTGAGCTCCAGGTTTGGTCGGTCGACTTCCGGTCGACTGCCGGTCGACCGGACTAATTCCAACGTGCACGCTGTGCACGTCGGTCGACTGCGGTCGACTGTCGGTCGACCGGACTACTGAAAACTGCTGCTGTTTAGTCTAAAAACAGATTTTTGGGTGGTTGATTTGATAGACTAAAAATATGATTTTGATGACATGTGAACACAAGATATGAAGATACAAGTACACTAGGAATTGATTAAGTCTTGGTGAGTAAAAATACTCACGTAGATCGGCTAAGTGAAGCTTGAAGAGATCGTGGTCGGAAATGATCCAAGGCGATATCTCCGATGAAGAAGGAGACGATCCCCAATCCAAGGTTGTAGTTGAGGTGGAGATGAGGACCTAGGTAATGTTTGGAAGTAGGTATTTAAGGTTGAGATGGAGGAGGAACTAGTGAAGGCTTTCTCTTTTGTGAAGAGAAGAGAAAAAGAAAGTGAAATGAAAAGGATTGGTATTTATAGATTTTGGAATTTGTGAAGGAGGTGCAATTAAATAATTGTGAGGGGCTTAATTGCAAAGAGGAGGGTGAGGTGTTCTCCTTGGCCAATAGGAGCTTGCCATGGAGATGGTGAGGTGGAGATATTGTGTGGTGGAGAATTGGTGGAAATGTGTGGATGAAAATGGAAGCTTAGGGAGGAAGAAAAGAATAAAGGAAAAGGAAAAATGGAAAAGATATTGAAATGAGAAGATATTCTCTTGGAAGGCAAAATAAAAATAATGAAAGTGGCGGATTCCCGGGATTGAGTCGCGGATGCGGAAATCTTTCGGGAAAATACCGGAATCGTCCGAAATTCAAGTATCTCGGAACGACCCGAAATAAATATCAAAATTCCATAATATTATATTAAGAATAATAGTGAAATCCTTTTTAAGAAATACTTTATAGTTTTAAAACTAAAAATCCCGGAATCAGTTACCTACCGACTCCGAAAGAATTTTCATAAAATCATAAAATCTTTAGAAAAAGGATTTAGGTAGGAAATATTACTCTAAGAAGAATCGTCTAAAGACTCTTCGAGAAATTCCAAGTGGTTGTGAATTAAAAATCCGGGAAGCGGTCAGCGACACTGGCCGACACCGGTTTTGAAGAAATTCATTTTAATTCAGGAAAAATCTAGAAAATCATAGAAAATATATAATAATGGAAAATGATATTTAAAACTAAAATTGGTCAAATCTAATTACCGGAAAGACCAAATCGAATAATATACCATGATCGGGTTCCTGGTTCGGACTGGGACTGACTCCGAGTCCACGAATCCAAATCCAAGACAAAACAATCATATAAGGAATTCATAAGGCAAAACAAATACAGGAAGCAAATCGAAAAAATACGATCGGAAAATCTGAATACGCAACTAAGTACGTATTCCGGGAACGGGGTATTACATAAATACCCATAAAATTCGATAAAATCACATAAAACCTACAAAAAGAAGTTCTTATAAATATTTGAAGAACAAATATGTGTGACTAAAATTCAACACATATTTCAAACAATTTGAAGTATTTTTGTGATAAAGAAATTTAGCTTTAAATCGGAAACCGTATTTTTCATAAACCAAACTTTGAAATGAAAAACTGATTTCTCTCAAACTGGTATAAATACAAAAATAAGATATTTAAACTCTTTTGAAGTATAGTGTGTATGGATAGAATCCAATGCACATGTAAGTGATATATCTATGTTTTTGACAATAAATGCAAAACTAAGTTTTGTTAAAAATAAAACTAGAAACCATGAACTAGATATACATCAAATAAGTTTTTAGACAATATGAACCAAACAATGTATATGGATGAATTCACTATACATATAAACCATGTAAAACTTATTTTGATTCTATCTATTCATGAAAACCATATATGTATATTTGAAAATCAAAATGTTTAAACCAAAATCAGTAAAGTTTTGAACTTTTGTGTGTGTGTGTAAACTTGAGCTTATCAAGACAAAGCTATTCTTACATAAGATCTAAAAAAAAAAAAAAAAAACTAAACAAACTGAAGTCTTCTGTAGATCTTCATCTCCAAGTCGACTCGATCCAAACTTGATCCAAAAGAGATAGATGTGATTGTTGTGATGTGAGCTTTTGAATCAACACTTATTTGCTTCAACACTTTGATTGTGAATCTCTTGTTGAAGTCAAATCTCTACTAAGATCTTAATCAATATCTGAAACTTATTAAATACAAGACATTAGCAAACTAAGCTTCATAAGTTAGTCATCATCAAAACTAAGGTGAAGGGCCTCTGGGCCAACGATCTTCTCCTTTTTGATGATGACAAAACTTATGAGGTTATATATGCATAGAGTAAAAATAAGCTTCATAGAAGCTCCCCCTTAACTTGTGCATTTGAATGAAATAATAAAGATATGCAATGTAAGCTCATGATACCAATAAAAATAAGATATATATGCATAAATACTTAATAAAACATGCATATATAAACCTAAATTCTTCTCTCCCTTTTTGTCACTCATCAACAAAGGGATGAAGAAAAATAATCAATACCAATAAACATATTTTAAAATAAAATTTTCATACCAAAAAAAACAATCAATTGAAAGAACCAATTGAAACAAACGATCTTTTACTAATTGAAAATTAAACATTCTTTCCTTTTTTTACCAATTGAAAAGACAATATTTTATAAATTAATACGAATAGAAAGACATGATATCAAGTGAAAGTAAAAAATCAATAATTTTTTAAGGTAAACACTAAACTATTTTATAATAAAGATACCAAATTGAGAATAATACTAATAAGATTATTGATACCAATATTAAAAATGTTAGCATATACTAAAATAAAGTATTTTTCATCATAAAGAATGGGAGTAAGATACCAATTAAAAATAAAACCAATTGATAGATAAAATAAGAATTTTTCTCTCCCTTTATGAAATACCAATAAAAACAATAAACAAGCTTGTATATGATACCAATTGAAAAATAATTGATATTAAGGACTAAATCAAGCTTAGCAAGAAATAATTTGTGCTTGTAAAAAAAAAATGTACGGTATATATGTTTAAAGTATAAGAAAACATCTATATGTATGTATCAGAGCAATATAATGTTAATTTAGATATGATCCATACATATATAGAAAACATGAGTATACAAAATGAATTTTTATTGAAAAATATGTATATTTTATAACTACCACCCTATTCATGCACATATTTAAATAGATCTTCAATATCAGCATACAAGGCATGGTCGCCAATCCAACCGCCCTTTGGTTGGTAGAAGTTTTCAAAAATATGATTTGAAAATACTTTAACCTATTTGAAAATTCTACCAATTGAAGAATACGAAACTAGTTTTATGATAATTAAAAAACTAGTACGAAATTCTTCAAGTAGAGAATAAAACAAATATATATTTCATAATATATGAAAATCACACGAGAGTCAACACTCAAAGATCTATGAAGCTCATTATAGGCTCATGAAACGAAACCGTAAGTAAACAAAGGATATAGGATGTATAAAAATCATGTAATCAGCACATACATAGAGATATGACAATGAAGCTCAATCAAAATTCCTTACATAAAAATATGAAACAATGAAAATTTTAATTTTCATCAAAACTAAACAAACTTCAAGGTATATGTATGTTTTGTCGAAACTAAAAGTATACATACATATCCCAAACATAAATTGAGTCCACAAAAGCATATTGCATAAAAGGCAAGTGGCTCTGGGATAGACATGTATATTTTGACAAAATTATCATACACATGAAGCAATACATGAAAACATGTACAAAATAAGAAAAAGAAGTAAAGATGCAAGAATCATCAAAACAAGATTATACAAGTTTATGTAATGAGTACAAATAGGCAATGAAGCACAAACACATGATAATCAAGTGTAGCTCACTAATTATATAAGTCTAAACACATGTTTTAATGAAATCTACATCTAAACAAGTAATCAAAATATGAAGCACAAAAATATAAACAAACATGATCATTAGGCTAAATGCACGTACTATTAGAACTAAGATATACATATTAGTTAAACAATAGTGAGAACACAAAAAATATGAATTCATGTGAACATGGGTGTATCTCAAAGACTTTCTATGTATATCACAAGTTTGATAGACATTGCATTTAAACATAATGAGTATGAAAACCAATAATGCTAAAATATCAATATTAATGTATAAACAAAATAAGTGTTGGCCCAAAGGCCTATCACTCTAGTTTTGATGATGATCAACTCATGTAGTTATATTTGCTAATGATCTTGTTTAATTAGTGACAGATTCTTTATCAAGATCTTAGTAGGTGCAAAGCTCAACAAAGGATTAAATGTCAAGATTTGGAGCTAGCACGGGGTGATCCAAGGAGCTTTGGATCAAGCTTGGACCAAGTCAAGAAGATGAGAAGCCTTCAAGTGAAGACTTCGAGAAGATGAAGACTTGTGTCTAGGTATAAGATTTTGTTTTTGTTTTAGTTAAAATGTAAAGGATAGAATAGTTGGTGGATTGCTCAAGTTATATCACACACACACTCTTGATAGAACTCTTGATAGGGTTGCTTTCATAAAAGATTTCTATGTCTTAGAAAAGAATTTTTATTTTGGAAAAAGATTTTTTCTTTGTGACAAAATATCTACTTTGGTTTTTGGTATTTCTATTATACACATCTTTAACCAAAACCAAGTTATATGCTTAATGACAAAAACATAGATATATCATTATGATTGTGTAGTGGATCATATCCATACACACTATACTTAAATGAACTCAAATATCTTGTTTTTGTATTTTGTGAAGTTATGGAAAAACAAGTTTTAGAAAAACATATTTTTAGAAAAACAGTTTTTATTGTGATTAAAACTATTTTTTAGATTTACTGTGAATTTATGGGATTTTTATTGAGTGAAAAGACCTATTTTCAAATCCCGTAACTGTGCAGACCTGGAACTGGCTGACAGGCCTTTCCGGTCGACCGAGTCGGTCGACCGCTCCATGGCCGGTCGATCTCGCGGTCGACCGACGTGCACAGACTTGTGCACGTCTGGCAGCACAGTGGCCGGTCGACCGGGACGGTCGACCGCTGGAGACTGCGGTGCTCACGGGTAGATTCGGTCGACCGGGCCGGTCGACCGCAGAGCCCCAACGGTCGGATTTTTGACCGTTGGCGGTCGACCGACCCGGTCGACCGACTGTACTGACAGAACCCAACGGCTAGGTTTCTGGCAGCCTATAAATTGGGGTTTTGTCATTGTTTTCAACACAAGATTTTGGAGACTTCTTGAGCCTGTTTTTCTGATACTTTGAGAAGAGTTTTCTCCACAAAATAGAGAGCAAATACTTCCCATCTTAAAGGGAGTTTTTATCAAGAGAGTGTAAAAAGTGATTCTTTGAGTTTTCCTCCATAGCTTTCTTTCTTGCTTTCTCACACAAACACTTGAGCATCCATTGAGCTATTCATCCTATAGGTGTTGTAGTGAGAGTTTTTGTAGGTGATCAAGTGTTTAGATCACCAAGATTTCATCTTGTACTTTGAGGAGACGGGCAAGTGTGCTCGTGGTTGTTTAGGGTTCGGGTGCGAACTCTTGTAGCTTGAGGTGCGGCCTCGACGAGCCGGTGGGCTTGTGGTGTGTAAGGGACTTGGGAGTCCGAGGGCTTGTAGGTGTTGCGGCACCAAGGAGAGATCCGGTTGGATCGTGCATAGTGGAAATCCTTCGTGTGTCGAAGGCGGGGATGTAGAGCAAGTGTGCTCGAACCTCGAAACATACCCTTGTGTTTGCGATTGCTCTTTCTCTCTCTCTTGTCTCTTATTTATATCTTGCATTCAATTATTGTCTATCTTTATATGCATGATATTCACTTGTGCTCATATTTGCTATAATTGCTTGGGATTATTGTTAACACTAGTATTCAACCAAGAGAGCCAACGCGGCACCTCAACCCATTCAAGGGGAATCTAGAGGAGCTTGTCCAGAGCCTCGCAAGGGGAATTCGGCAACACTCTTGTGTTATACATAAGTGTTTAATTAAAAGAAGTTTTATTTGGTCAACTTAGTTTTAATTCCGCATTATTTGTTCATAAGTGACCATTAGATTAGCCATCACCTATTCACCCCCCTCTAGGTGATCTTACAATTGGTATCAGAGCTAGTGCTCTTGATATTGGGTCTAACAACCTAAGAGTTAAAGATCCTCTTTTAGGCTAATCACAAGATTTGTACACACACAATGGACTTCATGTCACCACCCACCTTTGACATTCTTAACATCCAAATTTGGAAGGTTAAGATGTCTTTGTTCCTCAAAGGACTTGGCCTTAGTGTATATCTTGCCACAACTAATAAAGAATATTGCTTAAATGGTAAGAACATTGAGGCTAATGCAAAAGCCCTTCATGCTATTAAGTCAACCCTAAATGATGATTATTTATCTAGGGTTTCTAATGTTGAATCGGCTTTTGTAGCTTGGAACATCATCACCTCCCTTAGCGAAAAGGACCTATACTATGCGGGGAGCGATTCGGACGTTGGAAGCGACATCTCCAACGTATGCTATATGGTCCAAGGGGATAACCCCCTTGAGGTAACTACCGAATCCGAGGTAGAAGATGATAGTATGTCATATGATGAGCTCTCTACATTTTGTCAATTATTGCTTGAGAGATATGATATAATTAAGAAAGAAAATAAAAATTTGAAAAAGGACATTGCTTGCATGCATAATGAACATGACTCATTTAGAGATAATATTGCATGCTTAGAAAAAGATAACAAAAGTTTGAAAAAGAAATTTGATTGCATGCATGTAGAAAATGATTCTTTTAGAAATAAACTCGCATGTTTAGAAAAAGAAAATGAAGATTTGAAAAATGAGAATGTTTCCTTGATTGCTAAATTGAATGATTTATGTGAAGGGAACACTATTTTGAAAAATAAGATTGATTTGGTGGAAAAACAAAAGGAAGATGTTTTTCAAGAAAATATCACTTTGAAAAGAAAATTTGTTGAGAAAGAAAAGATTTTGTTTCACAAAAGAAAAAGAAAAATGATCATATATCTCATCATGCTTTACATGCCACCACAAATGAGATAAATGTTTTGAAAAATAAAATGGATAATTTGAGTTCAACTTTGAACTCTTGTGCATTTAATCATACTAAGTTGGAGTCAAAATTTTCAAAGAAACAAACTCCTCATGTTCATGCACATCACTCTCATCATCATGCTTATGTTGCACAACATGATCACACTCCTACACATAAGCATACTAAGGTGTACGTATGTACACATTGTGGCCGCAAAGGCCATTTAGCAAAATTTTGTTTTGATAAGAAACCTCATTTATATTTTGCTAAGTATAAAAGATTTTGGGATCCTTACAATAAAGCTAACCCCAAAGGACCCAAGAAAGTATGGGTACCAAAACCCCCACCCTTTGATTTTGATGTAGGTGAGGGCTCTCACAAAACGTGAGAGGATTGGTGCCTTGATAGCGGATGCAATGGACATGATGGACAAACTTTTGGATGCATTGCTATCAAGGAGATTTGGTGGGAAAGACCACCATATTTGGAGCTTTGGAGTTGGTAACAATTTCTAAACTCCTATTTTTTATGTTCATGCTTGTTCATCCATAATATTCATAGCATGTTCATGTTTTAAGATTTTATGTGCTTCATGTGATAATTACATGCTTAGATGTAGAATGTGTTAAACTTGTATGTATACATATACAAATAGTGAATTACAATTGATTCATATATAATTGAACTTCATGCTCATTTGTATCCACTATATGCACATGTATAGGCTAGTTTTGATGATTCTCCTTCATACATGTTTTTGCCTATTTTAGTGATTTACTTCATGTATATGCATTTTGAATTCAAATCTAATAAATATACATGTATACCATGAGTCTCTTGCTTTCATGCAAACACATTTGATAGACTCTTTTATATTTGGGATATGTATGTGTATTGTTAGGATTGGATGAATCATACATATACCATGAAGATTGTTGATTTTATGAAAAATGATTTTGAGATGATGAAAATGATTTTTATGTGTTGTTTAATAAAATTTGAATAGTCTTATTTGATTTAAGCTTCATAGACTATTTTCATAAAGATACTATTTACATAACCTTTGAACACTCAATCTTTAAGAAAATATATAATTTTGAGCTTTATGGAATATGAGTGCTTGAACTTTTATGTATTTAGTATTATTCATGAAAAATATATGATCTTATATTCTTTAAGGATCTTAACTAGTTTGTCAAAAATCCATTTAAACTAGTTATCTATTCTTAAATTGATGCACATGATTCTATTTCTTGTATGATCTCAAAATTTACTTACACTTCATGATTTGAATATTAGTTTAAATGTTAGTTTCTGTCAACACTTGGATTTATACTTGTACACATTATGAACCACAAATAAATCTATATATGATTGGATTTGATTGCTTATTTGTGCCCATTAGGTGTGCTAGTATAGCTTAGTTTTGATGATCATTACATTTTTAAACTTGTATCCCATTTTGGACTTATGATTTGACCATGTGCTTTTCATTTCATGTATATGTTTATTTTGTCAAAACATTAAGATATACATGGATACCTCTTTGAGTCATTTGCTTTTCATGCAAATCTATTTATATAGACTCAATTGTGTTTAAGAGATATGTATGTATACTTATTGCATTGACTAAACATACATATGCCATGAAATATAATTGTTGATTTTCATGTATTAAAAATTTGTGATGATTTTCGTGTTATCAAAATTTAAAGGAATATTGAGTTTTATTGTCATTTTCATGATACCTTGCTCCACATAACACTAGTCACTCACTTCTTTGTAATATGGACTTTATGGATAGAGTGTTTTTAGTGCCATGTGATTTACTTGTGAAAAACCTTTTGATTTATTCCTTGGTTGAAGGATTTCTTACTAGTTGTTAAACATTTCCATTTAACTAGTTCGAATTCTTCAAGTGGTAGATTATGTGATATATACACCTAAGCTTATTTTTCTATTGGTATCATTGGTTATTTGCAATTGGTATCAATATGAACCTTTTTGGTATATACTCATATTTTGCTTTTCCTATATATGTATGTATCCATCTCAATTGATATAATTTCTTCATACATATATATGATAGTTTTTGTGCTTGTTTTACAATTGGTATCTTTTGAAGCACAAAGATTGTTGATGCTAAGCTTAATTAGAATTTCAAATTGGTATCCTATAATAAGCTTGTGCATTGTGTTTTGAAATTAGTATCAAAAACTCAAAAATTTTTAAGAAAAATTCAAAATTTTTGATTTGTATTGTCTATATGCAAGGAGAGCTTAACATCTCTTCCATATGTAGATTCATGTTGAGTGTATTGTGTATTGAGAAGCTTAACATCTTTTCTTTATGTGGTACACGTGTGTAGGGGGAGCTTCACATCTCCTCTTATGCATTACATAATATGTGTTATGTGAATTGGGGCTTGTCATCCCTTCTTCATGTAATGCATATGTGTAGGGAAGCTAACTTAGCGTCTTCCTCTTCATGAATGTATATCGCATATAAATCTTATTGATTGATTTGATTTTACCCTCCTTGATTTCCTTATTTTTGACAAAAAGGGGGAGAAAATTTGTTTGATGATTTGAACTTTGAACCCTTTGTTGATGATTGACAAAAAGGGGGAGAAGTATTTGAGTTATATGCATGATTTCCTTAAGGGGAGAAGTATTTGTTCCTTACTTAAGGGAGAGAAAGATTTTGAGATGATTTTGAGTTTTTATACTTGTGCTTTTACTCATGCATAGCAATAATAGTGCATTCATTTGCATACATATTTATGTGCTTTAATGTCATATCTATTTATTTCTAGTGATGCATGAGTTAAGGGGGAGCTTCTTTGAAACTTTACTTTAATCCATGCATATATAACTTCATGAGTTTTGTCATCATCAAAAAGGGGGAGATTGTTGGCCCAAAGGCCTATCACTCTAGTTTTGATGATGATCAACTCATGTAGTTATATTTGCTAATGATCTTGTTTAATTAGTGACAGATTCTTTATCAAGATCTTAGTAGGTGCAAAGCTCAACAAAGGATTAAATGTCAAGATTTGGAGCTAGCACGGGGTGATCCAAGGAGCTTTGGATCAAGCTTGGACCAAGTCAAGAAGATGAGAAGCCTTCAAGTGAAGACTTCGAGAAGATGAAGACTTGTGTCTAGGTATAAGATTTTGTTTTTGTTTTAGTTAAAATGTAAAGGATAGAATAGTTGGTGGATTGCTCAAGTTATATCACACACACACTCTTGATAGAACTCTTGATAGGGTTGCTTTCATAAAAGATTTCTATGTCTTAGAAAAGAATTTTTATTTTGGAAAAAGGATTTTTCTTTGTGACAAAATATCTACTTTGGTTTTTGGTATTTCTATTATACACATCTTTAACCAAAACCAAGTTATATGCTTAATGACAAAAACATAGATATATCATTATGATTGTGTAGTGGATCATATCCATACACACTATACTTTAAATGAACTCAAATATCTTGTTTTTGTATTTTGTGAAGTTATGGAAAAACAAGTTTTAGAAAAACATATTTTTAGAAAAACAGTTTTTATTGTGATTAAAACTATTTTTTAGATTTACTGTGAATTTATGGGATTTTTATTGAGTGAAAAGACCTATTTTCAAATCCCGTAACTGTGCAGACCTGGAACTGGCTGACAGGCCTTTCCGGTCGACCGAGTCGGTCGACCGCTCCATGGCCGGTCGATCTCGCGGTCGACCGACGTGCACAGACTTGTGCACGTCTGGCAGCACAGTGGCCGGTCGACCGGGACGGTCGACCGCTGGAGACTGCGGTGCTCACGGGTAGATTCGGTCGACCGGGCGGTCGACCGCAGAGCCCCAACGGTCGGATTTTTGACCGTTGGCGGTCGACCGACCCGGTCGACCGACTGTACTGACAGAACCCAACGGCTAGGTTTCTGGCAGCCTATAAATTGGGTTTTGTCATTGTTTTCAACACAAGATTTTGGAGACTTTCTTGAGCCTGTTTTTCTGATACTTTGAGAAGAGTTTTCTCCACAAAATAGAGAGCAAATACTTCCCATCTTAAAGGGAGTTTTTATCAAGAGAGTGTAAAAAGTGATTCTTTGAGTTTTCCTCCATAGCTTTCTTTCCTTGCTTTCTCACACAAACACTTGAGCATCCATTGAGCTATTCATCCTATAGGTGTTGTAGTGAGAGTTTTTGTAGGTGATCAAGTGTTTAGATCACCAAGATTTCATCTTGTACTTTGAGGAGACGGGCAAGTGTGCTCGTGGTTGTTTAGGGTTCGGGTGCGAACTCTTGTAGCTTGAGGTGCGGCCTCGACGAGCCGGTGGGCTTGTGGTGTGTAAGGGACTTTGGGAGTCCGAGGCTTGTAGGTGTTGCGGCACCAAGGAGAGATCCGGTTGGATCGTGCATAGTGGAAATCCTTCGTGTGTCGAAGGCGGGGATGTAGAGCAAGTGTGCTCGAACCTCGAAACATACCCTTGTGTTTGCGATTGCTCTTTCTCTCTCTCTTGTCTCTTATTTATATCTTGCATTCAATTATTGTCTATCTTTATATGCATGATATTCACTTGTGCTCATATTTGCTATACTTGCTTGGGATTATTGTTAACACTAGTATTCAACCAAGAGAGCCAACGCGGCACCTCAACCCATTCAAGGGGAATCTAGAGGAGCTTGTCCAGAGCCTCGCAAGGGGAATTCGGCAACACTCTTGTGTTATACATAAGTGTTTAATTAAAAGAAGTTTTATTTGGTCAACTTAGTTTTAATTCCACATTATTTGTTCATAAGTGACCATTAGATTAGCCATCACCTATTCACCCCCCCTCTAGGTGATCTTACAATTGGTATCAGAGCTAGTGCTCTTGATATTGGGTCTAACAACCTGAGAGTAAAGATCCTCTTTTAGGCTAATCACAAGATTTGTACACACACAATGGACTTCATGTCACCACCCACCTTTGACATTCTTAACATCCAAATTTGGAAGGTTAAGATGTCTTTGTTCCTCAAAGGACTTGGCCTTAGTGTATATCTTGCCACAACTAATAAAGAATATTGCTTAAATGGTAAGAACATTGAGGCTAATGCAAAAGCCCTTCATGCTATTAAGTCAACCCTAAATGATGATTATTTATCTAGGGTTTCTAATGTTGAATCGGCTTTTGTAGCTTGGAACATCATCACCTCCCTTAGCGAAAAGGACCTATACTATGCGGGGAGCGATTCAGACGTTGGAAGCGACATCTCCAACGTATGCTATATGGTCCAAGGGGATAACCCCCTTGAGGTAACTACCGAATCCGAGGTAGAAGATGATAGTATGTCATATGATGAGCTCTCTACATTTTGTCAATTATTGCTTGAGAGATATGATATAATTAAGAAAGAAAATAAAAATTTGAAAAAGGACATTGCTTGCATGCATAATGAACATGACTCATTTAGAGATAATATTGCATGCTTAGAAAAAGATAACAAAAGTTTGAAAAAGAAATTTGATTGCATGCATGTAGAAAATGATTCTTTTAGAAATAAACTCGCATGTTTAGAAAAAGAAAATGAAGATTTGAAAAATGAGAATGTTTCCTTGATTGCTAAATTGAATGATTTATGTGAAGGGAACACTATTTTGAAAAATAAGATTGATTTGGTGGAAAAACAAAAGGAAGATGTTTTTCAAGAAAATATCACTTTGAAAAGAAAATTTGTTGAAAAAGAAAAGGATTTTGTTTCACAAAAGAAAAAGAAAAATGATCATATATCTCATCATGCTTTACATGCCACCACAAATGAGATAAATGTTTTGAAAAATAAAATGGATAATTTGAGTTCAACTTTGAACTCTTGTGCATTTAATCATACTAAGTTGGAGTCAAAATTTTCAAAGAAACAAACTCCTCATGTTCATGCACATCACTCTCATCATCATGCTTTTGTTGCACAACATGATCACACTCCTACACATAAGCATACTAAGGTGTACGTATGTACACATTGTGGCCGCAAAGGCCATTTAGCAAAATTTTGTTTTGATAAGAAACCTCATTTATATTTTGCTAAGTATAAAAGATTTTGGGATCCTTACAATAAAGCTAACCCCAAAGGACCCAAGAAAGTATGGGTACCAAAACCCCCACCCTTTGATTTTGATGTAGGTGAGGGCTCTCACAAAACGTGAGAGGATTGGTGCCTTGATAGCGGATGCAATGGACATGATGGACAAACTTTTGGATGCATTGCTATCAAGGAGATTTTGGTGGGAAAGACCACCATATTTGGAGCTTTGGAGTTGGTAACAATTTCTAAACTCCTATTTTTTATGTTCATGCTTGTTCATCCATAATATTCATAGCATGTTCATGTTTTAAGATTTTATGTGCTTCATGTGATAATTACATGCTTAGATGTAGAATGTGTCAAACTTGTATGTATACATATACAAATAGTGAATTACAATTGATTCATATATAATTGAACTTCATGCTCATTTGTATCCACTATATGCACATGTATAGGCTAGTTTTGATGATTCTCCTTCATACATGTTTTGCCTATTTTAGTGATTTACTTCATGTATATGCATTTTGAATTCAAATCTAATAAATATACATGTATACCATGAGTCTCTTGCTTTCATGCAAACACATTTGATAGACTCTTTTATATTTGGGATATGTATGTGTATTGTTAGGATTGGATGAATCATACATATACCATGAAGATTGTTGATTTTATGAAAAATGATTTTGAGATGATGAAAATGATTTTTATGTGTTGTTTAATAAAATTTGAATAGTCTTATTTGATTTAAGCTTCATAGACTATTTTCATAAAGATACTATTTACATAACCTTTGAACACTCAATCTTTAAGAAAATATATAATTTTGAGCTTTATGGAATATGAGTGCTTGAACTTTTATGTATTTAGTATTATTCATGAAAAATATATGATCTTATATTCTTTAAGGATCTTTAACTAGTTTGTCAAAAATCCATTTAAACTAGTTATCTATTCTTAAATTGATGCACATGATTCTATTTCTTGTATGATCTCAAAATTTACTTACACTTCATGATTTGAATATTAGTTTAAATGTTAGTTTCTGTCAACACTTGGATTTATACTTGTACACATTATGAACCACAAATAAATCTATATATGATTGGATTTGATTGCTTATTTGTGCCCATTAGGTGTGCTAGTATAGCTTAGTTTTGATGATCATTACATTTTTAAACTTGTATTCCCATTTTGGACTTATGATTTGACCATGTGCTTTTCATTTCATGTATATGTTTATTTTGTCAAAACATTAAGATATACATGGATACCTCTTTGAGTCATTTGCTTTTCATGCAAATCTATTTATATAGACTCAATTGTGTTTAAGAGATATGTATGTATACTTATTGCATTGACTAAACATACATATGCCATGAAATATAATTGTTGATTTTCATGTATTAAAAATTTGTGATGATTTTCGTGTTATCAAAATTTAAAGGAATATTGAGTTTTATTGTCATTTTCATGATACCTTGCTCCACATAACACTAGTCACTCACTTCTTTGTAATATGGACTTTATGGATAGAGTGTTTTTAGTGCCATGTGATTTACTTGTGAAAAACCTTTTGATTTATTCCTTGGTTGAAGGATTTCTTACTAGTTGTTAAACATTTCCATTTAACTAGTTCGAATTCTTCAAGTGGTAGATTATGTGATATATATACCTAAGCTTATTTTTCTATTGGTATCATTGGTTATTTGCAATTGGTATCAATATGAACCTTTTTGGTATATACTCATATTTTGCTTTTCCTATATATGTATGTATCCATCTCAATTGATATAATTTCTTCATACATATATATGATAGTTTTTGTGCTTGTTTTACAATTGGTATCTTTTGAAGCACAAAGATTGTTGATGCTAAGCTTAATTAGAATTTCAAATTGGTATCCTATAATAAGCTTGTGCATTGTGTTTTGAAATTAGTATCAAAAACTCAAAAATTTTTTTAAGAAAAATTCAAAATTTTTGATTTGTATTGTCTATATGCAAGGAGAGCTTAACATCTCTTCCATATGTAGATTCATGTTGAGTGTATTGTGTATTGAGAAGCTTAACATCTTTTCTTTATGTGGTACACGTGTGTAGGGGGAGCTTCACATCTCCTCTTATGCATTACATAATATGTGTTATGTGAATTGGGGCTTGTCATCCCTTCTTCATGTAATGCATATGTGTAGGGAAGCTAACTTAGCGTCTTCCTCTTCATGAATGTATATCGCATATAAATCTTATTGATTGATTTGATTTTACCCTCCTTGATTTCCTTATTTTTGACAAAAAGGGGGAGAAAATTTGTTTGATGATTTGAACTTTGAACCCTTTGTTGATGATTGACAAAAAGGGGGAGAAGTATTTGAGTTATATGCATGATTTCCTTAAGGGGGAGAAGTATTTGTTCCTTACTTAAGGGAGAGAAAGATTTGAGATGATTTTGAGTTTTTATACTTGTGCTTTTACTCATGCATAGCAATAATAGTGCATTCATTTGCATACATATTTATGTGCTTTAATGTCATATCTATTTATTTCTAGTGATGCATGAGTTAAGGGGGAGCTTCTTTGAAACTTTACTTTAATCCATGCATATATAACTTCATGAGTTTTGTCATCATCAAAAAGGGGGAGATTGTTGGCCCAAAGGCCTATCACTCTAGTTTTGATGATGATCAACTCATGTAGTTATATTTGCTAATGATCTTGTTTAATTAGTGACAGATTCTTTATCAAGATCTTAGTAGGTGCAAAGCTCAACAAAGGATTAAATGTCAAGATTTGGAGCTAGCACGGGGTGATCCAAGGAGCTTTGGATCAAGCTTGGACCAAGTCAAGAAGATGAGAAGCCTTCAAGTGAAGACTTCGAGAAGATGAAGACTTGTGTCTAGGTATAAGATTTTGTTTTTGTTTTAGTTAAAATGTAAAGGATAGAATAGTTGGTGGATTGCTCAAGTTATATCACACACACACTCTTGATAGAACTCTTGATAGGGTTGCTTTCATAAAAGATTTCTATGTCTTAGAAAAGAATTTTTATTTTGGAAAAAGGATTTTTCTTTGTGACAAAATATCTACTTTGGTTTTTGGTATTTCTATTATACACATCTTTAACCAAAACCAAGTTATATGCTTAATGACAAAAACATAGATATATCATTATGATTGTGTAGTGGATCATATCCATACACACTATACTTTAAATGAACTCAAATATCTTGTTTTTGTATTTTGTGAAGTTATGGAAAAACAAGTTTTAGAAAAACATATTTTTAGAAAAACAGTTTTTATTGTGATTAAAACTATTTTTTAGATTTACTGTGAATTTATGGGATTTTTATTGAGTGAAAAGACCTATTTTCAAATCCCGTAACTGTGCAGACCTGGAACTGGCTGACAGGCCTTTCCGGTCGACCGAGTCGGTCGACCGCTCCATGGCCGGTCGATCTCGCGGTCGACCGACGTGCACAGACTTGTGCACGTCTGGCAGCACAGTGGCCGGTCGACCGGGACGGTCGACCGCTGGAGACTGCGGTGCTCACGGGTAGATTCGGTCGACCGGGCCGGTCGACCGCAGAGCCCCAACGGTCGGATTTTTGACCGTTGGCGGTCGACCGACCCGGTCGACCGACTGTACTGACAGAACCCAACGGCTAGGTTTCTGGCAGCCTATAAATTGGGGTTTTGTCATTGTTTTCAACACAAGATTTTGGAGACTTTCTTGAGCCTGTTTTTCTGATACTTTGAGAAGAGTTTTCTCCACAAAATAGAGAGCAAATACTTCCCATCTTAAAGGGAGTTTTTTATCAAGAGAGTGTAAAAAGTGATTCTTTGAGTTTTCCTCCATAGCTTTCTTTCCTTGCTTTCTCACACAAACACTTGAGCATCCATTGAGCTATTCATCCTATAGGTGTTGTAGTGAGAGTTTTTGTAGGTGATCAAGTGTTTAGATCACCAAGATTTCATCTTGTACTTTGAGGAGACGGGCAAGTGTGCTCGTGGTTGTTTAGGGTTCGGGTGCGAACTCTTGTAGCTTGAGGTGCGGCCTCGACGAGCCGGTGGGCTTGTGGTGTGTAAGGGACTTTGGGAGTCCGAGGGCTTGTAGGTGTTGCGGCACCAAGGAGAGATCCGGTTGGATCGTGCATAGTGGAAATCCTTCGTGTGTCGAAGGCGGGGATGTAGAGCAAGTGTGCTCGAACCTCGAAACATACCCTTGTGTTTGCGATTGCTCTTTCTCTCTCTCTTGTCTCTTATTTATATCTTGCATTCAATTATTGTCTATCTTTATATGCATGATATTCACTTGTGCTCATATTTGCTATACTTGCTTGGGATTATTGTTAACACTAGTATTCAACCAAGAGAGCCAACGCGGCACCTCAACCCATTCAAGGGGAATCTAGAGGAGCTTGTCCAGAGCCTCGCAAGGGGAATTCGGCAACACTCTTGTGTTATACATAAGTGTTTAATTAAAAGAAGTTTTATTTGGTCAACTTAGTTTTAATTCCACATTATTTGTTCATAAGTGACCATTAGATTAGCCATCACCTATTCACCCCCCCTCTAGGTGATCTTACAATTGGTATCAGAGCTAGTGCTCTTGATATTGGGTCTAACAACCTGAGAGTTAAAGATCCTCTTTTAGGCTAATCACAAGATTTGTACACACACAATGGACTTCATGTCACCACCCACCTTTGACATTCTTAACATCCAAATTTGGAAGGTTAAGATGTCTTTGTTCCTCAAAGGACTTGGCCTTAGTGTATATCTTGCCACAACTAATAAAGAATATTGCTTAAATGGTAAGAACATTGAGGCTAATGCAAAAGCCCTTCATGCTATTAAGTCAACCCTAAATGATGATTATTTATCTAGGGTTTCTAATGTTGAATCGGCTTTTGTAGCTTGGAACATCATCACCTCCCTTAGCGAAAAGGACCTATACTATGCGGGGAGCGATTCAGACGTTGGAAGCGACATCTCCAACGTATGCTATATGGTCCAAGGGGATAACCCCCTTGAGGTAACTACCGAATCCGAGGTAGAAGATGATAGTATGTCATATGATGAGCTCTCTACATTTTGTCAATTATTGCTTGAGAGATATGATATAATTAAGAAAGAAAATAAAAATTTGAAAAAGGACATTGCTTGCATGCATAATGAACATGACTCATTTAGAGATAATATTGCATGCTTAGAAAAAGATAACAAAAGTTTGAAAAAGAAATTTGATTGCATGCATGTAGAAAATGATTCTTTTAGAAATAAACTCGCATGTTTAGAAAAAGAAAATGAAGATTTGAAAAATGAGAATGTTTCCTTGATTGCTAAATGAATGATTTATGTGAAGGGAACACTATTTTGAAAAATAAGATTGATTTGGTGGAAAAACAAAAGGAAGATGTTTTTCAAGAAAATATCACTTTGAAAAGAAAATTTGTTGAAAAAGAAAAGGATTTTGTTTCACAAAAGAAAAAGAAAAATGATCATATATCTCATCATGCTTTACATGCCACCACAAATGAGATAATGTTTTGAAAAATAAAATGGATAATTTGAGTTCAACTTTGAACTCTTGTGCATTTAATCATACTAAGTTGGAGTCAAAATTTTCAAAGAAACAAACTCCTCATGTTCATGCACATCACTCTCATCATCATGCTTTTGTTGCACAACATGATCACACTCCTACACATAAGCATACTAAGGTGTACGTATGTACACATTGTGGCCGCAAAGGCCATTTAGCAAATTTTGTTTTGATAAGAAACCTCATTTATATTTTGCTAAGTATAAAAGATTTTGGGATCCTTACAATAAAGCTAACCCCAAAGGACCCAAGAAAGTATGGGTACCAAAACCCCCACCCTTTGATTTTGATGTAGGTGAGGGCTCTCACAAAACGTGAGAGGATTGGTGCCTTGATAGCGGATGCAATGGACATGATGGACAAACTTTTGGATGCATTGCTATCAAGGAGATTTTGGTGGGAAAGACCACCATATTTGGAGCTTTGGAGTTGGTAACAATTTCTAAACTCCTATTTTTTATGTTCATGCTTGTTCATCCATAATATTCATAGCATGTTCATGTTTTAAGATTTTATGTGCTTCATGTGATAATTACATGCTTAGATGTAGAATGTGTCAAACTTGTATGTATACATATACAAATAGTGAATTACAATTGATTCATATATAATTGAACTTCATGCTCATTTGTATCCACTATATGCACATGTATAGGCTAGTTTTGATGATTCTCCTTCATACATGTTTTTGCCTATTTTAGTGATTTACTTCATGTATATGCATTTTGAATTCAAATCTAATAAATATACATGTATACCATGAGTCTCTTGCTTTCATGCAAACACATTTGATAGACTCTTTTATATTTGGGATATGTATGTGTATTGTTAGGATTGGATGAATCATACATATACCATGAAGATTGTTGATTTTATGAAAAATGATTTTGAGATGATGAAAATGATTTTTATGTGTTGTTTAATAAAATTTGAATAGTCTTATTTGATTTAAGCTTCATAGACTATTTTCATAAAGATACTATTTACATAACCTTTGAACACTCAATCTTAAGAAAATATATAATTTTGAGCTTTATGGAATATGAGTGCTTGAACTTTTATGTATTTAGTATTATTCATGAAAAAATATGATCTTATATTCTTTAAGGATCTTTAACTAGTTTGTCAAAAATCCATTTAAACTAGTTATCTATTCTTAAATTGATGCACATGATTCTATTTCTTGTATGATCTCAAAATTTACTTACACTTCATGATTTGAATATTAGTTTAAATGTTAGTTTCTGTCAACACTTGGATTTATACTTGTACACATTATGAACCACAAATAAATCTATATATGATTGGATTTGATTGCTTATTTGTGCCCATTAGGTGTGCTAGTATAGCTTAGTTTTGATGATCATTACATTTTTAAACTTGTATTCCCATTTTGGACTTATGATTTGACCATGTGCTTTTCATTTCATGTATATGTTTATTTTGCCAAAACATTAAGATATACATGGATACCTCTTTGAGTCATTTGCTTTTCATGCAAATCTATTTATATAGACTCAATTGTGTTTAAGAGATATGTATGTATACTTATTGCATTGACTAAACATACATATGCCATGAAATATAATTGTTGATTTTCATGTATTAAAAATTTGTGATGATTTTCGTGTTATCAAAATTTAAAGGAATATTGAGTTTTATTGTCATTTTCATGATACCTTGCTCCACATAACACTAGTCACTCACTTCTTTGTAATATGGACTTTATGGATAGAGTGTTTTTAGTGCCATGTGATTTACTTGTGAAAAACCTTTTGATTTATTCCTTGGTTGAAGGATTTCTTACTAGTTGTTAAACATTTCCATTTAACTAGTTCGAATTCTTCAAGTGGTAGATTATGTGATATATACACCTAAGCTTATTTTTCTATTGGTATCATTGGTTATTTGCAATTGGTATCAATATGAACCTTTTTAGTATATACTCATATTTTGCTTTTCCTATATATGTATGTATCCATCTCAATTGATATAATTTCTTCATACATATATATGATAGTTTTTGTGCTTGTTTTACAATTGGTATCTTTTGAAGCACAAAGATTGTTGATGCTAAGCTTAATTAGAATTTCTAATTGGTATCCCATAATAAGCTTGTGCATTGTGTTTTGAAATTAGTATCAAAAACTCAAAAATTTTTTTAAGAAAAATTCAAAATTTTTGATTTGTATTGTCTATATGCAAGGAGAGCTTAACATCTCTTCCATATGTAGATTCATGTTGAGTGTATTGTGTATTGAGAAGCTTAACATCTTTTCTTTATGTGGTACACGTGTGTAGGGGGAGCTTCACATCTCCTCTTATGCATTACATAATATGTGTTATGTGAATTGGGGCTTGTCATCCCTTCTTCATGTAATGCATATGTGTAGGGAAGCTAACTTAGCGTCTTCCTCTTCATGAATGTATATCGCATATAAATCTTATTGATTGATTTGATTTTACCCTCCTTGATTTCCTTATTTTTGACAAAAGGGGGAGAAAATTTGTTTGATGATTTGAACTTTGAACCCTTTGTTGATGATTGACAAAAAGGGGGAGAAGTATTTGAGTTATATGCATGATTTCCTTAAGGGGGAGAAGTATTTGTTCCTTACTTAAGGGAGAGAAAGATTTTGAGATGATTTTGAGTTTTATACTTGTGCTTTTACTCATGCATAGCAATAATAGTGCATTCATTTGCATACATATTTATGTGCTTTAATGTCATATCTATTTATTTCTAGTGATGCATGAGTTAAGGGGGAGCTTCTTTGAAGCTTTACTTTAATCCATGCATATATAACTTCATGAGTTTTGTCATCATCAAAAAGGGGGAGATTGTTGGCCCAAAGGCCTATCACTCTAGTTTTGATGATGATCAACTCATGTAGTTTATTTGCTAATGATCTTGTTTAATTAGTGACAGATTCTTTATCAAGATCTTAGTAGGTGTAAAGCTCAACAAAGGATTAAATGTCAAGATTTGGAGCTAGCACGGGGTGATCCAAGGAGCTTTGGATCAAGCTTGGACCAAGTCAAGAAGATGAGAAGCCTTCAAGTGAAGACTTCGAGAAGATGAAGGCTTGTGTCTAGGTATAAGATTTTGTTTTTGTTTTAGTTAAAATGTAAAGGATAGAATAGTTGGTGGATTGCTCAAGTTATATCACACACACACTCTTGATAGAACTCTTGATAGGGTTGCTTTCATAAAAGATTTCTATGTCTTAGAAAAGAATTTTTATTTTGGAAAAAGATTTTTTCTTTGTGACAAAATATCTACTTTGGTTTTGGTATTTCTATTATACACATCTTTAACCAAAACCAAGTTATATGCTTAATGACAAAAACATAGATATATCATTATGATTGTGTAGTGGATCATATCCATACACACTATACTTTAAATGAACTCAAATATCTTGTTTTTGTATTTTGTGAAGTTATGGAAAAACAAGTTTTAGAAAAACATATTTTTAGAAAAACAGTTTTTATTGTGATTAAAACTATTTTTTAGATTTACTGTGAATTTATGGGATTTTTATTGAGTGAAAAGACCTATTTTCAAATCCCGTAACTGTGCAGACCTGGAACTGGCTGACAGGCCTTTCCGGTCGACCGAGTCGGTCGACCGCTCCATGGCCGGTCGATCTCGCGGTCGACCGACGTGCACAGACTTGTGCACGTCTGGCAGCACAGTGGCCGGTCGACCGGGACGGTCGACCGTTGGAGACTGCGGTGCTCACGGGTAGATTCGGTCGACCGGGCCGGTCGACCGCAGAGCCCCAACGGTCGGATTTTTGACCGTTGGCGGTCGACCGACCCGGTCGACCGACTGTACTGACAGAACCCAACGGCTAGGTTTCTGGCAGCCTATAAATTGGGGTTTTGTCATTGTTTTCAACACAAGATTTTGGAGACTTCTTGAGCCTGTTTTTCTGATACTTTGAGAAGAGTTTTCTCCACAAAATAGAGAGCAAATACTCCCATCTTAAAGGGAGTTTTTATCAAGAGAGTGTAAAAAGTGATTCTTTGAGTTTTCCTCCATAGCTTTCTTTCCTTGCTTTCTCACACAAACACTTGAGCATCCATTGAGCTATTCATCCTATAGGTGTTGTAGTGAGAGTTTTTGTAGGTGATCAAGTGTTTAGATCACCAAGATTTCATCTTGTACTTTGAGGAGACGGGCAAGTGTGCTCGTGGTTGTTTAGGGTTCGGGTGCGAACTCTTGTAGCTTGAGGTGCGGCCTCGACGAGCCTGTGGGCTTGTGGTGTGTAAGGGACTTTGGGAGTCCGAGGGCTTGTAGGTGTTGCGGCACCAAGGAGAGATCCGGTTGGATCGTGCATAGTGGAAATCCTTCGTGTGTCGAAGGCGGGGATGTAGAGCAAGTGTGCTCGAACTCGAAACATACCCTTGTGTTTGCGATTGCTCTTTCTCTCTCTCTTGTCTCTTATTTATATCTTGCATTCAATTATTGTCTATCTTTATATGCATGATATTCACTTGTGCTCATATTTGCTATACTTGCTTGGGATTATTGTTAACACTAGTATTCAACCAAGAGAGCCAACGCGGCACCTCAACCCATTCAAGGGGAATCTAGAGGAGCTTGTCCAGAGCCTCGCAAGGGGAATTCGGCAACACTCTTGTGTTATACATAAGTGTTTAATTAAAAGAAGTTTTATTGGTCAACTTAGTTTTAATTCCGCATTATTTGTTCATAAGTGACCATTAGATTAGCCATCACCTATTCACCCCCCCTCTAGGTGATCTTACAATAAGGAGTTAGAGATAGTTACCAAAACTAATAAAACTAGTCTCTAGGTCTTCAAACCATGGTGGTTCTCCCACCTAAGCATCCCTTGAAAGTGATGCATCCATAGATATGTTCTTTGAGTTCAAAAAATATCCACCATCAAGGCCCCAACACTCTTACGTCATGTGAGAGCCCATACCTGCATCAAATATGATAGGAGTCGATTTTGGTACCCAAACTTTCTGGGTCTATGAGGGTTAGCACCTTTCCTAATCTAAACAAATATTTGCAAAATTTAACGCATTAATACTATCATAATAAAATTTGGCAAGGTGGCCCGCACGTCCACAATGTGTACAAGTATACACATTAGTATACATAAAATCATGTGTGTAAGCATGATGAGCATGTGTATGCCATGGTTTATGTGTATGAATATGTGGAGCATATTTCTTATGAAACATAAATTTCAATAGTATGTGGTTCGTGACACATTGGCTCAAAGTGGAGCCCAAATAATCTACACTCTTCTTCAAAACACAAATATCATTTTCAATAATTGAAGAAGAAATGGAGCAAGCAACATTTTTATCAATAGAGAAAGGAACAATAGAAACATGACAAACATGAGAAGAAAAATTATTTTTCAAAGTAATATTTTCTTTTGGAACTAAATCCAATTCTCTTGAAATTAAAATAATTTTATTTTTCAAAAAATATTTTCTTTCAAAATAAAATCAAGTTTTAAAGATAAAATCTCATTTTTCTTAAAAATAAGATCAAACTTATTTTTATTTTTCAAAATTTTATTTTCATTTAAAGTAAGATCAAGTTGGACTTTCAAAGAGTCACTCTTATTAGAAATCTCAACCTTTTCTTATAAAACCAAATAAAGTTTAGAAAAAAATTCTCATTTTCTCTTTTTAAATCAAAACTCTTATTTTTCAAAGCTTTGTATTTTGAAAGCAAGTTTTCACAATCATGGATAGTTCTTCATTTAAGTATAGGCATCCATAGCATTATCATTACATAATGAACTAGCACAATCATCAAGATGGGTATCCGAATTTACCTCAAGGGAGTCATTCCCTTAGACCATGTAGCGCGTTTGCGCGGATTCATCCCTTCTTGATTCTCTCTCCAAAATGTGTTGCACTTGTTCCTTGAGAAATATCAATGTGTTCTACACTGCAAAAGCGGAATCACAATGAGAAATAAAAAAAAGACGTTCTTTACCAAGTGTGTGCCTAAATGCCTCCATGGCTTGTGTATTGGCCTCTAGGTGCTTGTCATTATCAACATATGATTTTTTTGTAATGGCAAGGTAAACATGCAATCCTAGGTCTTTGAGGTATGCACTCAACTTAAACTTCCACGTATCGATATTAGAAACATCGTACATGGGAGGTGCAAGAAAATCTATTAGTGTATAAACTATATGTGTGCAAAGCAATCTAGATTATCAATGAGAATTTCACTCCTAAGTGGTTAAACTGAATATTAGGAACACTAGCTCTGATACCAATTGTAAGTACATTTAGAGGGGTGAATAGGTGTACAAGCTAATCTAGGATAAATGATGCGGAATTTAAAACTTAAATGTTAACACATTATGTGTAACCAAGAGTGAGCCCGAATTCTCCGTGAAGGGCTCTGAAACTACTCCTCGAGATTCTTCTAAATTAAGAGTTGAGGTGCTATTAGAAGCTCTCTTGATTCAACACAAGTGTGGGCACACAAATAATACCAAGCATGTATATAATATGAGCAATGTAATAACGATGTAAGATATAAAGAAAGATAGAGTTGAGAGATAGTGGGTCAAACTTAAACAATGAGATATGTTTTGTAGTTCGAGCCACTGCTATACATCTCCACCTTCACACAGAAGGATTTTCACTATATTCACATATGACCTTCCACAAAGGGACATCCACCGAGGAATTACAACTCAACACTTGGATTACACAACTCCTCTCTCAAAAATAATCATCTCTATACAAGAGGGAAGGCACAAAGCCAAAGCAGAGAAAAAGGTTTACAACTTGGTGATCCAATGATCACAAACTCTCTTAGTGATCTCAAAGGATCACAAACAATTTTCTCACTAAACAAAGATCCTAAAGATATGAATAGAATGATAGCTCAAGTATGTGAGAAAACAAAGTATTTTGAAAAAGAAACAATAAAGAAAATACTTAGAAAAAACTTCTAAATAGATATGAATATGAAGATCAAAACTAAATTCCCAAAGACTTGTTATCTTTTGATTTTTCAAAAATTTTGAAATAAATAAAGATAAGAGTTTTGGCACTAAAACTTCTTTTGAAAACTTTGTTAAAAATACTTGAAAAGGTGAGAAAAATTGCACTTGAAAATCTTAGGAGAAATAACTCCCAAAAATCCATTTTTATAAGGGTCTGAAAATATAGTTGTTGAGGTTCAGAACAGGTCAAAATTGACATGTTGATCGATCGCCCGGTCGACCGGCCAACGGTCAGATTTCTGACTGTTTGGGTTACCGGTCGACCGTCCCAAGGCAATTTGCCTGTCGGTCGACCGCCCGGTCGACCGAGGCCAGAACCAGAGAGTGAATTCTCAGGTCGGTCGACCGACCGGTCGACCGGGGCCAGATCTAGAGAGAAAACTCTCTGGATCGGTCGATCGTCTGGTCGACCAGCCAATGGCCAAGGCTGCTGTGCACATTTTGTGCACATCGGTCAACCGACCAGTCGACCGAGCTCTGGTCTGGTCGACCGGTCGATCGACTTAGGCTGGGATTATAGGTTGAAATACTTGGTGTTTTAAATACTCATAAAATCCCATAAAATTTACAAAAATAAATTCTTATTAATATTTAAAGAATAAATATGTGTGACTAAAATTCAACACATATTTCAAACAATTTGAACTATTTTTGTGATATAAAAATTTAGCTTTAAATCAAAAATATATTTTTCATAAACCAAACTTTGAAAAAAATGATTTCTCTCAAACTGACATAAATACACAAATAAGATATTTAAACTCTTTTGAAGCATAGTATGTATGGATAGAATCCAATACACATGTAAGTGATATATCTATATTTTTGACAATAAATTCAAAACTAAGTTTTGTTAAAAATAAAATTAGAAACCATGAACTAGATATATATCAAATAAGTTTTTAGACAATATGAACTAAACAATATATATGGATGAATCCACTATACATATAAACCATGTAAAAATTGTTTTGATTCTATCTATTCATGAAAACTATATATGTATACTTGAAAATCAATAAGATCAATTATGTTCATTGCATAATGGGCTCTCTTGAAAAGCATTGGCGCACGTGTAAACGAGGTGCTCTACCTAAATGAGGTATAGCCCTTGTCATAGATATCTTAACATATAGATAATTTCTTATCAAGATAGGATCCTACATGATAGCTCTCTGATCCGTTTACTGTTAGCGGATTGCTATTGCTTAGAAATAATATTCCACCTATAATCGCCGAAGCGATGGGTCCTTTTTTTGTGATGGTAAATAACCTACTTAACTCAGTGGTTAGAGTATTGCTTTCATACGGCGGGAGTAATTGGTTCAAATCCAATAGTAGGTAGAACTTTTGAACTTGTGTCTGTAAATTTGAGCATATCAAGACTAAACTATCCTTACACAAGATCTAAACAAACATTAAACAAACTAAAATCTTCTTGTGGATCTTCATCTCTAAGTTGACTCGATCAAAACTTGATCCAAAAGAGCTAGATGCGATCGTTGCAATGTGAGTTTTTAAATCAACACTTGTTTGCTTCAACACTTTGACTGTGAATCTCTTATCGAAGTCAAATCTCTACTAAGATCTTGATCAATATATAAAACTTATAAATACAAGATCATTAGCAAACTAACCTTCATAAGTTAGTCATCATCAAAACTAAGGTGAAGGGCCTCTGGGCCAACAACGTTCACCAAATTCTAAGTTGCAGGTTAACGCTCCTTCTAATAATTCTTACATCACCAAAGCTTGTAAAAATCCAAACCAATATGTCCGAGTCTTATCTGCCATAACCTGTAGAATCGCCTTCCAAATATTCTTGTAACGCCCCGAATCCCGCGTGTACTGAGATGTTACTGCGATGTGTATACATAGGTCAAAAATACCCTCACATATATACACTAAGCATCAGTACAGGAAAGAATCAGAGTGCGAAAGCATGAAAGTAATATACATTTTAATACAATCAGTACAAGTACATAATTATCACAGAGAGTGATCTAATATTACAGTAATGTTATATTATCAAGAAATATAAAAGTAAGATTTACAATATGAACATCACAAAGTTGCTCACGAGCTACAAGGAGATGCCATAAGCTAACCGGGGGAGACAAAAGAGGAGACTTAAGCCACAACTGGTCTGCCTGCTCTGTAAAGTAAATTTGGTCCTCAATAGAAGGGTCCACATATGCCCAAGCTCTGAAATCTGAACATGAAGGTTAAGGGGAGTCAGAAAGCTACCCAATGAGTGATAAGATGAGCGCTTAGTGGCATGTAAGGACAAGCACATCTGTATCGATAATCCAAATCTTAAGTATGCATTAGAAACCGTATCGTGAGCATAGGCACATACGAGCAGGTAAGGAAGCGGTAAGTAAAGCAGATAAAGCAACACCAGTTATCTCCTAAACTAATATAAAATTGATAAAACTGATAAAATCGAATATGAGAAAAATCAATCGTACAAGCTTAGGTCACAGCTCCACGAGACTACTACGTCGAAGGAATAATCCTGACAAGAAAATCCTCATGTATAAACTTTATCTCATATTACCATAATCCAAGCGTATACAACCCGAGTTGCAAAACAACACAATGAATTGTATCTTAACATCTTATTATAGTTAGGGCCGTCTAAGTTGTAGGTTTTAGTATGTGTCTCATTCCATATACTTCTACTTTCAACTTACAGAGCCAGTTACTTGGAAAGTGATGGAGTTCGATGAATCATGTTTAGTATGGGTCCCATACTTTCTCGGGACAACGACCCATGGAGTACAGTGGTTAGCCAGAATGTACTGCTAGGTACCGGAAACTTATTGTACACGAATGGAAAAGGGTATCGCGGATCCCATAGAGATAGGTTTAAGGCTTGTGCATACCTGAGAGGAATAATAAGGAGAGTAGGGGTGCCAGCACACCCCCACGGAATCCCTGGTGGCCACCAGGTGATCCCAAAAGAATGTGACCATGCGTGACTCGATATGACCACCATAAATATGACTATTCAGGACCCATCAATTTCCCCAAACCCGATGCAAGTTGTCTTATTATAATTTATTAAGTATAATTATCAGATTACGAGAATGAGTAGGGACATAATAGATAATAATAGGAGTACGTAACAAGAGATCAGGTACTACATTCCCGTAATGTGATAACTTGAGTCAAGAGTTAAGCATGACAGGTTACAAATGTTAATATGAAAAGTGATAAGTGATATCATAACAGGGGCAGGTGTCAGGATGTCAATATGTAGATGTCGGGTGATAGCATGGTAAGTGTTAACATATCAAGCATATGCATAGAAAGTGATATAGTGATAGCTGAGTACAATCAAGCGGAGTTGAGCAAGCTGGAGGTACGGACAGCGAACAATGTTTAGTCACAAAAGCGCTTGGCGGAGCTGCCAGAACGACTCGGCTTAAGATGCGAGTAGAAAATCTGGCAGCATCTCGTCTAGGTGAATCTAGTGAATAAAGCGTTGGGCGCTAAATATGTCTATCAGACGGAGCATGAGAGACCTGACGGTCTAAGCGCACTCCTCTTTCGAGAAAGTAAGCGAGAGCCCGGAGGCTAAAGTACGCTCGGGGTCTAGGCGCACTCTCGACAGCTACCACGAAACCCATAAGGGTACAAGCCTAAAACCAATTGGGTAGCTAGCCCGGGAGTAGGCAGAAACCCAGAGTTGGTACAAGGGTACTTGCATGAGATGTTAGTACTACACAATGATACATATAAACAGGTGGTAACTAGATCATCTATATAGTGTGTGAAGCCTGAAGGTTGTGTGTAAGCCCATAAGGGCTGAAGTAAGCTCAGGGTCTAAGCGCACCCTCGCTAGCTACCACGAAACCCATAAGGGTGCAAGGCCATTCACACTGGAGTCCGCCATCCAGCAGAATGCATTTGGACTTTGATACGCGGATACCATTATCTATATGAGGGAATGACTCAATAACACCCGCTCCTGACATTATTATTAACCATTAAGTTATGGCTAGTACAGGACAGTATCTAGTTCTGCCCATCAAGAGTCAGTGATCGGTAGTCAGTACAAGTGTTAGCAGCATAACAACTAGTTATTAAATTATTATTTTTAAGACTCATTCGATCCATATGTTTTGATATGTGCTATCAGTTCACATATATCCACATATGAATAAGACGAGTTAAATTATCAGAAACTAATGGGAGATCAATGTATCATGTTCATAATGGCCCCGTGCATACCCGGGACAACGGTCTCACGTGATTGGGTCTGGACCGCAATCCCAGCCGCTAGGCTGTAAGGGTCTTATTTGTATGCCCTGAAATAGGAATGGAATCAGGTCAGGGTGCCAGTATACCTCACCAGAACACCTGTGGCCTCAGGTCGTTTTGAAAGGTGTTGCAACATCGAGCTATTATGAAGACATACTTATTGATGTCATCAATTTTCCCCCATACTGATGTAAGTTATCTATTTTCATAATTTATTAGATAATTATTAGATTACGGGAATGAGCATGGACAAGTCAGGAGTATCAGGAGTACAGTTTGTACTGGAATATATCAAGATGTAATCAAGGCGTCAGATCATCATTCTCGTTATCGTGATAACTATAAGAGTCAGGTATGCCATGCTGGATGTCAGGTGATAGTATGACAGAAAGTGATATCAGGCAGGTGACAAGAGATAACATGATAAATGTTAGCACATTAGACACGTCAAGCGATATAGGAAAACAGTATCGATATAAGAGATCGATACAAATATTGAAAAACCATGCAGTCTCAGAAAAATAGTGTAAATAATATTTCAAACTCTTCACAACCATTAATAGAAGAATTAATAAAGTAGGTAATTTAGAAGCGAGCGAACATCCAAGCGGGACTAAGCGAGCTGAGGCACGGACAACGCGCTTGACGGAGCTACTGCAATGACTCGGCTTAAAAGGCGAGTATAAAATTTTGCAGAGTTCAGCCTAGATGAATCTAATAATAAAGCGTTGAGCGCTAAGCATGCCTACCAGGTGAGCATGAGAGACCTGACGGTCTGAGCGCACTCCTCTTTTGAGAAAGTGAGCGAGAGCCTGAAGGTTAACGTACGCTCGAGGTCTAAGCGTACTCTCGGTAGCTACCACGAAATCCATAACGTTGCTGCCTAAAACCAATTGGGTAGTCAGTCCGGGAGTGGACAGAAACCCAGAGTTGGTAGAAGGGTACCTACACGAGATATTAGTGTCAATCACACACACGTAATAAGGCAGTAGTGAGCAACATCGCAGGCATGGTACATGTATATCAATTAAACTACCCAAGTACAAACATTCGTCACAAGTATATACATGTATAATCCTGATCACTCGGCTACATATAAACACAAGGGCATAGCCCAATACAAAAGACGTTTACACCCAAAATATAGATAAAATACAAGTTGACCCAATTAAGCGGGGAAACCCAAAATGAGACTAGGACACTCGCTTAATCTCTGAAAACGCTGTGAAATCTCGAAGTCCAAAAACGCGCACACGCCACAATGTATATATATATTAATTTATTGAGAGAGAATGAGAGAGGAGAGAAAAAGAAAGAAAGAGAGAGAAATGTTGGAGAGAGAAAGAGAGATGTTGGAGAGAGAGATAGAGAATGAGAGAGGAGAGGGAGACAGCTAGGTGGGGGGAGAGAGGGTATGCTATAAAGGAGAGAGGGGTAAAAGAGGAAAGAAAGGAAAAAAGAAGAAAGAAAGGAAGAAAGAAGAAAGAAAGGAAGTGAAGAAAGAAGAGGAGAAAGTGACCGGCGGCCACGCCAGTAGCTAGGAGGCGGCGCCGCCGCCAGAGATGGACGCCCGCGGCCTGGGCCCGAGGAGGAAGGAGGTGGGGGTTTGGGTTTTGTTGGTGTTGTTGTTGTTATTGTTGTTGATGTTGATGGTGAAGGTGATGGTGGTTGTCGGTGGTGATGGTTGTTGGTTGAAGATGGTGGTGTTGGAGAATTGAAGGACGAGGAGATGGTGGTGGGGGGTTGGAAGTGGAGGAGGAGGTGGATTGATGGTAAATTGAAGGAGGAGGAAATGGTGGTAATGGGTTTTGGTGAAAATTGGAGAAGAGGAGATGGTGGTTGAAAAGAAAGGAGGTGGAGAAGAGGAGATAGGGGTTAGGGACGCTGGCGTCGGCCTAAGGAGGGCGACGCCAGCGCTGGTGGAGTTGCTGGATGTGGTGGTCAAGGGGAGGAGAAAGAAGAAGAGTTGGTGGGAGAGTGTAGGAGATGGGAAAATTGAGAAGAAAGAATGAAAGAAAAGAAAAGAAAAGAGAAGGAAAAGGAGAGGGGAGGAGTATGGAGGAATGCGGGGTGGTTGAGATGGCTATCAACAGAGTATGGGGGAGGAGTACGGGAGCAGGTGGGAAAGAAAGGGAAAAGAAAAAGAAAAATAAAGAAGAAAATAATATTTATTAATGCAGGTAAAAATCGTCTGTTTGAGAAATGCTCCGAAAATTTTTTAAAAATAGAAAATATTATTTTAAAATGCTTGGTGAAATTGAATTCTAGAAATTCAATCTTCTTTTCAAATTAAAAATCTTGGACTCTTCCGGCGATACTGGTCAACATCAAAACCGGTCGATTTCGACAAACTCAGAAAAATCTCAAAAATGTATTTAAATAGAAAATGAGATTTTAAGAAATAATGTGAAAGTCATTTATAAAAATTCAATTCCATTTGAAAACTTAAAATCCGGGAATCGGTCAGCGATACCGATCAACACTGGTTTTGAAGATTTGCAATTAAATTTAAAAAAATTTCAGAAAATCATAAAATTCTAAAATATTGAAAAGTGATATTTGAAACTGAAATCGGTTAAATCTGATTATTAGAAAGTTCAAATTGATCAATATACTGGGATCGGGTTCCCGGTTCAGACTCGAGTTGATTATGAAATCAGAAATCTGGATCGAAATACCAAATAATGATATAAATAATCATAAAATAAAATTAATACGAAGAAAAGTCGAAAGAATACGATTAGAAAATCAGAATACGTATCTGAGTATGTATTCCGGGAACGAGGTGTTACACTTATCATCCCATCAAACAACTTGATGCGAACTGTACCTATTCGTTCACTCTGATATGCGTGTCCATCTCCTAGTGACACCAAACCTCTATCTAGATTTTCAAAACTAGCAAACCACTCCCGCTTGGGATGAACATGATAGGTAGCACCCGTATCCAAAATACACTCAGATTCCTCTGAATAGCAAACAATAGGAGTGATAGAGCGAAAACAATGATTAGTATCATCATCCGCCTATGTAAAATTTGCCTTTAATTTTTGTCCCTTCTCCTTCTTAAGCCTTAGACAATCAGCCTTCCAATGTCATTCTTCCTACAAAAGAGAAAGTGAGAACAACTAATTTAACGAGGTTCGGCAACTTGCCTGCGTCCTGGGGTAGAAGAGAGAATATATTATTTAAATAACTGAGTAACAAGGGTTATAAAAATGATCCGAAAGTCTAATTAAAAAAACTACGCATTAGGCTGTAGAACTCTAACAAACTAATCTTAAAACTCCCAATGCAATTCGGCTCTTTCAATAAGTTACAATCAATGGGATAATACCCCTCAATATATAGCTAGAGAATTCACGAAGAAAATAAAACCAAAAAAACTCTGAAATTAGATCCGAAATGAAGTCAGAATTCAAATAAGTAATCAGGCAGAACCAATGTGCATTCAACCGGGTGATTGACCGCTAGCTATGCAGGCTCAAATACTGTGCTCTGGCCAGTTGACCGCTAGTTGTGCAGTGTTGAGAACTTCATTCTGGACGACCGACAGGCGGTTAATTGACTTCGCATGTCTCCTCTGTTGTGCATGTCGGTCGACCCCACACGCAACTTTCTCATTTTCCCATTTTGCCAATATTTAAGATGTGAATGAATCTTAAGATAAAATATATTATATCCTAAGCTCGTTCTAGTTCAAATAGATTACCAAGTATCTCTAGATCTCTGGGGGCGACAGCGCAGTTTTTCCAGCTAATTTACTTGAGTTGTTTGGATTGGCGGAAGGGGTGGGAAGTGAGGAAGTAGGAGTAGGAATTTTTTTCTTTTTAGAAAATAATAATTTGTGTTTCTTTTCCGGTTATTAGATGGTAGCTGGGAAGTGTAATTGAAAAAGGGTAATGTCTTTTTCGGTGTTTGATTTGTAATGTGGAAGTGAAAGTGGAAAGGTTGACCATAAGTTGACCGTAAAATCATATTAAAATAAAAATTAATTATGAAAAAAATTGGATTGTAATTAGTATGCAAGTAAGATTTATATGACCACAATGTTAATTGTTTTGAGATACAACTTATTACAAGTGAGATTTACATGACCAATTTCTTAACTGTAGCACATTTAAAGTGAGGAAATAGTTGTGTGAAAGAAAAAGAGAAAAGAGAAAAAAAAAAAGTTTTTTATTTTCTTTTTTCGATATTTGGATGGACAGTAGAAGTGAAAAACGACACTTCCTACTTCCTCACTTTCGCCTAGGCAAATTTGAATCCAAACAGCCCCTAAAAATCCTCCTTTTAAGAACTAGGTACAGTACCAAACTATTAAATTATTCAATGGCAAACCTTCTGTCCAAATTAGTGTGATAGATATTTAAAGATTAAACATATGTTGCTTGTAATAAAATAGTCATCCTTTTATTTCTTGTAGGTCTCATCCTATTTAGTGAAGCGAGGAGCTTGGTTACCGTGGAGTATTTCAAGTTTCAGGACAACAAGGGGAAGGGTATAGCAACAGCAAAGAAGACCAATTCTAACAGAATTCCAATGAACAAGGAGATTTTCAGCTCATTAATGTAATTCACTGTTCATCACAAATGATATTTTTTTAAAAATAAAACTGTGAGACATAATTCTCCGCGTTTCATTAAAAAGAGATTAACGAAACATTCTCTTTTTATCCAAACCATATATGAAGTAACACATACAAAGAAAAGGTGACAATTGCATCGCAAACAGATATTGGTTGTAACTAGGTGCATCTGCTTGCTATCTCATTTGTGTGATGGACATATGTATAATTTTCACTGATAATTAAATTCTAAGCTTGCATTTTATTTTTCTTAAAAGTTGTTAAAATATGTCTCGTGAATATCTTGACAATGTGCGATGTAACAGCAAAATATTTATGCTTTAATTTTGTACCTGCAAGTCTGCCACATTGGAACTATTCGCTGCTGTTTAATCTGGGGAACGGGATATTTCCATCCCAAAGAATGTTGAAGGCACGCACAAAATTATTACAAGTGTGTCATTATTTTTTTTTATAATTTTACTCTTAGGGCCTGTTTGGTTAAGGGTGAAAGTGAGGAAGTAGTAATAATTCCCTTTGAAACTTGAGAATTGATTAGTATGTTTTCCGGTGTTTGAATGTTGTTGGGAAGTGTGATTTGAAAAATATTTTTTTCTTTTTCGATGTTTGGATGGTAATGTGAAAGTGGAAGTGAAAAAGTTGATCACAAAGTTGACCGTAAAATAATATTAAAATAAAATTAATGAAGAAAAATAAAAAATAGACTGTAATTAGAATGCAAGTGAGATTTACATGGTCAAAAAATTAACTGTTTTGTGCTACAATTTATTACAAATGTGATTTACACGACCACAAAATTAACTGTAGCACTCTGGAAGTTAGGAAATGGTTGTGTAAAAGAGAAAAGATAAAAGGAAAAGATGTTTTCTTATTTTCCTTTTCTGGTGTTTGGATAAATAGGAAAGTGAGCAATTATACTTCCCTATTTCGTTACTTCCGCCCACTTCCTTACAACCAAACAGCCCCTTAGTGAAAAGTCTAAAATGACTCTTTCTTCTTCCCCCTCCCCTCCCCGGCCTCCCCCTTGAAGGATTCGGGGCTCCATCCCAAAAGACTAGCCTGTTAGGTGGAGTTGCCCAAATCCTTATAAACCCAAGACCATCCCCATGTCTAGCCGATGTGGGACTATTTGTTCGACCCAAATCCTAACAATCCCCCCTCGAACAAAGATTCTCCCTGCAAGCTCAACTATCTTCGCACTGGAAGATCAAATGCTCCATCGAGATCCAACTCTTCACTGCGTGGGAGGACGGCACGCCTTATGTGAAGTACCAACTGCAGTCGGTCACTCCTCTACACCGCGTGGCAGCAGCCGGCACGCCCATTGCAAAGAAGCACCACTGCCAAATTTCTCGAGAGCCAAACATTAGCTTCACAGGGGCCTATGCGCCTTTTTGCGCCAGTGGGGTGGACAGGCCCATTGCGTCTTTGCGCCATTGGGGGGATCTACATCGTCGAACATCACCCACACACATGACTAAGTTCGGAGCATGGCTCTGATACCAATTGAAGGACTCGGGGCTCCATCCCAAAAGACTAGCCTGTTAGGTGGAGTTGCCCAAATCCTTATAAACCCAAGACCATCCCCACGTCTAGCCGATGTGGGACTATTTGTTCGACCCAAATCCTAACAATTCCACTTGTTGTGCCAACGATAACAACCAAAAAGGAATTCCTGAATCTCACAAGCACGAAGAACAAATTCCCAAAACAACACAAATATCAACCAGAGAAAGAACACACTACCAACGATTTAACGAGGTTCGGCCTCAATGCCTACGTCCTCGGGGCAATGAAAGAGAGATTATATTGTCAAGGAAGTCGACAAGGATCGTCGAGGGATCGTCGAGGAAGTCGTCGACGAAAGACGAAGGAAGCAGCAGCAGCAAAATAGGTTAACAGTAGTAGCAGCAGGTGTTCGGTCGATTGGCCCGGTCGACCGCCCGCAGTAGCAGGAGCTCGGTCGACCGGCCCGGTCGACCGATGTGCACAACATGCACAAGGAGGAAGCTCGGTCGACCGCCCGGTCGACCGACTGAAAGTACCCAACTCTCTGTTGGGCGCCCGGTCGACCGACCGGTCGACCGGTGGAAGGGGTCGGTCGACCGACAAGCGGGTGTGGGCTGCGATTGCTGATTTAGAAACCTGTTTGTATAAATACGGGAATTCTAAGGTTTTGTTGTAAGTTGGAAAAACTGGAGCTCTCTTGAGATCAGAGGTGCTGCTAGTATTGTAATCGATCTTCCAAAGTAATATAATCTCTCTTTCATTGCCCGAGGACGTAGGCATTGAGGCCGAACCTCGTTAAATCGTTGTTCGTGTGTTCTTTCTCTGGTTGATATTTGTGCTGTTTTGGGAATTTGTTCTTCGTGCTTGTGAGATTCAGGATTCCTCTTTTGGTTGTTGTCGTTGGCACAACAAGTGGTATCAGAGCTTCCCAGGTTCCGCTTGGGATTTTTCTGGAGATTCGGAGGCTTCGGGATCTGATTCGGTGGAGATCGTGTGTCGATCTCAGATCAGAGGTAGTCATGTTCGTGGAGTTGCCCAAATCCTTATAAACCCAAGACCATCCCCACGTCTAGCCGATGTGGGACTATTTGTTCGACCCAAATCCTAACAATCCCCCCTCGAACAAAGATTCTCCCTGCAAGCTCAACTATCTTCGCACCGGAAGATCAAATGCTCCATCGAGATCCAACTCTTCACTGCGTGGGAGGACGGCACGCCTTATGTGAAGTACCAACTGCAGTCGGTCACTCTTCTATACCGCGTGGCAGCAGCCGGCACGCCGATTGCAAAGGAGCACCACTGCCAAATTTCTCGAGAGCCAAACATTAGCTTCACAGGGGCCTATGCGCCTTTTTGCGCCAGTGGGGTGGACAGGCCCATTGCGCCTTTGCGCCATTTGGGGATCTACATCGTCGAACATCACCCACACACATGACTAAGTTCGGAGCATGGCTCTGATACCAATTGAAGGACTCGGGGCTCCATCCCAAAAGACTAGCCTGTTAGGTGGAGTTGCCCAAATCCTTATAAACCCAAGACCATCCCCACGTCTAGCCGATGTGGGACTATTTATTCGACCTAAATCCTAACAATTCCACTTGTTGTGCCAACGATAACAACCAAAAATGGAATTCCTGAATCTCACAAGCACGAAGAACAAATTCCCAAAACAGCACAAATATCAACCAGAGAAAGAACACACTAACAACGATTTAACGAGGTTCGGCCTCAATGCCTACGTCCTCGGGGCAATGAAAGAGAGATTATATTGTCAAGGAAGTCGACAAGGATCGTCGAGGGATCGTCGAGGAAGTCGTCGACTGTAATACCCCGTTTCCAGAATACGTACTTAGTTGCGTATTCAGCTTTTCGATCGTATTTTTCAATTTACTTCCTGTATTTGACCGATTTCAATTTCAAATATCATTTTCTAATATATTAGATTTTATATGATTTTCTGGATTTTTCCTGAATTAAAATGAATTTCTTCAAAACCGGTGTCGACCAGTGTCACTGATCGATTCCCGAATTTTTATTTTCCAAACAGTTAGGAATTTCTAGAAAGTCCTTTAGGCTTTATTTCTTAGAATCCTGTTTTCTATCTAAATACTTTTTCTGAGAATTTTATGAATTTATGAAAATTCTAACGGAGTCGGTAGATAACTGATTCCGGGATTTTTAGTTTTAAAACTATAAAGTGTTTCTTAAAAAGGATTTCACTATTAGCCTTCATATATTATTATTGATTTTTGGTGAAATTTACGAGTCGTTCCGAGATACTTGAATTTCGGACGATTTCGGTATTTTCCGAAATGTTTTCCGCATCTTAGACTTAAACCCAGGGACCTGTGTTTCCCATATTTTCATTTTTGGAGATCAAGAAAATATCTTCATTTATCAAATTCTTTTCCTTTTTCCTTTTCTCTATTTTTCTTTCCTTCTTTCACAAGCCAAAGAATTTCCTAATTTCCAAAATTCCAACAATTCCAATTTTTCCACAAATATCCCAAGTTCCACACTCTTCTACCATTAATGCCCTCATTCTCTCTCTCTTCCATGGCCGGCCACCATTGGCCAAGGGAGACACCTCATCTTCCCCTTTTTACACAAAACCCCTCTCAATTTCTTTAATTGCATCTCCTTTACAAAAATCAAATCCTATATAAACTTTCCTTTACATTTTTATTTCTTTTTCTTCACTTCACCAAGAAATCAACCTTTACAAAATCCTTCTCCTTCTCCAACTCAAACCCTAACTCCAAACAACACCTAGGTCTTCATCTCCATCCCAAACAACCCCCACTTCTTTGGATTGGGATCGTCCGCAATATCGCCAAGGATCAAGTTGGTGATATCGTCGACTACGAACTCTTCGGAACTCGTATAAAGCTCCAAATAACCAATCCTAGTGAGTATATCTACTCACCAAGACTTGTAAACTCCTTTGTATACTTGTGTTGACAAATCCTGTACACTTGTGCCATAAAACTCATATTTTTAGCCCATCAAACAACCATCAGAAAATCTGTTCTGTTACTGTTTTCCCCACGATTAGTCGACTTAACCTAGGGACCAGTCGACTAATCCACCTTAGCTGAAACTTAACCTTTTCTGATTTCACAGTTTTAGTCGACTAAGCCATATTACCAGTCGACTAGATCCCCCTAGTCGACTACATTTTTAACCTAGTCGACTAATCTTTCCCTGGACCAGAAAACACCAACTCTCGGCTCCAGTCGACTCATCCAAAATATTAGTCGACTTAGGACCCCTAGTCGACTACCCATTCCTCCTAGTCGACTCCTGTTTTCCTGAAATAAAACATCAACTCTCTGTATTACAGACTTAGTCGACTTAAGTATCCGTTAGTCGACTAGTAGTTCCCTGTTAGTCGACTACCCTTACAACCCTAGTCGACTAACTATTCCTGAAACAGAATTCTAACTTTCTGGAACCCAGTTTTAGTCGACTCATCTAGACTATTAGTCGACTTAAGACCCCTATTAGTCGACTAACCCTTCCACCTAGTCGACTAATTCTGACTGTTTGACTTAGTTGATTTCTTTTCTGAATTTGATCTTATCATTGATACATGTGTGACATATTATTCCTGTTCATGCTTCATAACTGATATTACATGACATGTTACTTGATGGATCTCACCACTTGTTACTTCATGACTTGTTATTACATATTCTCGCTTCATGACTTGTTAAATAGTGAATATCACCTTTTATCATGCTATCTCTTAAACCAAGCATGATGCACTTGACTTTTGTATAAAATGGACCAACTTACACATGGGTCGGGGGAAACATGCGGATATCGATATGTGTTCGTGTTTACAGTGGCATTAGGTATATTGTACAATTATATTTCCGGTCTGACCTGAGGGCCTCCAGGGGACCGAGGGGAGTGCTTGCTCCCTCTTCCTGATACAGTCATGACAAAGGGCATACATAAGACCCTCCTGATAGGCCTTGCGGCTGGTTCCGTCATCAAGCAACGGAACACCCTGGACCGTGGTCCCGGGCATGCACGGGACCCACTGTAAACATAGTTCGTCGATACAACCGCTGTTTCCAATAACAACCTTGCTTTACTAGGATATGGATCTATGTGCTCTGGGACGCTGGGTCACATAGTTAGATATCACAGTAAGACAAGTAATAATAATAAGACGTTAACTGTAGATTTATTGTATTAGGATTTTATCTCTTCATGTTTTTCATACTTGTTAGTTGATATTCCTTATAACTGTTTCATCTTTCCTTATTCATGTCCCTTAGCCACTTGGCTATAGTTTGTTTATTGTTATGTCTTGACTCCTTGGATTTGCACATTCAGATTCTGAAGCTTGGAACGAAGTGGAGCCATCCACAGAGGACCAAGCTTACCTTAGTGAGCAGGCGGACTAGTTCCAGTCCCCTCATGCCAGATTTACCTTTTGACTCACGAGATCTTCTTTCTACTTGTGAGCTTTTTGTATACATATTTGTATATATTTCTTTTGGACTTGGTTATGATGTAATACACATGTAATGTGTAATACTTTATAATATCCTGTGATAACTTTGTATGTGTACTTCTTGTGTTGGCATATGTATGAATACCACGCTTTGTCGTGTACTCTGATCCTTGTTGTACTTTTATGCTTAGCGTATATACGTGAGGGCATTTTCTAACCTACGTATATACGTCGCAGTGACGTCCCCGTATCCGTGGAATCGGGGCGTTACATCGACGAAAGACGAAGGAAGCAGCAGCAGCAAATAGGTTAACAGTAGTAGCAGCAGGTGTTCGGTCGACTGGCCCGGTCGACCGCCCGCAGTAGCAGGAGCTCGGTCGACCGGCCCGGTCGACTGATGTGCACAACATGCACAAGGAGGAAGCTCGGTCGACCGCCCGGTCGACCGACTGAAAGTACCCAACTCTCTGTTGGGCGCCCGGTCGACCGACCGGTCGACCGGTGGAAGGGGTCGGTCGACCGACAAGCGGGTGCGGGCTGCGATTGCTGATTTAGAAACCTGTTTGTATAAATACGGGAATTCTAAGGTTTTGTTGTAAGTTGGAAAAACTGGAGCTCTCTTGAGATCAGAGGTGCTGCTAGTATTGTAATCGATCTTCCAAAGTAATATAATCTCTCTTTCATTGCCCCGAGGACGTAGGCATTGAGGCCGAGCCTCGTTAAATCGTTGTTCGTGTGTTCTTTCTCTGGTTGATATTTGTGCTGTTTGGGAATTTGTTCTTCGTGCTTGTGAGATTCAGGGATTCCTCTTTTGGTTGTTGTCGTTGGCACAACAAGTGGTATCAGAGCTTCCCAGGTTCCGCTTGGGATTTTTCTGGAGATTCGGAGGCTTCGGGACCTGATTCGGTGGAGATCGTGTGTCGATCTCAGATCAGAGGTAGTCATGTTCGTGGGATCGTGTGTCGATCTCAGAAGGACGCAAGGAGTGCTCAAGGAATCTGTAATACCCCGTTCCTGGAATACGTACTTAGTTGCGTATTCAGTTTTTCGATCGTATTTTTCGATTTACTTCCTGTATTTGACCGATTTCAGTTTCAAATATTATTTTCCAATATTTTAGATTTTATATGATTTTCTGGAATTTTTCTGAATTAATTGAAAATCTTCAAACCGGTGTCGACCAGTGTCGCTGATCGATTCCCGGATTTTTATCTTACAAACAGTTAGGAAATTCTAGATAGTCCTTTAGGCATTATTTCTTAGAATCATATTTCTTACCTAAATACTTTTTCTGGGAATTTTATGATTTTATGAAATTCCACCGGAGTCGGTAGCTAACTGATTCCGGGATTTTTAGTTTTAAAACTATAAATTATTTCTCCAAACGAATTTCACCATGAGTCTTAAAATATTATTATTGATTTTTGGTAAATTTTGCGAGTCGTTCCAAGATACTTGATTTCGGGACGATTTCGGTATTTTCCGAAATGTTTTCCGCATCTTCGACTTAAACCCGGGAAATTGTCTTTTCAATATTTTCATTTTCCAAGCCAAAGAAAATATCTTCTCCTTTTTAAAATTCTTTTCTTTTCCTTTTTCTTTATTTCTCTTCCTTCCTCCACAAGCCACAAGATTTTCCAATTTTCCAAAATTTCAACCTTTTCCAAAATTCCAACAAACTCCACACACTTCTACCATTAATGCCCCTCTTTCTCTCTCTCTTCCATGGCCGGCCAAGTGGCCAAAAGAGGGACACCTCATCCTCTCCTATTTGCAAAAAGCCCCCTCTCTTCTACATAAATTGCATCTCCTTCACAAAATCAAAATCTTATATAAACTTTTCCTTTACATTTCTATTTCTTTTCTTCACTTCAACAAGGATTTGGCCTTCACCAAAATCCCTCCTTCACCTCAACCCCAACTCCAAAAACACCACAAAGTCATCATCTCCATCTCAAGCAACTGCAACTTTTGGATTGGGATCGTGTCTATTATCGCCGAGGATCAAGTTTGTCGGCTACGCTCCTTTCGAACGCGTATAGCTCCAATTAACCATTCGAGTGAGTATTTTTACTCACCAAGACTTGTAAACTTTTTAGTATACTTGTGTTTACAATTCATGTACACTTGTGCCTTCAAAATCATGCTTTTGGCCTTCAAATTCAACCATCAAATTCTGTTCTGTACCCTGTTTTCTGACCACGATTAGTCGACTTGACCTAGGAGCTAGTCGACTTGAAATCCTTATTTGAAACGACCCCTGTTCTGAAACACAGTTTTAGTCGACTTATCTTGATTATTAGTCGACTAACTTTTCCTGAAAATAAACCCCAACTCTCTAGAAATCACTGTTAGTCGACTTACCTTAACTATTAGTCGACTATAGATCATTGTTAGTCGACTACTCTTTTCACCTAGTCGACTAACTTTCCCCGAAACAGAATTCCAACTCTCTGGAACCCAGTTTTAGTCGACTAGTCCAGACTGTTAGTCGACTAGAGACCACTATTAGTCGACTAACCATTCCACCTAGTCGACTAATTTAGGCTGTTTATTATAGTTGATTTCTTTCCTGAATTTGGATCATACCCTTGATACATGTTGGATATATTATTCTTGTTTATGCTTCATGAATGGCACTTCATGACCTGTTACTTGATGGATGTTACCTCTTGTTACTTCATGGCTTGTTATTGTATATTCTCATTTCATAACTTGTTAATTAATGAATATCACCACTTATCATGCTATCTCTTAACACCAAGTATGATACACTTGACTTTTGTATAAAATGGACCAACTTACATTGGGTCGGGGGAAAACATGTGGATATCAATATGTGTTCATGTTTACAGTGGTATTAGGTATGTTGTGCAACTATATTTTCGGTCTGACCTGAGGGCCTCCAGGAGACCGAGGGGAGTGCTTGCTCCCTCATTACTGGTACCATCATGATAAAGGGCATGCATAAGTCCCTCCTGTTAGCCTAGCGGCTGGTTTCCGTCATCAAGCAACGGAACAATCCTGGACCGTTGTCCCGGGCATGTACGGGACCCACTGTAAACATAGTTCGTTGATAATCCCACTGGTTTCCAATAACAACCTTGCTTTACTAGGATATGGATCTATGTGCCCTGGGACGCTGGGTCACATAGCTAGATATCACAGTAACACAAGTAATAATAATAATAGACTCTAACTGTGGATTCATTGTATTCTGACCTTATCTCTTCATGCTTCCATTTCTTGCTAATTGATATTCATTATGTTGTTCTATCTTTCTTATTCATGTCTCTTAGCCATTTGGCTGTAGCCTGTTCGTTGTTGGGAGGTCCTGACTCTCTTGGATTTGTATATTCAGGTTCCGAAGCTTGGATCGAAGTGGAGCCTTCCACAGAGGATCAAGCTTTTCTTAGTGAGCAGGCAGACTAGTCCCAGTCCTTTGTGCTAGATTTCTCTTTTTGACTCACGGGATCTTCATCCTACTCGTGAGCATTTTGTGTTCATATTGTATCTTTTACTTTTGGACTTGGTTGTGATAAAAGATACATGTAATGTGTAATAGTTTATCATATCCTGTGATAACTTTGTAATTTGTACTTCTTAAGTTGGCATATGAATGAATACCATGCTTTGTTGTACTCTGATTCTTGTTGTACTTATGCTTAGCGTATATACGTGGGGGCATTTTCTGACCTGCGTATATACGTCGCAGTGACGTCTCCGTATCCGTGGGATCGGGTCGTTACAGAATCTTTGGTGGAGTAGATCTGGTGAGAAACTCAATCTAGGGTTTCAAGGGAAAGGTAAAAATCTAATTTTTATCGAAGTAGTGATCTATTTCCAGTTGGTTATTTTTCCGCATAGATAGAGGATCAAGTAATCTAGATGGCAGAAGAAATTGCTTCGGTTAAGACCATGAATCCTCATCCGAGGATTGACGTGGTGAAGTTTAATGGCACAAATAATTTCGGGATGTGGAGATGTGAGGTTATGGATGCCCTGAATGCATCGAACCTCGAGGATAGTCTACTTTGGAGAAGAAGAGAAACACGACCACTGATGAAGAGTGGGCAAAGATGAACAGGTCTGCATGTGGGTTGATTCGTTCATGTTTAACGCAAGACATTAAATATCTTGCGCAACATGAGACGTCGGCGAAGCATTTGTGGGAAACCCTTGAGAAGAAATATCTGACCAAGAGTGTCGAGTAAAGATTGCAGCTTAAGAGTAAGCTGTACCGGTTTCAGATGAAGAAGGGGAGCACAGTGAATGAGCACATCAACCGATACACGAAGCTTCTTACAGATTTGGTGAATGTGGATGTCATGGTAGATGAGGAAGATAAGGCGATCATCTTCCTGAACTCACTCCCGGAGGAGGAGTATGAGACATTCACTCTGACCTTTATCAATGGTAGGCAGACTCTGGACTACCATGAGGTGTCGTCTGCACTGACAAGTTATGATACGAGGAGAAAGGAGAGACATCCTTCTCAGTCAAGCTCATCGGCGGAGGCACTGGAAGTAAGAGGCAGGGGTTCATCTAGGAAGGGCAGTGAAGAAAGAGGAAGATCAAAGTCCAGGTCGGGCTATAGGGATCTGAGGAAAACCAGTGTGCCTTCTGTAGAGAAATAGGACACTGGAAAGTGGACTGTCCGAAGTTCAAAGGGAAGAAGAAGGAGTCGAAGGCTGAAGCAAATCTTGCAAAGGTGACGAATACTCAGAGGAGTAGTTCACAAGCAGATGGATCAGATTCGGACTCGTCAGGTTTCTCGTTTTCAGTCATTACTCCCACGTTGGTCACTCATGGGAAGATGAGTGGATTTTGGATACAGGAACAACATACCATGTGTGCCCTAATCGGGGTTAGTTTTCTAGCTTTGAGAAGCTGGAGGGGTGTTCGGTCGTTATGGGCGATGATCGCCCATGTAGCATGGAGGGTGTAGGTACAATCCGAATCAGGATGTTTGATGGGATGGTAAGGGAGCTGAAGGGAGTGAGGTATATACCTCAGTTGAAGAGAAATCTCATCTCCATTGGAGCTTTGGAAGCATCGGGCATGGTGATATCTGTTCGAGATGGCGATCTCAGGATGATCAGAGGCTCGATGGTGGTGATGAAGGGCGTCCGCCGAGACAATCTCTACTACTTGAAGGGTAGTACGGTGACAGGTCAGGTGGAGACTTCCAGTTCCTCAGATGATTGTGGCCCGGAGGTCTGGCAGGGAAAGGTCGGACAGGAAGGAGAAAAATCTTTGCGAGCTCCTGCAAAGATGGAATTACTGGAAGGTGCTGCTACCTGCAAGTTGAAAGGTGAACACAGCGTTCTGGACAAGAAGAAGGTGAGATTAAGCACCAGTACTCACCGCATTGAAGGTCTTCTTGATTGTGTTCACGTGTGCATTTGGGGACCTGCTAAGACGGCATCGCTTGGAGGTCACAGATACTTTGTCTCGTTCGTTGATAGGGTATCAAGGCATTGTTGGATATATCCAATGAGACAAAGTAGTGAAGCCCTAAATATATTGGTGAAGTAGAAAGGAAGAATGGAGGGCAGATAGGAAGGAAGATAAAGGAGCTGAAGATTGGTAATGTTGGAAAGGACATGTACCAATTCTTATGATTTGGCCAGAACACCGGAATTGTTACACACTTCACGACAGGTACAGATGGGTTGGCTAAAGAAGTAATCCGTTCCTTACTGGAGGAGGTTCAGAGGTTGTTGTCTAATATAGGATTGGACAAGTCGTTTTGGGCAGAGGCGACTGTGTATGCTAGTCATCTCATGAATAAATCGACTGCGATAGGAGGTAAAGCTCCATTGGAAAGTTGTCTGGGGAAGCTGCTGATTGGTAGTGAAAAATGCATATTTGTCATCACATTTACTATCACATTTTCATATTTATTCATATAATAATGCACTATTACTAATATTTTGTTATTTAATGTGTGCAGGCCTTGAGTGTTTAATTAAATAAAGAATAAAAGCTTAATGAAGCCCAAAAGCCCATGTCCAAGCCCAAGTGCAAAAGTGCAATTACCAAATATCAAAAGTGCAAATACAGAGTGTAAATATTGCAAATACTACAAAGAGGGAAAGGATAGAATTCTATTCAACCCTAAATGCTTGGTGGATGAGGATAAATAAGAGTGCAAGGATGAGATTCGTTTTTGAAGGATTTGGATTTAGGGTAACTTAATTTCTAAGTTATCCCGAAAATTGATTGGTAGTCAAAAGTGTATTTTTATCATAACATTTACCATCACATTTTCATATTTATTCATTTAATTCTGCACAATTATTAATATTTTATTATTTATTGTGTGCAGGCCTCGAATTATTATTTTAATAATAAATAAAGCTTAATGAAGCCCAAAAGCCCATATTTGAAGCCCAGGTGTAAAAGTGCAAATATCAATTGTCAAAGTGCAAATTATGCAAGGGCTAAAGTTGCAATTATTAAAGATGAGGGAAGGATAGAATTCTACCCAACCCTAAACTCTTGCAGGATGAGCATAAGAGCCAAAGATAAGAAGGAAAGTCGTGATAAAAAATTTGGGATAATTGAGATCAAGGTAACTTGATTACCAAGTTATCTCGAAATCCCAAGATGAAGAGCGAGGATCGAACTTGCAGAAACAAACGCCCAGATGGACGGATCAGGAGAGGCCACGCGCCAAAGCTCGTGGCCAGCAGAGCCAGTATAGCCGCAGAAATGCGGCAAGGACCAGGTTTCCGCGGCAGTTTGATCTCATCTGGCTACCAGATTTCGTGGGCTACTTTATCCGGGACTCTTCGCCCCTCTGCACCTATAAATACCCCCTGCAGTGCAACGTACAGAGCGTCCAGCGAGCCAGAGGGCCAAATCTAGGGTTTCTTCTTTAGGTTTTCTTTCTTTTCTTTTGTAATTTTTATTTTATGTAAGTGAGGGAGATGGCTATGTTGAGGGTGACACCGATGTATGCTTCTCTTCTCTTCCATTGTATCAAGTAATAAAGGTAACTTTTATTTTGTTTTTATGTCATTGCTTTACTTTTTGTTTTCTTTTCTACTTTATTTCTGTTGATCTTTGATGAGCATGCAAGTGATTTCTGAATCACAAGTATAACAAGTCTTGGTGGTGCCAACGATACTTCATGGTGATGTTCTCCTCCTCAAGGTACGTATCAATTCATACTTGTCAAGGCTTGATGATATAATGCGAACAGGGGACTGAGATTGATCCTATGGTTTATGCGTTCATGCCTCCAAAACAAGGTAGAAAGTGTTAGGTTTTCACATATTTTCTCAACTATACTAAGGTTAGTGCTTTTTCCTTTTCTTTTCTTTTATTTTATTTTTGTAGATTAAATCACAACACTTTTCCCAATTCTTTCTTTTCTGACTCATTGTAAAATACCGCTTTCTTTCTAAACTAACCTTAACAAATATTTTCTTATTTTACTTTAATAACTAAAAAAAGAATAATTTTTAGAGATAACTTACAAACTCTTCTATCGCTAGTCCCTCCCTGAGGATCACGACCCGCATAGCCTTGCTACAGCGGATTCGAATTGAACACTTGCACACCTTTAATTCTTAATCTAATATTTCATATTTTGTGTGCAGGTAAAATTCTCAATCAAAAATCCAAAATAAAGAGTCGAGATATCAGATCCAGATGGATATGCCCAGGTGGACGGACCAGATGAAGCCACGCGCGAAAGCGCGCGGCCAGGGATAAGGCATTGGCCGCGTAAACGCGGCCAGAGCCGCGTTTCCGCGGCAAAATGGATGAGGATGACTACTTGTTTTCGTGGCAGAGTTTCGACTGGACTCTACTTCCTTCTGAGGCTATAAATACCCCTGCAGACGCAACACAGAGGGCATCCAGAGAAGATTAGGGTTTTTCTTTAGCTTTTCCTTAAATTTCTGCAAGTTGTAATTTTGTTTTAAAGGCATTGTGGAGAAGAAGGAGCTTGTATTTGGAGACATACTTTCGAATAAAGGTTACCTCTTTTGCATATTTTATTCTTGTTAATTTTATTTCTTTTCTCTGTGATCGATTGTGTTGGTTTTAATCTGTGATCTCTTGTTTTGTTTTTCCTTCTTTGACAATTCTTCTCATTAAGAAAGAAAAAATAATAATAAAAAATGATGTCTAACTAATTCCTTGTGTGGTTTGCTGATCTCTTAAGCAACCCTAGGGCAAGTTAGGATTTGAATCGATTGATGACCAGTTTTTAGAAACCCTAGGTCTAAGATTGTTTTTCTTGAAGATTAAACTGATAATTAGATTTCTTAATCTAGGCTGCACACTTAAACAACTTCTCATGACTTCATACTTAAGAACTATGATAGCATAAATTTAAGATTAATCTTTTCTTAAGCTGTACTTAGATGTTAGGATGAAACCTTGTTTAGTTTTTGATAATGCAACTTAGTTAAATTCTAGTATCATCTTTTCTTGCTTGAATCCTTCTTAATAAACCTAAGGTAAATTATATATATCTCAAGATGAAATTCAACATCTAAGACTTGCATGGTGGGTTATGGTAGTAGATCAGTAAAACCATACTTCTTTACTCATATACACTTCAAATCTAATCCCTCCTTTGTTTTATTTGAAGCATACAGAGAAATCGGCCGAAAAGCTTGCATCGCATCCTTCCCTGAGGATCACGACCCGCTTTGGCCCTTGCTACAGCGGATAGCATTGAGACTAAGAACTCTACAACTCAATCTTTTTATTTACAAATTCTTAAAACTCAATTAAATTTTGGCGCCGTTGCCGGGGAAGGAACGGCACGATTTTCTCAAACTAATTATTTTTTATTCTTTCTGTTTGCAGATACAGAGAACAGGAAAACCAAGCAGCAGTAAGGACACATAGCAACTCTGAGCCTCTGCCCTCGAAGGCAGAGCATTCGAGCCTACTTCAGAGCGGCGGGTCCGCGGCAAAAGCCGCGTTTCCGCGGCCTGAGTAGTTCACTACTCATATATTTTTCTGCAGGTTGCTAAACATTGCTAATACTGCTTACTGCTGTGATATATTTTCTCTGTGATCATTCTGCAACTGCTAATTAATAACATTAACCCATTTGTTGATAATAAAAAAAATTTTGACTCTTACATTTTAGGCAAGTGTCTACTTTAATTTTTTTTAATTCTGTTGAAGAGTGCTGGCGACAAGGTACGTCTGCATTGCATATAGATTAGGAAACACTCTTGGCTGTTTACTGCTTTTTGAGTGCTTACTTTTCTACTGCTTAACACGTACATAAAAATATCTTAAGGGCATAACCCATAAACAAGATAAGGTGGGGATTTCATCACCCTTCCTTGGCCCACAAATCATATCCGTCACACTCACAACCCTAACCTTAAGTAAAATTTGACTAGACGTTGGCCCTAGGTTAACTCGGACTCAATAGGAGATTGACCGAAGGAGAAAAATTGTTCGAAATTAACTCTTGTCAAATCGGTGTCTAGGCAGGGGATTGAGGGCCGAAAGCCCGAAGAACGGTGGTTATTTAATTAAGGAACGTCTCTGACGGAAAACCTCCCACCGGTCTTGCCACCTACCTGGCCGATTAGCTTGTGGTTAACGTCGACAATAGACCTCCTAAGGACAGTCTAAAGTTAGGAGTCATCTAGGTCAAGGATTACCCTAGAATGGGATTTTTTTTTGTTTGTTTTTCTTTTTTGGTTGATTGGGTGAACTTGTTTGCTAATTGTGCATGTCCGCTTGGTCGAGAGACCCATTTACATCTAGGCTAACTAGGACTAGTTCACTACCCGAGCAAAAGCCCGACTCACACATTGCACAACCGCCGTCACTCCAAGATAGGTTCTATCCTATTAGAACCTCTCTTCCTTCTTGCATCAAGCTTACTGATGAAGGTGTTGACCACTTTGAGCTTAAGCCACAATACATCAACACCCTTCCCAAATTTCATGGACTTGAATCTGAGGATGCATACTTCTTCATAAGGGAATTTGAGGAAGTATGTCTCATGATGAATATTCCTAAGTTAGGAAAAGATGCCATCAAACTTAGGTTTGTCCCCTTTGCTTTGAAGGATTTAGCAAAGAAATGGCTCTACAGTCTAGAGGTCGGTTCTATATCTTCTTGGGATAATTTCGTTAAGGCATTCTTAAAAAAATTTTATCCCGTTCACAAGAGTGCACTGATTAGGAAGAATATCCTACAGTTTAAGCAAACAGCCAATGAACCTTTTTGGAAATACTTCGAATGTTTTAAGGACCTCCTTGCCCAATGCCCTCACCATGGGATAGAGAAATGGCGACTTTGCCAAGTTCTATATGATGGATTAGATTATCCAACTAAAACACTGTTAGAATCCATGTGTGAAGGAGAATTTCTGCAAAAGAATGAAGATGAAGGATGGTTATTGTATGAGGAATTAGCTGAAAATACCATCCAATGGGAACCTACTCCGGAAAAATTTAGGACTAATGACCCTACTTCTTCTAAAGGAGGTATCCATTCCATTGAGGCCAACATAGCAACCGATGCTAAGTTAGCTGATGTTATGCGAAGACTAGAGGCCTTGAAACTAAAGAACCAGTCTCTGTGAACCAAGTCAGCCCAACATTTTCGGCGGGCTGTACTTATTGTCAAGATATGAACCATGTGTTCGAGGAATGTCCTGTCTTCATCGCGCATCAAAGCTTGCCCGAACATATGAGTGCGGCCTTCACAAGGCCCGTCAACAATCCTTATTCGCCTACCTACAATCCTGGTTGGAGAAATCATCCCAATTTTTCGTGGGACCCAAGCAACAATGAGCAGACTAGGCCCAAATTCTCCAACAATTTCCAAAGTCCGCCCGATCAACAAAGTTTTCCTAGTCAAAATCCTCCACAATCTTTTCAAAATTCGCAAATGGAAACAAGACTCTCAAATTTGGAAAGAAAGGTGGACACTCTAGTTAAAAGCCACGACACGCTGGCTCAAGTCTTAACTAGGATAGAGATCCAATTGAACCAGCAAGAGAGACAGAGGGGTACCCTACCGAGTCAACCATTGCCAAATCCTAGGAATCCTAGGCCAGCCAATGAGGCTCAAGACCCAAACCAGTGTCACATGGTTCATACACTTAGATCGGGGAAATAAGTTGATAATCAAGTATCCATGCCACAGGATCCATCTCAGTCATCCATTCCATCTAGCTCCACTCCTTCTCCACCCAGCTCCAATGAAACTGAAGTTGAAAAGTCAGCAGGACAGGTGCACCAGCCTATAGCTCCATTTCCAAATAGGCTTAGAAGCAACAACAATGCACATATGGAGAAATTATTAGAGGTGTTCAATCAAGTTAGGCTCAACATCCCACTTCTTGATGCAATCCAACAGGTCCCTAGTTATGCCAAATTCCTTAAGGACATGTGCACCAAGAAAAGGAAGACTAATGTGCCAAAAAGGTTTTTCTAGCCACTAACATTAGTGAGCTATTGTCTAATCAGATCCCAGTTAAGTATAAGGACCCTGGTTGCCCCACCATCTCTTACACCATAGGTCGAGCCGAAATCAATCGAGCACTCCTCGATTTAGGAGCTAGCATCAATTTGCTCCCTTCGTATATCAACAACTTGGATTAGGTGAACTCAACCCAACCCAAGTTACTATTCAGTTGGCTGACCGCTCAATCAAAGTTCCTAAAGGAGAGATCAATGACATCCTCATAAGGGTGGGAGAATTCATTTACCCAGTCGATTTCATTGTTTTAGAGACATAACCTGTGTCTAATTCTAGTCCCAAACTCCCGTCATCTTAGGAAGACCGTTCCTAGCAACCGCAAATGCAATTATAAACTGTAGAAACGGATTCATGAGATTGACTTTTGGGGATATGACCAAGGAAGTCAATATTTTCAACCTAGGTAAGCATCCCTACGATGTGACCGACCAACCCTTTGAGGTTAACTTCATTGAAAACATGACGAGTGAGCACAATGAGGAGATCACACTAGAGTCAGAGGAAGAGGAAGACTTAGAATCAAGTGATCTCAGCCTTGATGAGATCGAATGGGAATCAAATCAGAGTTTTATAGAGATGGGAGATTCTAGCTTAACACCTCCACCCATCGAGCCACCTCCTTCTTTGGAGTTAAAAGCCTTGCCTAAACATCTTAAGTACGCCTACCTAGGTGAACAAGAGACGTTAACGGTCATAGTTGCATCTAATTTGACTAATAGGCAAGAGGAAGACCTACTGGCAACCCTTAGGAGACATAGGGAAGCCATTGGTTGGACTATGACAGATATCAAGGGACTGAGCCCTACGATAGTCCAGCATCGTATTCATCTAGAGGAAGGGGTTAAACCGAAGAGGGATCCACAGCGTAGGTTAAACCCACTCATGCAGGAGGCTGTACACGCCGAAATAGTGAAACTGTTAGATAATGGGATCATTTATCCCATTTCCGATAGCGAATGGGTTAGCCCAATGCATGTGGTCCCTAAGAAGTCTAGCTTTACTGTGGTAGAGAATGACAAGCATGAGTTAGTGCAAACACGATTGACTACCAAGGTTAGAGTATGCATAAACTACCGCAAGTTGAACGCCGCCACTAGGAAAGATCATTTTTCCCTTCCATTTATCGACCAAATGCTGGAAAGATTAGCCGTCATGAGTATTACTGTTTCTTGGACGGTTATTCAGGGTATAATCAAATCCCTATAGCCCCGGAGGACCAAGAAAAGACAACGTTCACGTGCCCATTTGGGACATTCGCCTACCGTCGAATGCCTTTCGGCCTATGTAACGCCCCAGCCACATTCTAACGTTGTATGTTAAGCCTGTTTTCTGATATGGTCGAGCGTTTCTTAGAGATTTTCATGGACGACTTCTCCGTCTATAGGAATTCATTTGACCAGTGTCTCCATCACTTGGAGCTAGTGCTGAATAGGTGCACCGAAAAGAACTTGACCCTCAATTGGGAAAAGTGTCACTTCATGGTGCAGCATGGGATTGTCCTAGGTCATGAGATATCTAGGGAAGGAATTAAGGTAGACAAGGCCAAGGTGGAGATCATATCCAAACTTCCACTTCCACGATGCGTGAAGGACATTCGGTCTTTCTTAGGACATGCGGGGTTTTATCGTAGGTTCATTAAGGATTTTAGCAAAATTGCTAGACCCCTTACAAACCTTCTAGCTAAAGACGTGCCCTTCATATTTGATGATAGGTGCAATAGTGCTTGGGAAAAGTTGAAAGTGGAACTTATTTCTGCACCTATCATCTCACCTCCGGACTGGTCCATGCCTTTTGAGATCATGTGCGATGCCTCAGATTTTGTGATAGGTGCTGTCTTAGGACAGCGTAAGGATAACAAGCAGCACGTGATCTACTATTCGAGTAGGACGCTCAATGATGCCCAAATGAACTATACTACAACCGAGAAGGAATTCTTGGCAGTAGTGTTCGCTTTGGAGAAATTCCGCCCATACCTACTTGGGACTAAGACCACGATTTTCACTGACCATTCTGCACTTCGATACCTTATGCTAAAAAAAGATGCGAAGGCCCGACTCATTCGTTGGATCCTTCTCCTTCAAGAATTTGATCTCGAAATTCGAGATAAAAAAGGTGTCGAAAATGTTGTCGCAGACCATCTCTCTCGTGTGCCAAACGCACCTTCCGACGAACTACCCATCAATGACAATTTTCCCGATGAACAACTTCTAGCCATCTCTAAGGAACCATGGTTTGCTGACATAGTAAATTACTTAGTCACAAACCAAACACCACTTAATTGGTCAAAACAGGATAGATACCGATTCTTGTCTCAAGTCCGGTATTACATGTGGGAAGATCCTTACCTTTTCAAATATTGTAGCGACCAGATTATTAGGAGATGTGTCCCCGACGAGAAAACTAGAAGCGTTCTAGCCTTTTGTCATGAGTTCGCTTGCAGTGGACACTTTGGTCCCCGCAAAACTGCCGAAAAGATTCTGCAAAGTGGCTTTTATTGGCCTACTGTGTTCAAAGATGCATTCGAGTTTTGCAAGACGTGCACAAGATGTCAAATGATAGGAAGAATTTCCAAACGAAATATGATGCCCCTAAATCCAATTCTAGAAGTAGAACTTTTCGATGTTTGGGGCATTGATTTTATGGGACCCTTCCCTAATTCGTTTGGGCACCAATACATCTTGTTGGTCGTAGACTACGTATCAAAATGGGTTGAAGCCGTTCCTTGCAAGACAAATGACAACAAAGTTGTTATCAAATTCTTGAAAGATAATATCATCTCGCGCTTTGGAACCCCTCCTGCCATTATTAGTGACAATGGTACACATTTTTGCAATAGAACTTTTGAAGCTCTTATGCGAAAATACGCCATAACTCACAAGTTGTCTACGCCCTACCATCCTCAAACTAGCGGACAGGTAGAAGTTTCTAATAGGCAAGTCAAGCTCATCTTAGAGAAACTGTGAATCAGAATAGGAAGGACTGGTCCACCAAACTGGTGGATGCCCTATGGGCATATAGGACTGCCTTTAAGACGATTCTAAGAATGTCTCCCTACAGACTAGTCTTTGGAAAGGCTTGCCACCTTCCTGTTGAGCTAGAGCACCGGGCCCTATGGGCAATTAAGCAGCTAAATTTTGATCTAGATAAGGCCGGTGAGCTTCGAAATTGCAAATTTCTAAACTAGAGGAATTGAGGAACGAAGCATATGACAATGCGAAAATTGCGAAGAATAGGGTTAAGGTCTTTCATGATAAGTTCATCACGAGAAAAACTTTTGTCCAAGGACAAAAAATTTTACTCTATAACTCTAGACTTCATCTCTTTCCCGGCAAGTTGAAGTTAAGATGGACAGGGCCCTTCATTGTTAAGACTGTGTTTCCACACGGAGCCATAGAGATCTACGACCCCAAAAATGGCAATGCATTCAAGGTAAATGGTCAACGTCTTAAAATCTTTTTGGAGTCAGTACCGGAAGTAAATGCAGCCATGGGTCTTTTTGACCCACTGTATCAGTAACTATATCTTTCTGCCAGTTCATGCATCCATGCATTTCATTCATACATTAGGGACAATGCATGAAACAAGTGTGGGGGAAGGGTATGTAATATATATAAAAAAAAATTAAAAATTATATAAAAAATAGAAATATTTTTCTTTTTCTCTTTATTTATTCTAAAAAAATAAATAAATAAAAAAGATAATACTTTGACTTATTTCTTGAAAGAAATCTAAGTTAGTTTTAAGAATTAGGAAAGTCATGATTAGAATTTCGAAAAACTTGGTCAAAATAAATAAATTGTTTAATTTTTAGGTATAGGAGGAGAAATTGTATAAGTAATTAGTCTTGATTTTTACCTTAATGAAATGTGCATACCTAGTGCATATATAGGATTCCAAAACAAAGACCCTTGTGCCTCATAAAAAATAATAATATATATCACTAATTAAGCTGGATACATGTGCTTCAAGAAGCATAAGTGTTCACGCCTAAAGGTGAGGTTCTGAATAAAATAAAGCCCTTAGTTTTGTGGCCTAGTTCACTCGAATTTGAGTCCGCGGGGTGTTTTCTCACCTGGTGCCCTAAAACCTACCGGTTTGGGAGCCACCGACTTTAAGTTCGCTACATGGGTGGATTAGAAAGCCTAAGAAAACTGAGAAATATTATACATATATTAACACATCTATTAGTCAATTAGTTAGGTATGAGGGCCTCAAGAAGCCTTGATACTTACACGAAAGAAAATTAGATGAGTTATACATGCTAAAAAAAATTATATATTTATATTAACACATCAATAGTCAATTAGTTAGGTATGAGGGCCTCAAGAAGCCTTGATACTTACACGAAAGAAAATTAGATGAAGTTATAAAACTAATAAAGAGGCATCAGAGTCCAAATTAAGGAATTCCTAGCAAAGTTACAAGGATGCATATGATTTTTGGTAACGAAAAGACTATACAAACATTCAATTTTGATCCTTACCTAAAATGAATAACAATTCACTTTATTAAGACTAAGTTTAAGAATGAATAAAAATGATAATCCTAAAACTTATAGACTACTTAGTCTCTTCAAATATAATTCGAATATTTTCCTTTTTATGGATTTTGTGGGTGTAATCCGCGGAAAACCCTCACGAGACAACACTCGTCTTCTAGGATAACCTAGGGGTTTAACGGCTTGTTGCACGTGCTAAGTGCAATCGTGATTCCTACGAAAGTGAGTTAGCTAGTTTAGTTTTTCTTTTTCTTTTTGGTTTTTACTCGAGGACGAGCAAAAAGATAAGTGTGGGGGTGTGATTGGTAATGAAAAATGCATATTTGTCATCACATTTACTATCACATTTTCATATTTATTCATATAATAATGCACTATTACTAATATTTTGTTATTTAATGTGTGCAGGCCTTGAGTGTTTAATTAAATAAAGAATAAAAGCTTAATGAAGCCCAAAACCCCATGTCCAAGCCCAAGTGCAAAAGTGCAATTACCAAATGTCAAAAGTGTAAATACAGAGTGTAAATATTGCAAATACTACAAAGAGGGAAAGGATAGAATTCTATTCAACCCTAAATGCTTGGTGGATGAGGATAAATAAGAGTGCAAGGATGAGATTCGTTTTTGAAGGGATTTGGATTTAGGGTAACTTAATTTCTAAGTTATCCCGAAAATCCAAAATAAAGAGTCGAGATATCAGATCCAGATGGATATGCCCAGGTGGACGGACCAGATGAAGCCACACGCGAAAGCGCGCGGCCAGGGATAAGGCATTGGTCGCGTAAACGCGGCCAGAGCCGCGTTTCTGCGGCAAAATGGATGAGGATGACTACCTGTTTTCGTGGCAGAGTTTCGACTGGACTCTACTTCCTTCTGAGGCTATAAATACCCCTGCAGACGCAACACAGAGGGCATCCAGAGAAGATTAGGGTTTTTCTTTAGCTTTTCCTTAAATTTCTGCAAGTTGTAACTTTGTTTTAAAGGCATTGTGGAGAAGAAGGAGCTTGTATTTGGAGACATACTTTCGAATAAAGGTTACCTCTTTTGCATATTTTATTCTTGTCAATTTTATTTCTTTTCTCTGTGATCGATTGTGTTGATTTTAATCTGTGATCTCTTGTTTTGTTTTTCTTCTTTGATAATTCTTCTCATTAAGAAAGAAAAAAATAATAATAATAATTGAAATAACACCTAGAGGGGGGGTGAATAGGTGTTGGCTAATCTTATGGTCACTTAATGCCAAATGTTGCGGAATTAAATCTATTATGACCAAATTAAACTTCTTTTAATTAAACACTTATGTATAACACAAGAGTGTTGCCGAATTCCCTTTGCAGGGCTCTGGACAAGCTCCTCTAGATTCCCCTTGAATGGGTTGAGGTGCCGCGTTGGCTCTCTTGGTTGAATACTAGTGTTAACAACAATCCCAATCAAGTATAGCAATTATGAGCACAAGGGAATATATTAAGCATGTAAATGTAAAGACAATGAAGTAATGCAAGATATAAATGAGACAAAGAGAGAGAGAGAGAGAGAGATAAAGTAAGCAATCGCAAACACAAAGGGTTTATTTCGAGGTTCGAGCACACTTGCTCTACATCCCCGCCTTCGACACACGAAGGGTTTTCCACTATGCACGATCCCAACGGATCTCTCCTTGGTGCCGCAACACCTACAAGCCCTCGGACTCCCAAGTCCCGTACACACGCAAGCTTCACAAGCTCGCCAAGGCCGCACCTCAAACCAAAGAGTTCACAACCGAACTCCAACCACCAACGAGCACACTTGCCCGTCTCCTCAAAGAACAAAGAAGGATCTTTGGTGATCACAACACTTGATCACCTAAAGAAACTCTCACTACAACACACCTATAGGATAATATAGCAATGAATAGCTCAAGTGTGGTGTGAGAAAGTAAGGAAAAGGACTATGGTGAAAAACTCAAAGAATCACTTTTTACACTCTCTTAATAAAAACTCCCTTTTAGATGGGAAGTATTTGCCCTCTATTTTGTGGAGAAAACTTCTGAAATGACTTAGAAAAACTGGCTCAAGAAGTCCTCAAAATCTTGGCTTCAAACAATGACAAAACCCCCTTTTATAGAGGCCAGAAAATCTGACCGTTGGGCTCTGTCAGAGCTGCCGGTCGACCGGCCGGTCGACCGGCAACGGTCAAAAATCCGACCGTTGCAGCCTCCGGTCGACCGCCCGGTCGACCGAGAAATCCAGAGAGCAGAACTCTCTGCAGCGGTCGACCGTCCAGTCGACCGGACCACTGTGCTGACAGACATGCACAAGTCTGTGCACGTCCGGTCGACCGTGGGTCGACCGGCCCTTGGTTCGGTCGACCGCCCGGTCGACCGGACTGGCCTGTCAGCCAATATCAGGTCTGGAAAACTGTTTTAAAAATTAATTTTAAAATCTTTTAACACTTATAAAATTCCATAAACTTGTTTTAACATTCTATATTGAAAACTAAACTTGTGATAAAAATTTTCAAGACATATATCAACATATTCATATTATTTCAGCGTCTCGCAAAATTTATCAAAAATCAAGACATGTATTTTTCAAACTTGGTTTTCATAACTTCACAAAATATAAAATCAAGATATTTGATTTCATTTTAAAGCATAGTGTGTATGGATATGATCCACTACACAATCATAATGTAATATCTATGTTTTTGACATTAAGCTCTAAACTTGGTTATGGTTGAAAAAGAATATACCAAAAACCAAGGTAGATATATTTTGTCAAAAGAAAATCTTTTACTAACTAAAAATTCTTTTCTAAACATAAAAATCTTTTATGAAAGCAATTCTATCAAGAGTTCTATTAAGAGTGTGTGTGTGATATGACTTGAGCAATCCACCAACTATCTATCCTTTACATTTTAACTAAAACAAACAAAATCTTATACCTAGACACAAGTCTTCATCTTCTTGAAGTCTTCACTTGAAGGCTTCTCATCTTCTTGACTTGGTCCAAATGCAATCCACCGAGCTCATCTCTAGATGTGTTCTTGATGCATAGGCTCGTGAATCAACCGGTGCTAGCTTCCAACTTGTCTTTAAATCCTTTGTTGAAGCTCCACTCCTACTAAGATCTTGATAATGAATCTGTCACTAATTAACCACAAGATCATTAGTAATCATAACTTCATGAGTTGATCATCATCAAAACTAGAGTGATAGGCCTTTTGGGCCAACAATCTCCCCCTTTTTGATGATGACAAAACTCATGGAGTTATATATGCATGGATTAAAGTAAAGCTTCAAAGAAGCACCCCCTTAACTCATGCATCACTAGAGATAAATAGATATGACATTAAAGCACATAAACATGTATGCAAATGAGTGCATATAAAACAAAACAAATCTTTATATTATTATTTATTTGCTATGCATGAGTAAAAAACATAAGTATGCATATAAGAACTTAAAATCTTTCTCCCCCTTAAGTAAGGAAATCATGCATATAACTCAAATACTTCTCCCCCTTTTTGTCAATCATCAACAAAGGGTTCAAAGTTCAAATCATCAAACAAATTTTCTCCCCTTTTTGTCAAAAATAAGGAAATCAAGGAGGGTAAAATCAAATCAATCAATAAGATTTATATGCGATATACATTCATGAAGAGGAAGACGCTAAGTTAACTTCCCTACACATATGCATTACATGAAGAAGGAATGACAAGCCCTAACTCACATAACACATATTATGTAATGCATAAGAGGAGATGTGAAGCTCCCCCTACACACGTATATCATATAAAGAAGAGTTGTCAAGCTCCTCAATTTATAATATACTCAACATGAATCCATATGTAAGAGAGATGTTAAGCTCTCCTTGCATATAGGAACTACAAATCAAAATTTTTGAATATTTCTTTATCAAGACAAAATTTTGAACTTTCTTAATAAAACACATTTTGAGATATCAAATCAACATATTTTTTTTATTTATTTTGATATCAATAGAAAAAAATTTTATTTTTCATCATAAACTTTGTGCTTTTTTTAAAAATGTGAGCCAATTGTAAGTTAAGCACATGGAAATCATATATATGTATGAGAAATGAGTATACCAATTGAAATTGATACATACATATATATAAGAAAATAAATATGAGTATATACAAAATAAGTTCATATTGATACTAATTGAAACGATTCAATGATACCAATTGACATAACAATAAAATCAAGTGTATATCTCATAACCTACCACCCTTCATATGCACAAGGTAAAAGATTTTCAATGAAGCATACAAGGCATAATCGCCCATCCATCCTCCCATAGATGGTAGGGGTTTTCAAAAATAGATTTGAAAATAAGCTTAGTTTGAAAAACTCTACCAAATGAAGAATTTGCACTAGAAAAATATTTTTCATGAAATACAAGTAAATCACATGGCACTAAAAACACTCTAATATCCATGAAGTCCATAAAATTTTCAAAAAGAAGTGAGTGTGCTAGTGTTATGTGGAACATGGTATCATGAAAAGTAGCAATAAAACTCAATATTCCTTTAAATTTTGAAATCATGAAATCCATCACAAAAATTTTATTGAAAAATTACAAAATTTTTATTAAAAACAAAAATTTATATTTCAAGATATATGTATGTTTTGACAAGACATTAAGTATATATACATATCCTTAAAAACACAATTGAGTCCATATATAGATTTGCATGAAAAGCAAATGACTCAAGAGGTATCCATGTATATCTTAATGTTTTGGCAAGATACACATATACATGAAATGAAAAGCACATGATCATAAATCAAATCCAAGAAGTGAGAATACAAGTTTAAAGATGTTTGTATCATCAAAACTAAGCAATACAAGCACATTTCATGGGTTCAAATAAGCATTCAAGGACAAATATAAATAGATTTATTTGTGGCCCATGATATGTACAAGTATAAATCCTAGTGTTGATAAAAACTAACATTTAAACTAATATTCAATACATGAAGCATCAAATCTTTAGAAAAATAGAATCATGTGTCAATCTCAAAGATTATTTGAAGAATAAGTAACTAGTATAAATTGTTTTTGAAAACTAGTTAAAGATCCTTCAAATACATCAATTCATATGTTTTTCATAAAACATAACTAGATACACAAAATTTAAGCACTCATGGTCTATAAAGCTCAAAATAATTTTTAACAAAAGTGTGAGTGTTAAATGATCATGTAAATAGCATTTTTATGAAAATAGTCAATGAAGCTCAAATCAAATATGACTAAAACTTTTATTGAACAACACATAAAAATTATTTTTATCAAAACAAATCAACTCAAAATCATTTTTCATAAGAATTACAATCTTCATGGTATATGTATGAATTATACAAATCTAACAATACGCATACATATCCCAAATATAAAAGAGTCTATTAAAGATGTTTGCATGGAAGTAAGAGACTCACGGGTATACATGTATATTTATTAGATTTGAATTAAACATGCATATACATGAAGTGGAACATAAAATAGGTAAAACATGTATAACGGAGAATTATCAAAACTAGTCTATACATATGCATATAGTGGATACAAGTGAGCATGAAGTTCAAAATATATATGAGTCAATTGTAATTCACTATCTATATATGTATAAAAGCAAGTTTGATACATTCTACATCTAAGCATGTAAATACCACATGAAGCACAAATCAAATAACATCATGAACATGCTTATGAATATGACATAAGTAAAAGCACGTACATAAAAAATAGGAGTTTAGAAATTGTTACCAACTCCAAAGCTCCATAGCATGGTGGTCTTTCCCACCAAAATCTCCTTGATAGCAATGCATCCAAAAGTTTGTCCATCATGTCCATTGCATCCGCTATCAAGGCACCAATCCTCTCACGTTTTGTGAGAGCCCTCACCTACATCAAAATCAAAGGGTGGGAGTTTTGGTACCCATACTTTCTTGGGTCCTTTGGGGTTAGCTTTATTGTAAGGATCCCAAAATCTTTTATACTTAGCAAAATATAAATGAGGTTTCTTATCAAAACAATATTTTGCTAAATGGCCTTTGCGACCACAATGTGTACATACGTACACCTTAGTATGCTCATGTGTAGGATTGTGATCATGGTGTGCAACATAAGCATGATGATGAGAGTGATGTGCATGAACATGAGGAGTTTGTTTCTTTGAAAACATTGACTCCAACTTAGTATGATTAAATGCACAAGAGTTCAAAGTTGAACTCAAATTATCCATTTTATTTCTCAAAACATTTATCTCATTTGTGGTGGCATGTAAAGCATGATGAGATATATGATCATTTTTCTTTTTCTTTTGTGAAACAAAATCTTTTTCTTTTTCAACAAATTTTCTTTTCAAAGTAATATTTTCTTGAAAAACATCTTCCTTTTGTTTTTCCACCAAATCAATCTTATTTTTCAAAATAGTGTTCCCTTCACATAAATCATTCAATTTAGCAATCAAGGAAACATTCTCATTTTTCAAATCGTTATTCTCCTTTTCTAAGCATGCCATTTTATTTTCTAAAGAATCTTTTTCATTAAGCATGGCATCAAAATTCTTTTTCAAATTGTTATTTTCTTTTTCTAAACATGCAATGTTAGATTTAAATGAATCTTGTTCTATATGCATGCAAGCAATGTCCTTTTTCAAATTTTTATTTTTCCTTTTAAGCATGTCATATTTTTCAAGCACAAGATGACAAAAGGTAGTAAGCTCATCATATGACATGTCTTCATCATCGGATTCGGAGTTTACCTCAAGGGGGTTATCCCCTTGGACCATGTAGCACTTGTTGGAGGTGTCGCTTCCAACATCCGAATCGCTCCCGGCATAATATAGATCCTTTTCGCCAAGGGAGGTGATGATGTTCCAAGCTACAAAAGCCGAATCAATGTTAGCAACTCTAGATAAATAAACATCATCTAGGGTAGACTTGATAGCATGAAGGGCTTTTGAGTTAGCCTCAAAATTCTTACCATCTAAAGAATAAGCATTATTAGTAGTGGCAAGATATACATGAAAACCTAGGGCTTTGAGGTACAATGACATCTTAACCTTCCAAATGTTGATGTTGAGGATGTCAAAGGTGGGTGGTGACATGAAATCCATGGTGTGTGTACAAAATATTGTGATTAGCCTAAAAGTAGGATCTTTAACTCTAGGTTGTTAGACCCAATATCAAGAGCACTTGGCTCTGATACCAATTGAAATAACACCTAGAGGGGGGGTGAATAGGTGTTGGCTAATCTTATGGTCACTTAATGCCAAATGTTACGGAATTAAATCTATTATGACCAAATTAAACTTCTTTTAATTAAACACTTATGTATAACACAAGAGTGTTGCCGAATTCCCTTTGCAGGGCTCTGGACAAGCTCCTCTAGATTCCCCTTGAATGGGTTGAGGTGCCGCGTTGGCTCTCTTGGTTGAATACTAGTGTTAACAACAATCCCAATCAAGTATAGCAATTATGAGCACAAGGGAATATATCAAGCATGTAAATGTAAAGGCAATGAAGTAATGCAAGATATAAATGAGACAAAGAGAGAGAGAGATAGAGTAAGCAATCGCAAACACAAAGGGTTTGTTTCGAGGTTCGAGCACACTTGCTCTACATCCCCGCCTTCGACACACGAAGGGTTTTCCACTATGCACGATCCCAACGGATCTCTCCTTGGTGCCGCAACACCTACAAACCCTCGGACTCCCAAGTCCCGTACACACGCAAGCTTCACAAGCTCGCCGAGGCCGCACCTCAAACCAAAGAGTTCACAACCGAACTCCAACCACCAACGAGCACACTTGCCCGTCTCCTCAAAGAACAAAGAAGGATCTTTGGTGATCACAACACTTGATCACCTAAAGAAACTCTCACTACAACACACCTATAGGATAATATAGCAATGGATAGCTCAAGTGTGGTGTGAGAAAGTAAGGAAAAGGACTATGGTGAAAAACTCAAAGAATCACTTTTTACACTCTCTTAATAAAAACTCCCTTTTAGATGGGAAGTATTTGCTCTCTATTTTGTGGAGAAAACTTCTGAAATGACTTAGAAAAACTGGCTCAAGAAGTCCTCAAAATCTTGGCTTCAAATAATGACAAAACCCCCTTTTATAGAGGCCAGAAAAATCTGACCGTTGGGCTCTGTCAGAGCTGCCGTCGACCGGCCGGTCGACCGGCAACGGTCAAAAATTCGACCGTTGCAGCCTCCGGTCGACCGCCCGGTCGATCGAGAAATCCAGAGAGCAGAACTCTCTGCAGCGGTCGACCGTCCAGTCGACCGGACCACTGTGCTGACAGACATGCACAAGTCTGTGCACGTCCGGTCGACCGTGGGTCGACCGGCCCTTGGTTCAGTCGACCGCCCGGTCGACCGGACTGGCCTGTCAGCCAATATCAGGTCTGGAAAACTGTTTTAAAATTAATTTTAAAATCTTTTAACACTTATAAAAATTCCATAAACTTGTTTTAACATTCTATATTGAAAACCAAACTTGTGATAAAAATTTTCAAGACATATATCAACATATTCATATTATTTCAGCGTCTCGCAAAATTTATCAAAAATCAAGACATGTATTTTTCAAACTTGGTTTTCATAACTTCACAAATATAAAAACAAGATATTTGATTTCATTTTAAAGCATAGTGTGTATGGATATGATCCACTACACAATCATAATGTAATATCTATGTTTTTGACATTAAGCTCTAAACTTGGTTATGGTTGAAAAAGAATATACCAAAAACCAAGGTATATATATTTTGTCAAAAGAAAATCTTTTACTAACTAAAAATTCTTTTCTAAACATAAAATCTTTTATGAAAGCAATTCTATCAAGAGTTCTATTAAGAGTGTGTGTGTGTGATATGACTTGAGCAATCCACCAACTATCTATCCTTTACATTTTAACTAAAACAAAACAAAATCTTATACCTAGACACAAGTCTTCATCTTCTTGAAGTCTTCACTTGAAGGCTTCTCATCTTCTTGACTTGGTCCAAATGCAATCCACCGAGCTCATCTCTAGATGTGTTCTTGATGCATAGGCTCGTGAATCAACCGTGCTAGCTTCCAACTTGTCTTTAAATCCTTTGTTGAAGCTCCACTCCTACTAAGATCTTGATAATGAATCTGTCACTAATTAACCACAAGATCATTAGTAATCATAACTTCATGAGTTGATCATCATCAAAACTAGAGTGATAGGCCTTTTGGGCCAACAATAATAAATGATGTCTAACTAATTCCTTGTGTGGTTTGCTGATCTCTTAAGCAACCCTAGGGCAAGTTAGGATTGAATCAATTGATGACCAGTTTTTAGAAACCCTAGGTCTAAGATTGTTTTTCTTGAAGATTAAACTGATAATTAGATTTCTTAATATAGGCTGCACATGATTGGTAGTGAAAAGTGCATTTTTATCATCATATTTACCATCACATTTTCATATTTATTCATTTAATTCTGCACATTTATTAATATTTTGTAATTTATTGTGTGCAGGCCTCGAATTATTATTTTAACAATAAATAAAGCTTAAAGAGCCCAAAAGCCCAGATCCAAGCCCATATTTGAAGCCCAAGAGTCAAAGTGCAAATATCAATTGTCAAAATTGCAAATACACAAGGGCCAAAGTTGCAAATACAAAGAAGAGGGAAGGATAGACTTCTATTCAACCCTAAACACTTGCAGGATGAGGATAAAAGCTAAAAGAAGAGAAGGAAATTCGTGGAAAAGATTTGGGATCTAGGTAACTTAATTCCCAAGTTATATCCAAATCCAAAGATTAAGAGCCAGGATGCAATTTCTAGAAGGATAAACCCAGATGGACGGACCAGGAGAGGCCACGCGCCAAAGCGCGTGGCCAGAAGCCACTAAAGTGCCGCGGACCCGCGGCAAAAGCGCGGCATTCTGGATGAGTTAGAATCCCAGATTTCGTGGGCAAGTTCATCCAGGACTCCTCTGCCTTCTGCACCTATAAATATCTCCTGCAGTGCAATGTACAGAGCGTCCAGCGTCCAGCAAAGGGCCAAAGTTAGGATTTTTAGGGTTTTTAGGTTTTTAGTTCTCTTTCCACTTTTGTATTTTTTTTAAAAGCTGAGAGGAGATGATGTATTCATGGAGGAAGGGATCTGCTTGTACTGATGGTGACAGTCGGTGTAAGTGTTATTTTTCCACCATTGTTTAATAATCGAATCAAGGTTTGCTTTATTTTATTCTTGTACTATTCTAGTTTCTTGTATTCTTATTTTAATCTTGTATCTCCTTCTCTCTATTTGTTCTCTAATTTCTTGCCCACCGTGAGATCCAACTGCTTCGAGAATACCTAGCCGAAGAAGGAACCTTGACGGCCCAATGGCGATGAACAGGTCTTCATAGCTTGTTTTTCATTTCGTAGAGTAGATTAAGAAGGCGGACGATCCCATAAGCCGTGCTTGTACACCTTCCAAGAAAAGGGAAATCATCGCAACGGTTCAAACGGCAAGCAGACTAAAGAGATAAGTTTTCTTTCCTTTTCTTTTATTTTCTTTTTTGTAGATTAAATCCACATCATCTCCATATTCTTTTCTACCACCCATTGTAAATACCATCCATTGTAAATACCACTACTAATAATAAAATAAAAGCTTTAGAGTATAACTTGCTTAACGCTTCCATCGCAGTCCCTCCCTGAGGATCACGACCCGCATAGCCCTGCTACCGCGGATTAGAACTGAGACTTGCACATCTACTCTTAAAACTAACATATAATATTTTGTGTGCAGGAAAAATCAGTCAACAAATTGGCGCCGTTGCCGGGGAGGGACGGTTTGGAGAACAGGAAACAGAAACAGAGCAGCAGCAAGGACATACAGCAACCCAGTGTCTCTGCCCTCGAAGGCAGAGCACGAGGGCCTGCAAGTTTGCCGCGAAAACGCGGCCAGAGCCGCGGATCCGCGGCAAGTGCAGTGAACTACTAATTCAGTTTTTTGCAGATTGCTGAAATTTGAGATTACTGCTTACTGCTCTATTCTGCTTTGTTCTGTGATATACCTGTAAATTGCTAATAGTTCAACAGTAAATTATTGGTTGTTAAAAATAAAATTTGATTAGACGTTTGCATATTAGGCACGTGTCTTTTCATTATTTTTATTTACTGTTGAAGAGTGCTGGAGACGCAAGGTATGTACGCATTGCATGTAGAATAGGATTCATCTCTTGGTTGATCTTCTGCTTTGAGTGATTCTTATCTATTTATCTTGTACACTTGCACTAATTCATCTTAAGGGCATAACCCATTAACAAGATAAGGTGGGGATTTCATCACCCTTCCTTAGCCAAAAATCATATCCCAAGCACTCACTAACCCAAGCCTAATTAAAATTAAGTAGACGTTGGCCCTAGGGACATCTCGGACTCAATTAGGAGACCATCCTAAGGGGGAACAGTGCTGGAAGTTGACTCTTGCCAAATCAGTGTCTAGGAAGGGGATTGAGGGCCGAAAGCCCGAAGATTGGTGGTTATTTAATTAAGGAACGTCTTTGACGGAAAACCTCCCACCACTCTTGCCCTGACCTGGCTGATTAACTTGTGGTCAAAGTCTACACCCTACCTCCCGTGGACAGTCTAACTAGTTAGGAGTCGTCTAGGTCTAGGTCTACCCTAACTTAGGTTAGAAATTTTTCTTTTTTGTTTGTTTTTCTTTTGTTTGCTTTGTGTGATATGGCCTATAACAATAATTTTTTCAATTTTAATGAGGATCCATATTATACACCAACCTCTTTTTCGGATATTACCAACCCGGTATATCATAACTCTAACCAACCTAGTGTGCCAGATTGGTCTTATCCGAATCATTACATGTCCCAGTCCCAATACTATGAACAAGATTGGAATAATCATCACTACTCTTCACAGAGTCAATGGGAATTCAACACCCCTGAGCCATATGGTCAACCACCTGTTCAATCATTATCTTCATATACGTCTTCTCCCACATTACCAAGGTTTCAGTCCACCATTGATCTATTTGATGGGTTAGAAGAAAAAGTGGATCGGTTGCAAGATATAATGAATGATCAAATTTCTAGACTTTCAAACATTATTGAGCGAACCAACCAAGTTGATAGGAACCAAGAATCATTCTGTCTAGAAGACCTTGATCAAAATTCAATTTCATCACATCAATATGAACTTGCTCAACCCCAATCCTTGGACAAATTGGCTAGTTTTAATTTCAATGAGATTGAATTAGATTATGAATGTGAACCCGATCCCCAACTTTGCGATTCAGTTTCCATCTTCGAATCTATGTTGACTCAAGTATCCTTACCCAATTTGGACCAATTTTCTGAGCCAACATTTATTCCCATACCCATAGATCATGAAATTGAATCACCCATTTTTGATGATCATATTGAACTTGACCAATTGTGCAATTTTGAAAGTCCCATGGAAAAATTGGCAAGTTCCCATTTTTATGAGATTGAAACTAATGAGATATGTGACCTAGATTCCCAAATCTATGATCAAGTTCAAATTCCCGAATCATTATTGACTCCTGTTTTGTTACCCGACTTAGGTAATATTTTAGAGTCAGTTTTGATTCCCACACCTATCATTCCTGAACTTGAATCACCAACATTGAGTCACATTCCATTGTGAGAAAATGATTGTAGACTTGAGTTTCAATTTCTTGACTTGGACCCACTTCTTGATCCTAGCCTGACTCCTGAACCTTTACTTGATTTGAGTTTCTTTCCTGAGTCGGTATTAGATCCTGAACCTATCATTCTTGAGTCCAAGTCAACCATTTTACCAAGTCACATTCTTTTGTTGGACATAGGTATAGACCATGACTCTGTGATGATTTTTCAGGACTGGTCATGTAAAGGAGTAAGTTTCACGAGAGGATCTTCCATGATCCTATTCATTCTGGGGACTGTAAATATGTAAATAAAAAAGAGGTCAATAAAGGTAGGTCCCGTGAACTACCACGTTATCTTGTTTGGGCCGCATTTCGTGGACCAATTAGACCACCACCGGAACCACCCCCTAAGGTAATTTTCCGCCTTCCCTTGTTCTGTTTCATGCATATATGCATTCATTCATACATTGAGGACAATGCATGAGATAAGTGTGGGGGTGGGCTTTACTAACATACTAACATAGGTAGAAACTAACAAAAATTTGCTTTAAAAAAAAAAATCTGAAAAAAAAAAATTAAAAAAAAATGTTATAAAAAGGAAGTATTTTGACTTATTTTTTGAAAGAAATCTAAGTTAGTTTTAAGGATTAGGAAAATCGTGATTAGGATTTCTAAAAACTTGGTCAAAATAAATAAATTGTTTAAATTTTTAGGTATAGGAGAAGAAATTGAATAAATAATTAGTCTTGATTTTTACCTTAATGAAATGTACATACCAAATGCATATCTAGGATTCTAAGACAAAGACCTTGTGCCTCATAAAAAAGAAAAAAAAAGAAAAAAATCACCAATTAAGCTGATACCTGTGCCTCAAGAAGCATAAGTATTCATGCCTAAAGGTGAGTAAATAAAATAAAGTCCTTAGTTTTGGGCCTAGTTCACTCGAATTTGAGTCCGCGGGGTGTTTTCTCACCTGGTGCCCTAAAGCCAACCGGTTTGGGAGTCATCGACTTAAGTTCGTTACATGGGTGGATTATAAAGCCTAAGAAGACTAAGAAATATAATATATGTATTAACACATCTAATAATCAATTAGTTAGGTATGAGGGCCTCAAGAAGCCTTGATGCTTACACGAAAGAAAATTAGATGCGTTATACATATTAAAAAAATAAAATAAAAAAAGAAAAAAATATATATAAAGAGGCATGAGAGTCCAAGTTAAGGAATTCCTAGTAAAAACATAAGGATGCATATGATTTTTGGTAACGAAAAAGACTATATTAGAAATTCAATTTTAATTCTTACCTAAAATGGAAAACAATTAACTTTATTAAGACTAAGTTTAAAGAATGAATAAAATGAGGATCCTAAAACTTATAGACTACTTAGTCTCTTCAATAATAATTCAAATATTTTCCTTTTTATGGATTTTGTGGGTGCAATCCGCTGAAAACCCTCACGAGACAACACTCGTCCTCTAGGGTAACCTAGGGGTTTAACGGCTTGTTGCACATGCTAAGTGCAATCGTGATTCCTACGAAAGTGAGTTAGGTTAGATTAATTTTTCTTTTTCTTTGTTTTTACTCGAGGACGAGCAAAAAGATAAGTGTGGGGGTGTGATTGGTAGTGAAAAGTGCATTTTTATCATCATATTTACCATCACATTTTCATATTTATTCATTTAATTCTGCACATTTATTAATATTTTGTAATTTATTGTGTGCAGGCCTCGAATTATTATTTTAACAATAAATAAAGCTTAAAGAGCCCAAAAGCCCAGATCCAAGCCCATATTTGAAGCCCAAGAGTCAAAGTGCAAATATCAATTGTCAAAATTGCAAATACACAAGGGCCAAAGTTGCAAATACAAAGAAGAGGGAAGGATAGACTTCTATTCAACCCTAAACACTTGCAGGATGAGGATAAAAGCTAAAAGAAGAGAAGGAAATTCGTGGAAAAGATTTGGGATCTAGGTAACTTAATTCCCAAGTTATATCCAAATCCAAAGATTAAGAGCCAGGATGCAATTTCTAGAAGGATAAACCCAGATGGACGGACCAGGAGAGGCCACGCGCCAAAGCGCGTGGCCAGAAGCCACTAAAGTGCCGCGGACCCGCGGCAAAAGCGCGGCATTCTGGATGAGTTAGAATCCCAGATTTGGTGGGCAAGTTCATCCAGGACTCCTCTGCCTTCTGCACCTATAAATATCTCCTGCAGTGCAATGTACAGAGCGTCCAGCGTCCAGCAAAGGGCCAAAGTTAGGATTTTTAGGGTTTTTAGGTTTTTAGTTCTCTTTCCACTTTTGTATTTTTTTTAAAAGCTGAGAGGAGATGATGTATTCATGGAGGAAGGGATCTGCTTGTACTGATGGTGACAGTCGGTGTAAGTGTTATTTTTCCACCATTGTTTAATAATCGAATCAAGGTTTGCTTTATTTTATTCTTGTACTATTCTAGTTTCTTGTATTCTTATTTTAATCTTGTATCTACTTCTCTCTATTTGTTCTCTAATTTCTTGCCCACCGTGAGATCCAACTGCTTCGAGAATACCTAGCCGAAGAAGGAACCTTGACGGCCCAATGGCGATGAACAGGTCTTCATAGCTTGTTTTTCATTTCGTAGAGTAGATTAAGAAGGCGGACGATCCCATAAGCCGTGCTTGTACACCTTCCAAGAAAAGGGAAATCATCGCAACGGTTCAAACGGCAAGCAGACTAAAGAGATAAGTTTTCTTTCCTTTCTTTTATTTTCTTTTTTGTAGATTAAATCCACATCATCTCCATATTCTTTTCTACCACCCATTGTAAATACCATCCATTGTAAATACCACTACTAATAATAAAAATAAAAGCTTTAGAGTATAACTTGCTTAACGCTTCCATCGCAGTCCCTCCCTGAGGATCACGACCCGCATAGCCCTGCTACCGCGGATTAGAACTGAGACTTGCACATCTACTCTTAAAACTAACATATAATATTTTGTGTGCAGGAAAAATCAGTCAACAATTGGCGCCGTTGCCGGGGAGGGACGGTTTGGAGAACAGGAAACAGAAACAGAGCAGCAGCAAGGACATACAGCAACCCAGTGTCTCTGCCCTCGAAGGCAGAGCACGAGGGCCTGCAAGTTTGCCGCGGAAACGCGGCCAGAGCCCGGATCCGCGGCAAGTGCAGTGAACTACTAATTCAGTTTTTTGCAGATTGCTGAAATTTGAGATTACTGCTTACTGCTCTATTCTGCTTTGTTCTGTGATATACCTGTAAATTGCTAATAATTCAACAGTAAATTATTGGTTGTTAAAAATAAATTTGATTAGACGTTTGCATATTAGGCACGTGTCTTTTCAATTATTTTTATTTACTGTTGAAGAGTGCTGGAGACGCAAGGTATGTACGCATTGCATGTAGAATAGGATTCATCTCTTGGTTGATCTTCTGCTTTGAGTGATTCTTATCTATTTATCTTGTACACTTGCACTAATTCATCTTAAGGGCATAACCCATTAACAAGATAAGGTGGGGATTTCATCACCCTTCCTTAGCCCAAAAATCATATCCCAAGCACTCACTAACCCAAGCCTAATTAAAATTAAGTAGACGTTGGCCCTAGGGACATCTCGGACTCAATTAGGAGACCATCCTAAGGGGGAACAGTGCTGGAGTTGACTCTTGCCAAATCAGTGTCTAGGAAGGGGATTGAGGGCCGAAAGCCCGAAGATTGTGGTTATTTAATTAAGGAACGTCTTTGACGGAAAACCTCCCACCACTCTTGCCCTGACCTGGCTGATTAACTTGTGGTCAAAGTCTACACCCTACCTCCCGTGGATAGTCTAACCAGTTAGGAGTCGTCTAGGTCTACCCTAACTTAGGTTAGAAATTTTCTTTTTTGTTTGTTTTTCTTTTGTTTGCTTTGTGTGATATGGCCTATAACAATAATTTTTTCAATTTTAATGAGGATCCATATTATACACCACCTCTTTTTCGGATATTACCAACCCGGTATATCATAACTCTAACCAACCTAGTGTGCCAGATTGGTCTTATCCGAATCATTACATGTCCCAGTCCCAATACTATGAACAAGATTGGAATAATCATCACTACTCTTCACAGAGTCAATGGGAATTCAACACCCCTGGCCATATGGTCACCACCTGTTCAATCATTATCTTCATATACGTCTTCTCCCACATCACCAAGGTTTCAGTCCACCATTGATCTATTTGATGGTTAGAAGAAAAAGTGGATCGGTTGCAAGATATAATGAATGATCAAATTTCTAGACTTTCAAACATTCTTGAGCGAACCAACCAAGTTGATAGGAACCAAGAATCATTCTGTCTAGAAGACCTTGATCAAAATTCAATTTCATCACATCAATATGAACTTGCTCAACCCCAATCCTTGGACAAATTGGCTAGTTTTAATTTCAATGAGATTGAATTAGATTATGAATGTGAACCCGATCCCCAACTTTGCGATTCAGTTTCCATCTTCGAATCTATGTTGACTCAAGTATCCTTACCCAATTTGGACCAATTTTCTGAGCCAACATTTATTCCCATACCCATAGATCATGAAATTGAATCACCCATTTTTGATGATCATATTGAACTTGACCAATTGTGCAATTTTGAAAGTCCCATGGAAAAATTGGCAAGTTCCCATTTTTATGAGATTGAAACTAATGAGATATGTGACCTAGATTCCCAAATCTATGATCAAGTTCAAATTCCCGAATCATTATTGACTCCTGTTTTGTTACCCGACTTAGGTAATATTTTAGAGTCAGTTTTGATTCCCACACCTATCATTCCTGAACTTGAATCACCACATTGAGTCACATTCCATTGTGAGAAATGATTGTAGACTTGAGTTTCAATTTCTTGACTTGGACCCACTTCTTGATCCTAGCCTGACTCCTGAACCTTTACTTGATTTGAGTTTCTTTCCTGAGTCGGTATTAGATCCTGAACCTATCATTCTTGAGTCCAAGTCAACCATTTTACCAAGTCACATTCTTTTGTTGGACATAGTATAGACCATGACTCTGTGATAATTTTTCAGGACTGGTCATGTAAGGGAGTAAGTTTCACGAGAGGATCTTCCATGATCCTATTCATTCTGGGGACTGTAAATATGTAAATAAAAAAGAGGTCAATAAAGGTAGGTCCCGTGAACTACCACGTATCTTGTTTGGGCCGCATTTCGTGGACCAATTAGACCACCACCGGAACCACCCCCTAAGGTAATTTTCCGCCTTCCCTTGTTCTGTTTCATGCATATATGCATTCATTCATACATTGAGGACAATGCATGAGATAAGTGTGGGGGTGGGCTTTACTAACATACTAACATAGGTAGAAACTAACAAAAATTTGCTTTAAAAAAAAAATCTGAAAAAAAAAATTAAAAAAAATGTTATAAAAAGGAAGTATTTTGACTTATTTTTTTGAAAGAAATCTAAGTTAGTTTTAAGGATTAGGAAAATCGTGATTAGGATTTCTAAAAACTTGGTCAAAATAAATAAATTGTTTAAATTTTTAGGTATAGGAGAAGAAATTGAATAAATAATTAGTCTTGATTTTTACCTTAATGAAATGTACATACCAAATGCATATCTAGGATTCTAAGACAAAGACCTTGTGCCTCATAAAAAAGAAAAAAAAGAAAAAAAATCACATTAATAGCTGATACCTGTGCCTCAAGAAGCATAATTATTCATGCCTAAAGGTGAGTAAATAAAATAAAGTCCTTAGTTTTTGGGCCTAGTTCACTCGAATTTGAGTCCGCGGGGGTTTTTTTCTCACCTGGTGCCTAAAGCCAACCGGTTTGGGAGTCATCGACTTTAAGTTCGTTACATGGGTGATTATAAAGCCTAAAGACTAAGAAATATAATATATGTATTAACACATCTAATAATCAATTAGTTAGGTATGAGGGCCCTCAAGAAGCCTTGATGCTTACGAAAGAAATTAGATGCGTTATACATATTAAAAAATAAAAATAAAAAAAAGAAAAAAAATATATATAAGAGGCATGAGAGTCCAAGTTAAGGAATTCCTAGTAAAACATAAGGATGCATATGATTTTTGGTACGAAAAAGACTATATTAGAAATTCAATTTTAATTCTTACCTAAATGGAAAACAATAACTTTATTAAGACTAAGTTTAAAGAATGAAAAAAATGAGGATCCTAAAACTTATAGACTACTTAGTCTCTTCAATAATAATTCAAAATATTTCCTTTTTATGGATTTTGTGGGTGCATCCGCTGAAAACCCTCACGAGACAACAACGTCCCTCCTCTAGGGTAACCTAGGGTTTAACAGGCTTGTTGCACATGCTAAGTGCAATCGTGATTCCTACGAAAGTGAGTTAGGTTAGATTAATTTTTTCTTTTTCTTTGTTTTTACTCGAGGACGAGCAAAAGATAAGTTGGGGGTGTGATTGGTAGTGAAAAGTGCATTTTTATCATCATTTTACCATCACATTTTTCATATTTATTCATTTAATTCTGCATTTATTAATATTTTGTAATTTATTGTGTGCAGGCCTCGAATTATTATTTTAACAATAAATAAAGCTTAAAGAGCCCAAAGCCCAGATCCAGCCCATATTTGAAGCCCAAGTCAAGTGCAAATATCAATTGTCAAAATTGCAAATACACAGGCGCAAAAGTTGCAAATACAAAGAAGAGGGAAGGATAGACTTCTATTCAACCCTAAACACTTGCAGGATGAGGATAAAAGCTAAAAGAAGAGAAGAAATTCGTGGAAAAGATTTGGGATTTAGGTAACTTAATTCCCAAGTTATATCCAAATCCAACAGATTAAAGCCAGGATGCAATTTCTAGAAGGATAAACCCAGATGGACGGACCAGGAGAGGCCACGCGCAAAGCGCGTGGCCAGAAGCCACTAAAGTGCCGCGGACCCGCGGCAAAAGCGCGGCATTCTGGATGAGTTTTAGAATCCCAGATTTTCGTGGGCAAGTTCATCCAGGACTCCTCTGCCTTCTGCACCTATAAATATCTCCTGCAGTGCAATGTACAGAGCGTCCAGCGTCCAGCAAAGGGCCAAAGTTAGGATTTTTAGGTTTTTAGGTTTTAGTTCTCTTTCCACTTTTGTATTTTTTTTAAGAAAGCTGAGAGGAGATGATGTATTCATGGAGGAAGGGATCTGCTTGTACTTGGTGGTGACGTCTGTAAGTGTTATTTTTCCACCATTGTTTAATAATCGAATCAAGGTTTGCTTTATTTTATTCTTGTACTATTCTAGTTTCTTGTATTCTTATTTTAATCTTGTATCTACTTCTCTC